>JAZKJV010003225.1:82500-478499 GCA_037367405.1 Ottelia alismoides | reverse complement strand
TAATTCTTAAAAGTATCTCCAATGAAAGGTATTCAGAAATTTGGTGTCAAGGGCAAATTGGCACCACGGTTCGTTGGCCCTTTCGAGATTTTATCTCGTATTGGGAAGGTAGCATACCGAGTAGCACTCTCCCCTCACTTGGCAGGCGTGCACAATGTATTCCATGTGTCAAACCTGTGGAAGTATATTCGAGACCCTCGACATGTGATTAGCTATGAGGATCTCGCGGTTGAACCAATTTGTCTTTTCCTGAGGCACCCGTGCAGATTTTAGACCGGGCAGTCAAGAGGTTACGACGGAAAGACATCCCTTTAGTCAATGTATTGTGGCAAAGTCAGAATGTTGAGGAGGCTACTTGGGAGCCTGAGGCAGATATGCGACAGAAATACCCCTATCTTTTTGAAGGTATCTTCATGAAACCCCACTTCAATCCTCTTTAAGATTTTTATGGATTCCGTTCTCTTTAAGATTTTATGCCTGAATCTACACCACATTCAAAACTTATACGTTAAATCCTACGTCTCGAGGACGAGACTTCCTTTAAGATTTTTATGATGTAAAATCTCGTATTTTCGTTTTCCAAAAATCCGGAGTATTTAAGACATCCAAAAAAATTCAAATAATCAAGCCTCTTCGTAGATTTCGTCGAGATCTTTCCAACGAGCCCAAGAACATCAAATTCTGACATTCCTAGCCCAAGATATCAACGTTTTATGATGGACGGTCGAGATCCATATGTGGATCCGAATCGGATCCGAAATTGATCCATTTACACCCCTCTTTCTATAAATATACTATGATAGGTTGCCCTCTCCAAAGCCCTAGCCACCATACCCTTCCCTCTCATTGGAGCACCACCATCCTGGTCAGTCTGGTCATCGGAAGGCCGTCGTCGACATCGGAGAAGGAGCTCCGATCGAAGATCCGCGACCCCATCACGTAGAAAAACTCGAGGTCACCGTGGTGCACGCCTCCGCACTGCGATCGAGCGACGGGAATACCATTCCGTGTGAGAGGAGATCCCGAGGGAACATCCTCGGAGGTAACGAAAAAATACCTCCCTCTTGCTGTTGGGTTCCACATATTTTTTTTTATTCCCGTATATTTGAACATGCTCAGAGCCATGGTTTTCTCTTGATGGGATTCATATACTAGTAACGATAAATACCTTCCTCTTTGCTGTTGGTTTTTACGTATAAATCTTGGTCCTATATTCTTTTGAACAACCACGAAACCTTATTTGCTATAGCATGTTAAAATATTATTGTTGGTGCCATATTACATGAAGCATATTCCATCGGTTATATTATCTCAATTTTTTTACTGCCTTGGTGTAGAAACAAGAGAAACATTTTTATTTTACGTCTATCTTAAGTCACCGATATACTCTGCACCTATACGCATAATTAACAGGCATATATTGAATTAGAATATGATACAACGTAATTGTGTGTGACGGAAACTGTAAACATATTTTTGAGAGTAATCGGATATTAGTAACATATCTGTCCTAACTAATCTCCAATATCCTGAGAATACCTTGGCCTTTGATCGTGGCTTTTAGTGTTCCTGCGATATGGTGGAGATGCATAAAATATGGCTTATACCATTAAGCTATAGCCAATATTATTACTCACGTAGTAAACTTGTAACAGCAATCCACGATTTCAAAGCACACATATAATGCCAATTTACATAAATGTTAGATAATAGTAACGGTTGTCCTTTTGACTTATTTTATAATGATTAATATTGCTTATTAATTCTGTGCATGATTCAAAATTGGATAATGCAATCTTGTACGTTCCTTATAATATGGTAATCATATCTCATAGTGGGCATTACAATCACATCTCATAGTGCGGTTATTGTTGTTATATGCTTATTAATTTCGTGCATAATTTCATGCATAACGTCAAGGCGATTGATATCGTAGTTCTTTACACGGCATTACACGTACAGAGATTATATATGTACATATGTAAAAGTGTGTAGATGATACTGGCATGGATCATTCACTTCTTAACCTTGAACATATGCTGTCACGAATCTTAACCGTAGGGACTGAAATATTGTTTGAGTATCGAACTCGTGTATTAATAAAAGTTTGTAAGCGTATTTTGATATCACTTAAAGTGGCCAGTTTAAAGATTACTCATCGCATACTGCTTGAATTTTCAGATGTATGTAGAACGTCACTTAAATTAATTGGTACATTTTCTATTATCATTAACTAATCTCATTTTTTGGAGAATGAATAATAATCATCCTTTCCTAGCAAATTCCAAAAAAATAATAAGTGCATAATTTTAGCACATGTATTGTTGTGGTAACATTTCGGTCAAATCACCATTAGTATATAACCGATGATCATTAGTCAAGAAGACCTTCTTTCAATGGTCGCTAAAAATGTTGGTTAAGATTGATTACTTCACACACACGACGCTCATGACAATCAGATAGATGGAGATAGGCGCCTCAAGGGATTGGGCATGCACCCTTGGGCCCCGGGGAGATGCCTTGAAGGTCGCGACCCCAACGGACGAGTTGGGTGACGCGTTGCACCTAGCAGCCCGGTAGTATCCGGAGTCGCTCGACGGAGTAGGCAGGTGGCGCGGTTGGCGTTCTTGGTTTCACACTTATACACGATATTAGTACTCGGAGTAGAATTGGGTGTGGCCGCATCAAATTCTATTTCAAGTAATATTATTGTGAGGGGTGTTCCGGGATGTGGTTTGAAGTTGGAGAATGAGGTTTTGATCTATTCCGTTTATATTTGAAAAGAGGATCTTGAGGGTTTACTCAAGATAGATAACAAGTTCCCGCTTAGCGGAGGCCTGCGAGTCGCGTACTCGCATGTGCTAAAATAATATGAGTAATGATCAATGATCGAATACTGGAATCTGAAATTGCAACCCATTATGGATCATAATCAACTTGTTGAAATATCAAGACCGCTATAGTAGTACACAATTATCAATAAATCAATAAATAAAGTTGGTTGTTGTATGATCCGAGGTGAATTGGAATAACTGGGTGACCTTCTCGCTTTCTACCTTATATGCTTACGTTTTTAGATAAGTTGAGCTTACATCCCTTGCTTCCTCCTACCTGAGTTACTGTAGTATTTGTCTCGTTACTGGGCAATTGCTTATAACGTTACCCTTGTGTGAACCCAACAGGTGTAGCTGAGCAGCAGCCGCAACAGTAGCGGCTTTGAGGAGATCAGACTTTGCTTCGTCATATTTGCATCAGGCAGGATGCGTCCTACTTAGAGTAATTTATTTACTTCCGCTTTATTTTATATTATTACTGAGAGACATTGTAGTGAGATATGTGGAGAGTTTTTCTACAAAGTTTGAGATTTTCTGATGTATCTCATATCCTGGACATGGACTTGATGATTATTGATGAGAATGGATGTTGCATTTTTCTTTCTATTTCATATTATTCTCATGTTGTTATTTATATTTCAAATGTTAATCTAATGTGCATAAGATGGTTTGCTGAGTATCATAGATCATGGGCGTATTTGGACCGTAGGTCCGACGCTCCCGTCTCGTCGGTTTCAGTAGCCGGAGGGACGGCACGTCACAGATGGTATCAGAGCCCGATACTCCATTCTCTCTTTTGCATATTAGAATTGTTAACAATATTTGAAATATAAATATAGTGACAGAGTCTTTTGACCTTGTCGTTAGTAAGGAGAATAATTAAAGTCATGTTTAAAGTGTCCATTGTCTCTCTAACCATAGAAATAATTTTTAATATAATGATTCTCGCAGGGAATCATGCCGCCTCGTGTTGACCCTGATATTGCACAGCAGTTGGCTTTGCTAGTTCAGGCCGTACAGGGTATACAACAACGTCAGGAGGTATTGGAGCAAAGGCTCCTCCAGCAGGATGATTCCTCGTACCAGCCCTCTCGTGAGGAGGAGGGCAGTGTTCATCCTTCGGTGTCTCTGGACCCGGAAGGATCAGATGACCTAGAGACGCTGCAGAAGCATCAGACGACCTACGCAGCATATCAGAGATCTAAGGTGCCACAATTCTTTGGCACCGGCACACCAGATGAGGCTGAGCTATGGCTGGATCACGTATCTAAGGTGTTGAGGATGATTCATGCTCCTGAAGAGTCTTGGCTTACATTTGTGGAGTTCTCACTAACAGGTTATGCTGAGCGTTGGTGGTTCGCCACCAAGGAACATCTGGAGGATCCCATAACATGGGAAATTTTTCTTGATGAGTTCTGTAGTCAGTTCTATCCTGATCACTGGGTTGAGGATCAGAGGAGGTTATTTGCTGAGCTGAAGCAGGGGTCAATGACGGCTCAAGAGTATCTCATTCGTTACACCGAACTCTCCCGCCACTCACCAGCGACTACTGCTTTTCCTGAGGAGAGTTTACAGAAGTTTATCCGGGGACTGCGTGATGATGTGCAGCACCAGCTATCTGCATTAGATTTCACTTCCATCAAGGAGGTAGCTGCTAAAGCTACCAAGATGGAGGCAACCCAGAGTCGGCTTCAGGGGATTTCATCACATTTCCAACCACCTCAGCCCGCGAGATCTTCTCGTCGAGATATCTACAGAGCTCGTAGAGAGCGTCGTTTCCACCCAGTGGCTACTACTCCTACCGTTAGCAGATTTTCCCCTACACCTACTTTTGGGCAGGGTTTGGCGAGCCGTGGTACTACTTCCTTCCGCTCTTCGACACACTCGCAGAGCCGTAAGACAGGAGGTGCTAGCCTTGTCTCAGGAGGCTCCTTCTCTCAGCCAGGAGATCACAGATGTTTCCACTGCCAACAGCCGGGCCATTTCAAGGCCAAGTGTCCTTTACTTGCCAGCAACTCAGGTGGCCACCCACCACGTATACGACCAACTTTCTCTTCTGCACAGTCACACGGATCAGTTTCCCGCCGTGGGGGTCGAGGTTTTCAACGTCCTCCACCACGACCAACCTTCAGTGCTGCAGGTTCTAACGCCCCTCCACAGCCTCAGGGACAGTTGAATGCAATCACACAGGAGCAGGCCCATTCCTCAGGAGCTGTAGTGTGAGGTATGATTTCAGTACATGGTATATCCTTACACGCCTTATTTGATTCGGGAGTTACGCACTCTTTTCTAGCGCATCGCTTAGTATCCAAGTTAGATAAAGAACCAGTTTGCGTACCATCTCCTTACTACATCAAGGGTCCAGGGGGCCAATTATTCATAGTGCGACAAGCGATGGAGAAGGTAGCAGTGCAGATTGGCGGGCACCTAATGCCTGCATATCTTTTACTCATTCAGCTAGAAGATTTTGATGTCATCTTAGGTATGGATTGGCTCGAGCAACATCACGCATGCCTTGATTGCTTCGAGAAGATGGTAGTGTTCCGTATCCCAGATATACCTACCTTTCAGTTTGATGGACGTGTCTCAGATAGTGAGGTCTTATATGTATCGGCATTGAAGGCCCAACACTTACTCGATCAGGGTTGCATAGGTTTTCTCGCCTATGTTGTGGAGTTACCTGCCGAAGATCGTATGATTGAAGATGTCAAAATTGTACGAGATTTTCCTGATGTATTTCCAGAGGAATTACCTGGACTACCGCCAGAGAGGGAGATCGAGTTCGAGATTACTTTGATACCTGACACGCAACCGATCTCCATACCTCCATATCGAATGGCACCGGCCGAACTCAGGGAGCTCAAAGTACAACTGCATGAGTTGTTCGAAAAGGGATTTATCCGTCTCAGTACATCACCTTGGGGAGCACCGGTCCTCTTCGTAAAGAAGAAGGATGGGTCTATGCGTTTATGCATCAACTACAGGCAATTGAATAAAAGGACGGTGAAGAACCGTTATCCACTTCCACGAATAGATGATCTTTTTGATCAATTACAAGGAGCAGCGGTATTCTCAAAGATTGACCTACGATCGGGCTATCATCAATTGAGAATTAAGGACACAGATGTGCTTAAATCTGCTTTTCGTACCAGATACAACCACTATGAGTTTGTGGTTATGCCGTTTGGACTCACGAACGCACCTGCCGCGTTCATGGACATGATGAACAGAATTTACCATCCATACTTAGATCGGTTTGTGGTGGTGTTCATTGATGATATCTTGATCTTCTCACGTGATGAGCATGAGCATGAGCAGCACCTTCATATTATTCTTGAGACACTCAGAGAACAGAAGTTGTATGCAAAATACAACAAGTGTGAATTTTGGCTTACCGAAGTAGCTTTCCTCGGTCATGTAATATCAGGAGCAGGTGTGGCAGTTGATCCAGCCAAGATAGAGGCTATCATGTCCTGGGAGCAGCCCAAGACAGTTACCGAGATACGCAGCTTCTTAGGCCTCGCTGGCTACTACAGACGTTTTGTTAGGGGCTTCTCACAGCTAGCTCTTCCACTTACTCGTCTAACACAGAAGGATGTTCCTTTCATTTGGAGCAACAAGTGCGAGCTGAGCTTTCGTACGCTGAAAGAAAGACTGACCAGTGCTCCGATTCTCACCCTTCCTTCAGGCCTCTTAGACTTTACAGTGTATACTGATGCATCAAAGGAGGGTTTAGGAGCCGTGTTGATGCAACGTGGTCATGCCGTGGCATATGCATCACGACAATTAAAGAATCATGAACGGAACTACCCTACTCATGACTTGGAGTTGGCAGCTATAGTCTTCGCGTTGAAGATATGGCGTCACTATTTATATGGGGTCACGTTCGAGATTTTTACAGATCACAAGAGTCTCAAATATATCTTTGACCAGCGAGAGTTGAATATGAGGCAAAGGCGATGGATGGAGCTGTTGAAGGATTATGACTGCACTATCTCTTACCATCCGGGTAAGGGGAATGTAGTAGCAGATGCTTTGAGTAGAAGAGCACATACCGAGGGCACCGCAGGATGGCTACATACTTGGGATATGATCGCAACACTTAGTGAGTGGCACCCCTTTGATAGTACTATAGACGTTGTAACTGTACCTGCCAAGTATAGTGGACTATGGGATAGGATTGTGCATGGTCAGCAAACAGATCAGAAATTACAAGACTTATTCCATCGATGCCTGAAGGAGGAGTTTGATGGATTCAGAGTCTGTGAGTCCATCTTATGGAAGGGGGACCGTGTCTGTGTTCCTGATGACGGTGAGTTAAGGAGAGACATCCTAGATGAGGCTCACTGTTCTAGATTATCCATCCATCCAGGGAGCACCAAGATGTATAGAGACCTCCGTCAACACTTCTGGTGGGAGGGGATGAAGAGAGATATTGCAGAACATGTTAGTCGATGCCTTACGTGCCAATTGGTGAAGGCAGAGCACAAGCGTCCTCCTGGCTTGTTGCAGTCGCTTCCTATTCCGTTGTGGAAATGGGAGAGTATCTTTATGGACTTCGTGACATCCTTACCTCGTACAGTAGGTGGATATGATGCCATTTGGGTTATTGTGGACATGTTGACCAAGTCCGCACACTTCATTCCCGTAAACATGACATGCACTCCGGTAGATCTGGCCAAGTTATATATTCAGCATGTTATTCGCTTGCATGGG
This sequence comes from Ottelia alismoides, assembly GCA_037367405.1. Taxonomy (NCBI): domain Eukaryota; kingdom Viridiplantae; phylum Streptophyta; class Magnoliopsida; order Alismatales; family Hydrocharitaceae; genus Ottelia; species Ottelia alismoides. The sequence goes on along the minus strand of JAZKJV010003225.1, from coordinate 470,949 downwards.
ATTCCCAAGGAGGTTGTATCTGATAGAGACTCTCGTTTTACATCGCATTATTGGGGAGAAATCATGAAGGCCCTAAAAACTGAACTATGTCTTAGTTCAGCCTATCATCCGCAGACTGACGGACAATCAGAGAGGACAATTCAGACCCTTGAAGACCTACTCAGAGCATGTGCCATTGAGTGGCAAGGATCTTGGAAGGATCACCTTCCTTTAGTGGAGTTCACCTATAACAACAGCTACCGTGCTAGTATTGGTATGGCACCTTTCGAGGCATTGTATGGGCGAAGATGCACTACTCCCTTGTGTTGGCAGGAAGTGGGTGACAAGGGTATTTATTCCACTCAGATAATCGAGGACACGACAAGAGCAGTGGAAACGACTAGGAAGAAACTATTGACTGCACAGAGCCGTCAGAAGAGCTATGCTGATCAGAGACGCCGTGATCTTGAATTTGATACCGGAGATTTTGTATTCTTAAAAGTATCTCCAATGAAAGGTATTCAGAGATTTGGTGTCAAGGGCAAGTTGGCACCACGGTTCGTTGGCCCTTTCGAGATTTTATCTCGTATTGGGAAGGTAGCATACCGAGTAGCACTCTCCCCTCACTTGGCAGGCGTGCACGATGTATTCCATGTGTCAAACCTCCTGAAGTATATTCGAGACCCTCGACATGTGATTAGCTATGAGGATCTCGCGGTTGAACCAAATTTGTCTTTTCCTGAGGCACCCGTGCAGATTTTAGACCGGGCAGTCAAGAGGTTACGACGGAAAGACATCCCTTTAGTCAAGGTATTGTGGCAAAGTCAGAATGTTGAGGAGGCTACTTGGGAGCCTGAGGCAGATATGCGACAGAAATACCCATATCTTTTTGAAGGTATCTTCATGAAACCCCACTTCAATCTTCTTTAAGATTTTTATGGATTCCGTTCTCTTTAAGATTTTTATGCCTGAATCTACACCACATTCAAAACTTATACGTTAAATCCTACGTCTCGAGGACGAGACTTCCTTTAAGATTTTTAAGATGTAAAATCCCGTATTTTCGTTTCCAAAAATCCGGAGTATTTAAGACATCCAAAAAAATTCAAATAATCAAGCCTCTTCGTAGATTTCGTCGAGATCTTTCCAACGAGCCCAAGAACATCAAATTCTGACATTCCTAGCCCAAGATATCAACGTTTTATGATGGACGGTCGAGATCCATATGTGGATCCGAATCGGATCCAAAATTTGATCCATTTACACCCCTCTTTCTATAAATATACTATGATAGGTTGCCCTCTCCAAAGCCCTAGCCACCATACCCTTCTCTCTCATTGGAGCACCACCATCCTGGTCAGTCTGGTCATCGGAAGGCCATCGTCGACATCGGAGAAGGAGCTCCGATCGAAGATCCGCGAACACCATCACGTAGAAAAACTCGAGGTCACCGTGGTGCACGCCTCCGCACTGCGATCGAGCGACGTGAATACCATTCCGTATGAGAGGAGATCCCGAGGGAACATCCTCGGAGGTAACGAAAAAATACCTCCCTCTTGCTGTTGGGTTCCACATATTTTTTTTATTCCCGTATATTTGAACATGCTCAGAGCTATGGTTTTCTCTTGATGGGATTCATATACTAGTAACGATAAATACCTTCCTCTTTGCTGTTGGTTTTTACGTATAATCTTGGTCCTATATTCTTTTGAACAACCACGAAACCTTATTTGCTATAGCATGGTTAAAATATTATTGTTGGTGTCATATTACATGAAGCATATTCCATCGGTTATATTATCTCAATTTTTTTACTGCCTTGGTGTAGAAACAAGAGAAACATTTTTATTTTACGTCTATCTTAAGTCACCGATATACTCTGCACCTATACGCATAATTAACAGGAATATATTGAATTAGAATGTGATACAACGTAATTGTGTGACGGAAACTGTAAACATATTTTTGAGAGTAATTGGATATTAGTAACATATCTGTCCTAACTATTCTCCAATATCCTGAGAATACCTTGGCCTTTGATCGTGGCTTTTAGTGTTCCTGCGATATGGTGGAGATGCATAAAATATGGCTTATACCATTAAGCTATAGCCAATATTATTACTCACGTAGTAAACTTGTAACAGCAATCCACGATTTCAAAGCACACATATAATGCCAATTTACATAAATGTTAGATAATAGTAACGGTTGTCCTTTTGACTTATTTTATAATGATTAATATTGCTTATTAATTCTGCGCATGATTCAAAATTGGATAATGCAATCTTGTACGTTCCTTATTATATGGTAATCATATCTCATAGTGGGCATTACAATCACATCTCATAGTGCGGTTATTGTTGTTATATGCTTATTAATTTCGTGCATAATTTCATGCATAACGTCAAGGCGATTGATATCGTAGTTCTTTACACGGCATTACACGTACAGAGATTATATATGTACATATGTAAAAGTGTGTAGATGAGACTGGCATGGATCATTCACTTCTTAACCTTGAACATATGCTGTCACGAATCTTAACCGTAGGGACTGAAATATTGTTTGAGTATCGAACTCGTGTATTAATAAAAGTTTGTAAGCGTATTTTGATATCACTTAAAGTGGTCAGTTTAAAGATTACTCATCGCATACTGCTTGAATTTTCAGATGTATGTAGAACGTCACTTAAATTAATTGGTACATTTTTTATTATCATTAACTAATCTCATTTTTTGGAGAATGAATAATAATCATCCTTTCCTAGCAAATTCCAAAAAAATAATAAGTGCATAATTTTAGCACATGTATTGTTGTGGTAACATTTCGGTCAAATCACCATTAGTATATAACCGATGATCATTAGTCAAGAAGACCTTCTTTCAATGGTCGCTAAAAATGTTGGTTAAGATTGATTACTTCACACACACGACGCTCATGACAATCAGATAGATGGAGATAGGTGCCTCAAGGGATTGGGCATGCACCCTTGGGCCCCGGGGAGATGCCTTGAAGGTCGCGACCCCAACGGACGAGTTGGGTGACCCGTTGCACCTAGCAGCCCGGTAGTATCCGGAGTCGCTCGACGGAGTAGGCAGGTGGCGCGGTTGGCATTCTTGGTTTCACACTTATACACGATATTAGTACTCGGAGTAGAATTGGGTGTGGCCGCATCAAATTCTATTTCAAGTAATATTATTGTGAGGGGTGTTCCGGGATGTGGTTTGAAGTTGGAGAATGAGGTTTTGATCTATTCCGTTTATATTTGAAAAGAGGATCTTGAGGGTTTACTCAAGATAGATAACAAGTTCCCGCTTAGCGGAGGCCTGCGAGTCGCGTACTCGCATGTGCTAAAATAATACGAGTAATGATCAATGATCGAATACTGGAATCTGAAATTGCAACCCATTATGTATCATAATCAACTTGTTGAAATATCAAGACCGCTATAGTAGTACACAATTATCAATAAATTAATAAATAAAGTTGGTTGTTGTATGATCCGAGGTGAATTGGAATAACTGGGTGACCTTCTCGCTCTCTACCTTATATGCTTACGTTTTTAGATAAGTTGAGCATACATCCCTTGCTTCCTCCTACCTGAGTTACTGTAGTATTTGTCTCGTTACTGGGCAATTGCTCATAACGTTACCCTTGTGTGAACCCAATAGGTGTAGCTGAGCAGCAGCCGCAACAGTAGCGGCTTTGAGGAGATCAGACTTTGCTTCGTCATATTTGCATCAGGCAGGGTGCGTCCTACTTAGAGTAATTTATTTACTTCCGCTTTATTCTATATTATTACTGAGAGACATTGTGGTGAGATATGTGGAGAGTTTTTCTACAAAGTTTGAGATTTTCTGATGTATCTCATATCCTGGACATGGACTTGATGATTATTGATGAGAATGGATGTTGCATTTTTCTTTCTATTTCATATTATTCTCATGTTGTTATTTATATTTCAAATGTTAATCTAATGTGCATAAGATGGTTTGCTGAGTATCATAGATCATGGGCGTATTTGGACCGTAGGTCCGACGCTCCCGTCTCGTCGGTTTCAGTAGCCGGAGGGACGGGACGTCACAGATGGTATCAGAGCCCGATACTCCATTCTCTCTTTTGCATATTAGAATTGTTAACAATATTTGAAATATAAATATAGTGACAGAGTCTTTTGACCTTGTCGTTAGTAAGGAGAATAATTAAAGTCATGTTTAAAGTGTCCATTGTCTCTCTAACCATAGAAATAATTTTTAATATAATGATTCTCGCAGGGAATCATGCCGCCTCGTGTTGACCCTGATATTGCACAGCAGTTGGCTTTGCTAGTTCAGGCCGTACAGGGTATACAACAACGTCAGGAGGTATTGGAGCAAAGGCTCCTCCAGCAGGATGATTCCTCGTACCAGCCCTCTCGTGAGGAGGAGGGAAGTGTTCATCCTTCGGTGTCTCTGGACCCGGAAGGATCAGATGACCTAGAGACGCTGCAGAAACATCAGACGACCTACGCAGCATATCAGAGATCTAAGGTGCCACAATTCTTTGGCACCGGCACGCCAGATGAGGCTGAGCTATGGCTGGATCACGTATCTAAGGTGTTGAGGATGATTCATGCTCCTGAAGAGTCTTGGCTTACATTTGTGGAGTTCTCACTAACAGGTTATGCTGAGCGTTGGTGGTTCGCCACCAAGGAACATCTGGAGGATCCCATAACATGGGAAATTTTTCTTGATGAGTTCCGTAGTCAGTTCTATCCTGATCACTGGGTTGAGGATCAGAGGAGGTTATTTGCTGAGCTGAAGCAGGGGTCAATGACGGCTCAAGAGTATCTCATTCGTTACACCGAACTCTCCCGCCACTCACCAGCGACTACTGATTTTCCTGAGGAGAATTTACAGAAGTTTATCCGGAGACTGCGTGATGATGTGCAGCACCAGCTATCTGCATTAGATTTCACTTCCATCAAGGAGGTAGCTGCTAAAGCTACCAAGATGGAGGCAACCCAGAGTCGGCTTCAGGGGAGTCCATCACATTTCCAACCACATCAGCCCGCGAGATCTTCTCATCGAGATTTCTACAGAGCTCGTAGAGAGCGTCGTTTCCACCCAGTGGCTACTACTCCTACCGTTAGCAGATTTTCCCCTACACCTACTTTGGGGCAGGGTTTGGCGAGCCGTGGTACTACTTCCTTCCGCTCTTCGACACACTCGCAGAGCCGTAAGACAGGAGGTGCTAGCCTTGTCTCAGGAGGCTCCTTCTCTCAGCCAGGAGATCACAGATGTTTCCACTGCCAACAGCCGGGCCATTTCAAGGCCAAGTGTCCTTTACTTGCCAGCAACTCAGGTGGCCACCCACCAAGTATACGACCAACTTTCTCTTCTGCACAGTCACACGGATCAGTTTCCCGCCGCGGGGGTCGAGGTTTTCAACGTCCTCCACCACGACCAACCTTCAGTGCTGCAGGTTCTAACGCCCCTCCACAGCCTCAGGGACAGTTGAATGCAATCACACAGAAGCAGGCCCATGCCTCAGGAGCTGTAGTGCGAGGTATGATTTCAGTACATGGTATATCCTTACACGCCTTATTTGATTCGGGAGCTACGCACTCTTTTCTAGCGCATCGCTTAGTATCCAAGTTAGATAAAGAACCAGTTTGCGTACCATCTCCTTACTACATCAAGGGTCCAGGGGGCCAATTATTCATAGTGCGACAAGCGATGGAGAAGGTAGCAGTGCAGATTGGCGGGCATCTAATGCCTGCATATCTTTTACTCATTCAGCTAGAAGATTTTGATGTCATCTTAGGTATGGATTGGCTCGAGCAATATCACGCATGCCTTGATTGCTTCGAGAAGACGGTAGTGTTCCGTATCCCAGACATACCTACCTTTCAGTTTGATGGACGCGTCTCAGATAGTGAGGTCTTATATGTATCGGCATTGAAGGCCCGACACTTACTCGATCAGGGTTGCATAGGTTTTCTCGCCTATGTTGTGGAGTTACCTGCCGAAGATCGTATGATTGAAGATGTCAAAATTGTACGAGATTTTCCTGATGTATTTCCAGAGGAATTACCTGGACTACCGCCAGAGAGGGAGATCGAGTTTGAGATTACTTTGATACCTGACACGCAACCGATCTCCATACCTCCATATCGAATGGCACCGGCCGAACTCAGGGAGCTCAAAGTAAAACTGCATGAGTTGTTGGAAAAGGGATTTATCCGTCTCAGTACATCACCTTGGGGAGCACCGGTCCTCTTCGTAAAGAAGAAGGATGGGTCTATGCGTTTATGCATCGACTACAGGCAATTGAATAAAAGGACGGTGAAGAACCGTTATCCACATCCACGAATAGATGATCTTTTTGATCAATTACAAGGAGCATCGGTATTCTCAAAGATTGACCTACGATCGGGCTATCATCAATTGAGAATTAAGGACACAGATGTGCTTAAATCTGCTTTTCGTACCAGATACAACCACTATGAGTTTGTGGTTATGCCGTTTGGACTCACGAACGCACCTGCCGCGTTCATGGACATGATGAACAGAATTTACCATCCATACTTAGATCGGTTTGTGGTGGTGTTCATTGATGATATCTTGATCTTCTCACGTGATGAGCATGAGCATGAGCAGCACCTTCATATTATTCTTGAGATACTCAGAGAACACAAGTTGTATAAAAAATACAACAAGTGTGAATTTTGGCTTACCGAAGTAGCTTTCCTCGGTCATGTAATATCAGGAGCAGGTGTGGCAGTTGATCCAGCCAAGATAGAGGCTGTCATGTCCTGGGAGCAGCCCAAGACAGTTACCGAGATACGCAGCTTCTTAGGCCTCGCTGGCTACTACAGACGTTTTGTTAGGGGCTTCTCACAGCTAGCTCTTCCACTTACTCGTCTAACACAGAAGGATGTTCCTTTCATTTGGAGCGACAAGTGCGAGCTGAGCTTTCGTACGCTGAAAGAAAGACTGACCAGTGCTCCGATTCTCACCCTTCCTTCAGGCCTCTTAGACTTTACAGTGTATACTGATGCATCAAAGGAGGGTTTAGGAGCCGTGTTGATGCAACGTGGTCATGTCGTGGCATATGCATCACGACAATTAAAGAATCATGAACGGAACTACCCTACTCATGACTTGGAGTTGGCAGCTATAGTCTTCGCGTTGAAGATATGGCGTCACTATTTATATGGGGTCACGTTCGAGATTTTTACAGATCACAAGAGTCTCAAATATATCTTTGACCAGCGAGAGTTGAATATGAGGCAAAGGCGATGGATGGAGCTGTTGAAGGATTATGACTGCACTATCTCTTACCATCCGGGTAAGGGGAATGTAGTAGCAGATGCTTTGAGTAGAAGAGCACATACCGAGGGCACCGCAGGATGGCTACATACTTGGGATATGCTCGCAGCACTTAGTGAGTGGCACCCCTTTGATAGTACTATAGACGTTGTAACTGTACCTGCCAAGTATAGTGGACTATGGGATAGGATTGTGCATGGTCAGCAAACAGATCAGAAATTACAAGACTTATTCCATCGATGCCTGAAGGAGGAGTTTGATGGATTCAGAGTCTGTGAGTCCATCTTATGGAAGGGGGACCGTGTCTGTGTTCCTGATGACGGTGAGTTAAGGAGAGACATCCTAGATGAGGCTCACTGTTCTAGATTATCCATCCATCCAGGGAGCACCAAGATGTATAGAGACCTCCGTCAACACTTCTGGTGGGAGGGGATGAAGAGAGATGTTGCAGAACATGTTAGTCGATGCCTTACGTACCAATTGGTGAAGGCAGAGCACAAGCGTCCTCCTGGCTTGTTACAGTCGCTTCCTATTCCGTTGTGGAAATGGGAGAGTATCTCTATGGACTTCGTGACATCCTTACCTCGTACAGTAGGTGGATATGATGCCATTTGGGTTATTGTGGACAGGTTGACCAAGTCCGCACACTTCATTCCCGTAAACATGACATGCACTCCGGTAGATCTGGCCAAGTTATATATTCAGCATGTTATTCGCTTGCATGGGATTCCCAAGGAGGTTGTATCTGATAGAGACTCTCGTTTTACATCGCATTATTGGGGAGAATTCATGAAGGCCCTAAAAACTGAACTATGTCTTAGTTCAACCTATCATCCGCAGACTGACGGACAATCAGAGAGGACAATTCAGACCCTTGAAGACCTACTCAGAGCATGTGCCATTGAGTGGCAAGGATCTTGGAAGGATCACCTTCCTTTAGTGGAGTTCACCTATAACAACAGCTACCGTGCTAGTATTGGTATGGAACCTTTCGAGGCATTGTATGGGCGAAGATGCACTACTCCCTTATGTTGGCAGGAAGTGGGTGACAAGGGTATTTATTCCACTCAGATAATCGAGGACACGACAAGAGCAGTGGAAACGGCTAGGAAGAAACTATTGACTGCACAGAGCCGTCAGAAGAGCTATGCTGATCAGAGACGTCGTGATCTTGAATTTGATACCGGAGATTTTGTATTCTTAAAAGTATCTCCAATGAAAGGTATTCAGAGATTTGGTGTCAAGGGCAAGTTGGCACCACGGTTCGTTGGCCCTTTCGAGATTTTATCTCGTATTGGGAAGGTAGCATACCGAGTAGCACTCTCCCCTCACTTGGCAGGCGTGCACGATGTATTCCATGTGTCAAACCTCCTGAAGTATATTCGAGACCCTCGACATGTGATTAGCTATGAGGATCTCGCGGTTGAACCAAATTTGTCTTTTCCTGAGGCACCCGTGCAGATTTTAGACCGGGCAGTCAAGAGGTTACGACGGAAAGACATCCCTTTAGTCAAGGTATTGTGGCAAAGTCAGAATGTTGAGGAGGCTACTTGGGAGCCTGAGGCAGATATGCGACAGAAATACCCCTATCTTTTTGAAGGTATCTTCATGAAACCCCACTTCAATCCTCTTTAAGATTTTTATGGATTCCGTTCTCTTTAAGATTTTTATGCCTGAATTTACACCACATTCAAAACTTATACGTTAAATCCTACGTCTCGAGGACGAGACTTCCTTTAAGATTTTTATGATGTAAAATCCCGTATTTTCGTTTTCCAAAAATCCGGAGTATTTAAGACATCCAAAAAAATTCAAATAATCATGCCCTTCGTAGATTTCGTCGAGATCTTTCCAACGAGCACAAGAACATCAAATTCTGACATTCCTAGCTCAAGATATCAACGTTTTATGATGGACGGTCGAGATCCATATGTGGATCCGAATCGGATCCGAAATTTGATCCATTCACACCCCTCTTTCTATAAAGATACTATGATAGGTTGCCCTCTCCAAAGCCCTAGCCACCATACCCTTCCCTCTCATTGGAGCACCACCATCCTGGTCAGTCTGGTCATCGGAAGGCCGTCGTCGACATCGGAGAAGGAGCTCCGATCGAAGATCCGCGGCCACCATCACGTAGAAAAACTCGAGGTCACCGTGGTGCACGCCTCCGCACTGCGATCGAGCGACGGGAATACCATTCCGTGTGAGAGGAGATCCCGAGGGAACATCCTCGGAGGTAACGAAAAAATACCTCCCTCTTGCTGTTGGGTTCCACATATTTTTTTTATTCTCGTATATTTGAACATGCTCAGAGCCATGGTTTTCTCTTGATGGGATTCATATACTAGTAACGATAAATACCTTCCTCTTTGCTGTTGATTTTTACGTATAATCTTGGTCCTATATTCTTTTGAACAACCACGAAACCTTATTTGCTATAGCATGGTTAAAATATTATTGTTGGTGTCATATTACATGAAGCATATTCCATCGGTTATATTATCTCAATTTTTTTTACTGCCTTGGTGTAGAAACAAGAAAAACATTTTTATTTTACGTCTATCTTAAGTCACCGATATACTCTGCACCTATACGCATAATTAACAGGAATATATTGAATTAGAATATGATACAACGTAATTGTGTGTGACGGAAACTGTAAACATATTTTTGAGAGTAATCGGATATTAGTAACATATCTGTCCTAACTAATCTCCAATATCCTGAGAATACCTTGGCCTTTGATCGTGGCTTTTAGTGTTCCTGCGATATGGTGGAGATGCATAAAATATGGCTTATACCATTAAGCTATAGCCAATATTATTACTCACGTAGTAAACTTGTAACAGCAATCCACGATTTCAAAGCACACATATAATGCCAATTTACATAAATGTTAGATAATAGTAACGGTTGTCCTTTTGACTTATTTTATAATGATTAATATTGCTTATTAATTCTGCGCATGATTCAAAATTGGATAATGCAATCTTGTACGTTCCTTATTATATGGTAATCATATCTCATAGTGGGCATTACAATCACATCTCATAGTGCGGTTATTGTTGTTATATGCTTATTAATTTCGTGCATAATTTCATGCATAACGTCAAGGCGATTGATATCGTAGTTCTTTACACGGCATTACACGTACATAGATTATATATGTACATATGTAAAAGTGTGTAGATGAGACTGGCATGGATCATTCACTTCTTAACCTTGAACATATGCTGTCACGAATCTTAACCGTAGGGACTGAAATATTGTTTGAGTATCGAACTCGTGTATTAATAAAAGTTTGTAAGCGTATTTTGATATCACTTAAAGTGGTCAGTTTAAAGATTACTCATCGCATACTGCTTGAATTTTCAGATGTATGTAGAACGTCACTTAAATTAATTGGTACATTTTTTATTATCATTAACTAATCTCATTTTTTGGAGAATGAATAATAATCATCCTTTCCTAGCAAATTCCAAAAAAATAATAAGTGCATAATTTTAGCACATGTATTGTTGTGGTAACATTTCGGTCAAATCACCATTAGTATATAACCGATGATCATTAGTCAAGAAGACCTTCTTTCAATGGTCGCTAAAAATGTTGGTTAAGATTGATTGCTTCACACACACGACGCTCATGACAATCAGATAGATGGAGATAGGCGCCTCAAGGGATTGGGCATGCACCCTTGGGCCCCGGGGAGATGCCTTGAAGGTCGCGACCCCAACGGACGAGTTGGGTGACACGTTGCACCTAGCAGCCCGGTAGTATCCGGAGTCGCTCGACGGAGTAGGCAGGTGGCGCGGTTGGCGTTCTTGGTTTCGCACTTATACACGATATTAGTACTCGGAGTAGAATTGGGTGTGGCCGCATCAAATTCTATTTCAAGTAATATTATTGTGAGGGGTGTTCCGGGATGTGGTTTGAAGTTGGAGAATGAGGTTTTGATCTATTCCGTTTATATTTGAAAAGAGGATCTTGAGGGTTTACTCAAGATAGATAACAAGTTCCCGCTTAGCGGAGGCCTGCGAGTCGCGTACTCGCGTGTGCTAAAATAATACGAGTAATGATCAATGATCGAATACTGGAATCTGAAATTGCAACCCATTATGGATCATAATCAACTTGTTGAAATATCAAGACCGCTATAGTAGTACACAATTATCAATAAATCAATAAATAAAGTTGGTTGTTGTATGATCCGAGGTGAATTGGAATAACTGGGTGACCTTCTCGCTTTCTACCTTATATGCTTACGTTTTTAGATAAGTTGAGCATACATCCCTTGCTTCCTCCTACCTGAGTTACTGTAGTACTTGTCTCGTTACTGGGCAATTGCTCATAACGTTACCCTTGTGTGAACCCAACAGGTGTAGCTGAGCAGCAGCCGCAACAGTGGCGGCTTTGAGGAGATCAGACTTTGCTTCGTCATATTTGCATCAGTCAGGGTGCGTCCTACTTAGAGTAATTTATTTACTTCTGCTTTATTTTATATTATTACTGAGAGACATTGTAGTGAGATATGTGGAGAGTTTTTCTACAAAGTTTGAGATTTTCTGATGTATCTCATATCATGGACATGGACTTGATGAGTATTGATGAGAATGGATGTTGTATTTTTCTTTCTATTTCATATTATTCTCATGTTGTTATTTATATTTCAAATGTTAATCTAATGTGCATAAGATGGTTTGCTGAGTATCATAGATCATGTGCGTATTTGGACCGTAGGTCCGACGCTCCCGTCTCGTCGGTTTCAGTAGCCGGAGGGACGGGACGTCACAGTGGATACGATGGAAAGAATGAAGATTCATATATTGTGTCTTCAAGAGACTAAATGGGTTGGAGAGAAAGCAAGGGAGATTGAGAAGACATGCTTTAAACTTTGGTATTTAAGTAAAGATAAGGGTAGAAACAATGTTGGAGTGGTTGTTCATAAGGATTTGAAGGATTATGTGGTTGTGGTGAAAAGATTCGGGGATCGAATTATTTTGCTATAATTGGTGCTTGAAGAAGAAATTATGAATATCATCTCAGTTTATGCACCGCAAATTGATTTAGATGAAAGGACTAAACAAGCTTTTTGGGAGGATTTGGATAAGAGTCTACAAGGAATCCCACAAAGAGAGATGATTTGCATCGGTGGAGATTTTAATGGACATGTGGGAAAAGATGCTTCAGGGTATGCTAGTGTTTATGGCGGACATGGTTTTGGGGATAGAAATGAAGAGGGAAAAGCCATCCTGGATTTTACAACGGCATATGATCTTTTCATAGCAAACACTCTCTTCAAGAAGAGGGAGGAACATTTAATTACTTATAAGAGTGGGCCAACTAGAACACAGATAGATTACTTTGCGTTGAGGATAAGAGATCGGTTGTGTTGTAAAGACTGCAAAGTAATCACAAGAGAGAGTTTGGCAACCCAACATCGTTTGTTAGTCTTGGATGTACAAATGAAAGGGCTGGTAAAGAAAAGGAGGGTTTCTAAGTTAACTAGAACTCGATGGTGGAATCTTCCACTGAAGCAAGCGAGCTTCAGGGAGAAGGTTTTAGAAGACTTATCTTGGGATTGTAGCGGTGATGCAAACGAGATATGGGAGGCAGTAGCATCTTGTATCCGAAAGGTAGATAAAGAGATGCTAGGCGAGTCAAAGGGAGGAGCTCCAGGTCAAAAGGAGACTTGGTGGTGGAGTAAAGGGGTGCAAGAGAAGCTAAAAATAAAAAGAGCTCGCTTTAAAGCTATGTCTAAGGATAAAACAGAGGAAACTGTCACAAACTACAAACTAGCGAAGAAGGAAGTAAAGAAGGTCGTAAGTGAAGCTAAGTCAAAAGCTTATGAAGTTTTGTATAAAAATCTTGACTCTAAGGAGGGACAGAAGGATATATTCAGGTTGGCCAAAGCAAGAGAAAGAAAGACCAAAGACCTTTCTCAAGTAAGATGCATTAAGGACGAGGAAGGTCATGTGCTTGTTACTCAGAAGGATATAAAGACTAGGTGGGAGCAGTACTTCCATAAACTTTTCATTAGGGAAGGAAATAGAGAGATCACTTTGGGTGATCTAGCTTGTAGTGAAAGTTGCTTGAATCGTGCAAGCTATAGACGGATACAAAGAAAGGAAGTAGAAGAGGCTTTGAAGGTTATGAGACCTGGGAAAGGTGTAGGGTCGGATGACATCCCTGTAGAAGTATGGAAAGTTTTAGGTGAGCGTGGTTTGACTTGGCTTACGAATCTATTCAATGTTATTTGGCGAAGTAAGAAAATGCCTGAAGATTGGAGGAGGAGTATCGTGGTGCCTCTTTATAAGAATAAAGGAGACATTCAAAATTGTTCAAATTATAGAGGTATCAAGATGATGAGTCACACTATGAAAATATGGGAACGTGTGATCGAAAGAAGGTTGAGGCAAGTTTCCAACGTAAAAGAAAACCAATTCAGATTCATGATAGGTCTCTCAACGATTGAAGCCATCCATTTGCTGAGGAGAACAATGGAGATTTACAGAGCTAAAAGGAAGAACCTCCAAATGATCTTTATTGATTTGGAGAAGGCTTATGATTCTGTCCCACGAGAGATATTGTGGAGAGTGTTGGAGAAGAGACACGTACCTGTCCTATACATAACCTCATAAAAGGATATGTATGATAGGGCTTTATCTTGTGTAAGGACCCTGTCTGGGAAGACTGGATATTTTGACATCAACATTGGTTTACATCAAGGTTCTGCTTTGAGTCCATTTCTTTTTACTTTGATTATGGACGATTTGATAAGTCACATTTAGGATGAGTTACCTTGGTGTATGTTATTTGCTGATGATATTGTGTTAACTGGCGAGACTAGAGATGGAGTAAATGAGAAGCTTGAGGTCTGGAGACATGAGTTGGAGACTAAAGGATTTCGTATAAGTAGGGCCAAGACGGAATATATGGAGTGCACCTTTGATGGAAGCAATGGTGAAGGAATCGAGGTGAAGATTTGTGACGATAACATTCAGAAGAGAGATTCCTTTAGATATCTGGGATCTATTCTGCAACATGATGGGAAAATTGATGAAGATGTTACTACTAGAATAAATGCCGGCTGGCTAAAGTGGAGAGGAGCCTCTGCCGTTCTCTGTGATAAGAAAATTCCTATAAAAATTAAAGGAAAGTTTTACAAAGCAGCCGTGAGACCTGCTATGCTTTATGGATCCGAATGTTGGCCTATGAACCATAAACATGTGCAAAGAATGAATGTAGCAGAAATGAAAATGTTAAGGTGGATGTGTGGACACACACGTAAAGATTGGATTCTGAATGATGTAATCAGAAAGAAAGTTGGTGTAGCTCCGATCGAGGATAATATGTGAGAAAATCGCTTAAGATGGTTTGGACATTTGCAAAGAAGATCAACTGATGCACCAGTTAGGAGATGTGAGGGTTGGAATGTTGAGTCGGCTAAGAGAGGGCGAGGACGACCCAAGAAGTGTCGGAAAGAGACCATACAGAGGGATCTTAGTTTTGTGGATATAAGCCCGGGATTGACTCAAGATAGATCTGAATGGAGGCGAAGAATCCATGTAGCCGACCCTACTTAATTGTGGGAAAAGGCTTTGTTGTTGTTGTTCTTTTGCTGCTTGTGGTGTTCGCACACTATAGATGGTGCAAGGAAGTCTATAAGAAATAATTTTATTTTTACATGGAACACCTTTTTTGTATTTTAAACTCTTTTGATGTGTTATCTTGATGTAATATAGGGTTGAGCACTTGCAGGCTTGCAGCTTGGTAGTCAGTTCTTACAATAATATCTTTTGAAAATCGGAGATTGGTGCATGTAATATATGGAAAAGCAATGCCAAAATATTCAGTTAAATACATTTTACATAAGTTTATATATGGTGCTTCTTTTATAGATTATGAGAAAATATTTTTTTAGTTTTTGAGATTTCTTGGAAATTTATTTTTTGAAAAAAGAAATGAATGCAGCTGTTTGTTTTTGGAAAAAACAAATACACTTTTCTTTAAAATACTTATTGTTTGAACCTTTTAACTATATATAAATCCATGTTTCACAGATCAGTTACTGCGATTCTGTGGATTTGTTTCAGGTAACTAACTTTTCGGATTTGAAAATGTTTAGGCAATTGGTATATTACCTATGCATGTATTTTAAGTACTTATGGACCAAAAAATGTGATAAATTGAACATTATATGATGGATCTAGAAATATGAATTTATATAGTGGTGATAAAAATTATTTATATATGTAATATGAAAAGAAGAAAAACCAAGGGATGGTGTGGATCTTTTTTTATTAGTATATAAAAATATTTGTTTCATACAAGAAATGCGTAGGACTATTAAAAATATAAAAATATTTGATATGGTATTTTGAATGGTGCAGGAGAGGTTGATGTCCAGTTGATGGGTGCGAGGACGAAGCACTAGATCTACTGGGAGGATCAAACTGACTCGCGTTTGGATAGGTTCAATGGGGGAAGAACAAGCGTAGATCCATATCGCACAACCTCCATCTGCTTGTCAACAGGAGCAATCGCAACCCCACGCCGCTCTCCATGATGTGAATGTGCTGCATGTGCAAAAGGGTGATAATTTGGGAATAATTATATGTATACCTCCGATAGAATATTTATTTGCATACATGTCATTTGTCACTCATTAAAAGCACACGCATAACAATTGTGTGACACATTGGCAATGATACACTTTGATTTGTGTAATATTCACAACAAGGCCCAGTTGTAGGATATTTAATCCATGTGAGCAGACACGTGGATCCTGATTTTTTTGCATGCTATCCCCTCTGCGTTTTAGTAATTTACTTGATACCTCAGAATTTCCTATATATTACATATCAGCCCAATACAAAGTGTGTTAAATCCTTTTATGATTTTATATTAAATATCACACTTAATATAAAAAATAAAATAAAAATGCTCATTAATAAATATTAATATACTATAAACAATACATGTTAACTTCGAAAAAAATATAAATATTTAGTATTTTTTAATAATAAAAAAATAGTATACAAAAATATTTACAAACTTCTTAAGTACATAAAAACTATAAACAAACCTCGCAAAATCCAAAAAAAAAAGTATAATTTATTAAAATAACTTTGAAATCTTAAACATAACCATATTTATAAATTGTATATATTTACATAAATATTTTAGAAGGAATTTAAGTATAGACATTTTGAAGAATTATAATGTTGAAATTATAATATTGAGAAATTAACCTAATTTTAAATATTATTTTATTTCCTTTTCTCATACTTTATTTTAATCATTTTTCTTCTAGCCAAGCGCGTGGAACATCCTAGTAACTATTTAAAATTGGATTTTTCACAACATGTACGACACATGGAGAGCTCCCCATTCTTGCATTTCCCTCGAGTGTCTCTTGTCTGTGCGCCCTCACTTCTATTAATTAATAATTAATTATATTAAAGCTCGACTCTGCCCAACTCTATCTCTTCTTCGACCTCTCACGCTCTTTCATCTCTCCGGCTCACTTTCTCACTGATTATCCATTTATTTACATCGGCACCACCTCTCTCTCTTTCTCTCTCGCAACTATCTCATTCTCATCTCAACTCAATTCTCTGCCTCTCTCTCCCTTAAATATCTATTTACCCCCACTCACGCTCCCCCTCTCGTGCTTTATTCACAACATCACTCCATTACTTCTACCTTCTATATTTTCCCCTCCAACAATCTCTCTCCCCTTTCTTTCTCCCACAACTCTCCATGTCCTCTCTCTCTCTCTAAAGTCATCTCTCTCTTCTCCATTATGTCTTTGCTATCTTTCTCCCCCTCCTCTCATCGTCATTCATTTCTCTTTCTTTAACCCATATTCCAAATTAATATGGGATTGATAGTTCTTTTCACATACAATTATTTCAATATATTTCAAGTCGTGTTTATATATTACTGTAAGTATATGGGATATTAAAATAAAGCTTCAAGGCTTAAATTTTTGAATCACTGCAATGTCAATAATAATTTAATTCAATTTTAACTGATATCAAACCTATCCTATCTAATATAGACAAATGATTATAGTTAATTAAAGTTGAAAAAAATATGCATATCGTGTCAATCTTAGAAATAGACATATTCAGTATAGATTATTACATATACATAAGTTATATGACTAAGTTACACCATCTTGCATTGGATCTGCCTTACATGATTATTCGTTTTAAAAAGCAATCAATCAATCATCGGTAAAATATATTTTAAACACTTAAAGTTTTTATTTATATTAATAACAAGTCAAACATATTATAAAATTGCAACATAGTTATCGATATAGAGACTTGGATCCCCGTAGGGATAGCTCTCAACCCGGTTGAAGCGTAATGATCATACGTCTGTAATTGGAATGCTTTGTATGTCCCAAAAGAGGTCCCATTCAATTTCGCACCTCCCAACACCACTTCTCCCTCTTTCTCTCTCCTTCTCTCTCTCCTGAGTTTCTCTCTACTAAGTTTTCCTCTTTCTCTCTCTCTAACTATACAGTTTTTCATACTAGCATACGATCTCTCCCCCCTTCACTCTCCTTCATTAAATCTGCCTCATTATCTCTCTCCTCCTCCCTTAGTACACACAACACATATTCTTTCTCCAATTATCCCTCTCATGGATACATGACTATTAGAGTTATCTTTATTCTTTATTCCTTCAAATTTTAATTTCAAGATACACATTATCACTCTTTTAAAAACATTTTTAACTTTCCTACAAAAATCAAGATGTTTTAGATTACTTGCATTCCTACTATTTTCATTTAATAATTTAAATATGTTAAAAATCCAATCTTTGGTATTAAATATTTATAGCACCATATAAAACTTATATTGAATCAAAGCATACAATGTATTGATGTTAATTAATTATAAGGTACGTTGTCGTAATAATAAAAATTCAATCATGAGGGTCGAATAATATGTTATCAAATAATAATGCTAATGTCAAAAAGTTCAACTTATATTATATTTATTATTCTAAGGATGCCATGCAATAATAGCTCATAAATTTTCAACTCAAAGAATTAAAATTAATTTGATCTTTCTCTCTCAGTATAAATATTAACATGATTTCTTATTTTAAAATATCATGTATCAAGATGAAATGTTTTTTCTCAGTACCTTTTTTACACACTAAAATGTGTCCCTCTATGTAAATTAATGTATTTTTTGATAAAATTTTGGAAAATATTAGATTGTTGAGACATAATAACATAGTTCATTTGCAGTTTAGGGTATACTCATATATTTTTTATATAACAAGGAAGGAAAACTTATCTTTAAATTTCAAAATAATAAACTACAAATAAACTATATAAAATCATTTTAAATTAAGACACTACGTTCCTTATATACATTTGGCTTCATAAATAACTAGGGCAAAAACCCAACTTTTGTTCCTCTTCTTCAAGCGCATATTTTGAGAATTTTACGATATTACCCTCGAACTTTTGTGCAAACACAAACATGTGAAAGACGGTTGATACTCACGTGGATTACCATGTGATCTGTAGAATATTTGCATAGGGCAGCCCTCTAATATCATTGTTTACAAGCAGGTTCTCTACAGTAACTGCATGTGAACCACACAAGGTATTATTGGAAATTATGCGATTAGACCAACCTTTTTGAATTTTTCTATGCACCCTCTATATTTTCTACTATTAACACTTATACACGTGTGTTGCTAGCATTAAATAGGTATATTTTTACTAAATCTATAATAAATAATCTACCTAATATAAAAATCCAATAAAAATATTTTTAAATTCCTAATATTTCATTATATATTATATAAACTCAATTTGCAAAATTATTTTGATTTAATATTTTTCAAAAAAATAGTTTGAAAAATGGATTTCCAAAATTGAAAATTCATAACAATTGCAAATCTCTGGAAAAATTTCAACAAAATTATGTTATCTATATTTTTGATATATTTTTACAAAATATAAAACTATCAAAAAAATCAATAGGAAACCATAAAAATACAAAGATATGAAAAAACATTTAAAATGTTAATTTATATACTAAATAATACTTTAATATATTCATTACCATATAATATATTATATAATGAAATTATATAAAAATTATACTACAATACCTTATAATATATACATATAAGAACATTTTTAAAAAATAAAAAATCTATTCTTTAAAAATTTCGCACATCTCCCAACAACACTTTTCCCTCTTTCTCTCTCCTTTCCCTCTCTCCTGAGTTTCTCTCTCTACTAAGTTTTCCTCTCTCTCTCTAACTCTCCAGTTTTGCATAATAACATACGATCTCCCTCTCTACCACTCTCCTCCATTAAATCTGCCTCATTAGCTCTCTCCTCCCTCTCCCTCAGTACGCACAACACATATTCTTTCTCCCATTTTCTCTCTCTCTCTCTCTCTCTCTCGAATACATGACTATTAGAGTTATCTTTATTCTTTATTTTTTCAAAAAATTAATTTCATGATACACATTGTCTGTTTTTTAAAAATATTTTTCACTTTACTATAAAATTCAAGATGTTTTAGATTACTTACATTCCTACTATTTTCATTGTTGAATATGTTAAAAATCCAATCTTCAGTATTAAATATCTATAGTACCATATAAACTTATATTGAACCAAATCATACCATGTATTGAGTTAATTAATTCTAATGCACGGTGTCATAATAATAAAAATTCAATCACGAGGGTGGAATAACATGTTAAGCAAATAATAATGCTAATGACAAAAATTCAACTTATATTATATTTATTATTCTAAGGATGTCATGCAATAATAGCTCGTAAATTTTCAAATCAAAGAATTAATATTAATTTGATCTTTCTCTCTCAGTATAATTATTAACATGGTTTTTATTTTAAAATATCATGTATCATATTAAAATGTTTTTTCTCAGTGCCTATTTTACACACTAAAATTTGTCCCTCTATGTAAATTAATGTATTTTTTGATAAAATTTTGGAAAATATTAGATTGTTGAGACATAATAACATAGTTCATTTGTAGTTTAGGGTATAGTCATATATTTTTTATATAACATGGAAGGAAAACTTATCTTTAAATTTCAAAATAATAAACTACAAATAAACTGTATAGAAATCATTTTTCAATTAAGACATTAAATTTCTTTATATATGTTTGACTTCATAAATAACTGGGGCAAAACCCAGTTTTTATTCCTCTTCTTCTGACGCATATTTTGGAAATTTTACAATATTATCTCTGAACTTTGTGTAAACACAAACATGTGAAAGACGGTTGATACTCATGTGGATTACCATGTATGATCCATAGAATATTAGCATAGACACCCCTCTAATATCTTTGTTTACAAGCAGGTTCTCTACAGTAGCTGCATGTGAACCGTACAAGGTATTGTTAGAAATTATGCGGTTAGAACTACGTCTTTGAATTTTTTATGCACCCTCTATATTCATGTTATTAACACTTATACCCATATGTTGCTAGCATTAAATTGGTATATCATTCTAAATCTATAATAAATAATCTATGTAATATAAAATTCCAATAAAAATATTTTTAAATTCCTAATATTTCATTATATACTATACCAACTCAATTTGCAAAATTATTTTGATTTAATATTTTTCAAAAATTTAGTTTGAAAAATGGATTTTCAAATTTGAAAATTCATAAAAATTGTAAATCTCTAGAAAAATTTCAAAAAAATTATATTGTCTATATTTTTCATATATTTTTACAAAACATAAAACTATCAAAAAAACTTAAAAGGAAACCATAAAAATTCAAATATATGGGAAAAAATTAAAAATATTAATTTATATATAAAATAATACTATAATACATTCATTACCATATAATATATAATATAATATAATTATGTAAAAATTATACTATAATACCTTATAATATATACAAATAAGAACATTTAAAAAAACAAAAAATCATATTCTTACAAATTTCGCACATCTCCCAATGCCACTTCTCCCTCTTTCTCTCTCCTTCTTTCCCTCTCTCATGAGTTTCTCTCTCTACAATAAGTTGTCCTCTCTCTCTCTCTCTAACTTTGCAGTTTGCATATAACATACAATCTCTCCTCCATCAAATCTGCCACATTATCTCTCTCCTCGCCCCCCCCACATCATTACACACAACACATATTCTTTCTCCCATTCTCTCTCTCATTGATACTTGAATGTTAGAGTTATCTTTATTCTTTATTTTTCAAAATTTTAATTTCTTGATACACATTGTCTCTCTTTTAAAATCGTTTTCCCTTTACTATAAAATTCAAGATGTTTTAGATTACTTACATTCCTACTATTTTCATTTAATAATTTAAATATGTTAAAAATCCAATCTTCAGTATTAAATATTTATAGCATCATATAAAACTTATATTGTAAATATTATTTGATTTATGTCCTTTCAATAAAGGCACAATTGTAACAACTTTTTTTAGGATTTCTCGATTATCAATTTTTTACCACACCTCTCTCTTTTATTAATTATGCAGATCGAATTACTTGCTTCTATCCCACTGTGTTTCTTATCATTTCATTCATTTGAGATCAACTAGATGAACCATTATTGGAAACTATTTTTTTTTAAAAAAAATCATGATGTGGAATCATGAACCATTTTAAAATACTTATATTCCAAATTCTATATAATCCGTCAATTTGATTGTTGGGTATCAATGTTTATATAATGAACTAATGTATTTCTTCCCTAGTCTCTAAAATTCTAATCATTTGATTACATTATGGTTCTTAAAGATAGATAGACAACTACAATTGCATTTTGATGTGTATTCTTTGTGTAATATTTTAATTACATTTGTTTAACTATGTATTACTTAAAAATTATGTCAACAATTGAAGATATTGTCAAAAATGACTAACATATATTAGAAAGTACACATGGGGAGAATATATAAAGATTAAAGATCCGATCCAATAATCCGCGGATTGGAGTGGACTGTATTGGAAAAGTTAAAATCCGTTAAGGTTAGATTGGACGCAGATTAAGCTAAAATTCAATCTATATACACCCCTAATCCCCATGGTAAAAATCTTATGGAAACTCTTGAAATGTGAAAAAGCCACTTGGGAGTCGGAGGAGGAAATGCGAGTCAAGTATCCTAAGTTCTTTGGTTAGTTTCTTAGACTTATAATTTCGAGATGAATTTTGTAGATTGTAGCAACACTTATATTATATATATTTAATAATAAAACAACGGCTACCAGATATGTTAGTGTAAATGCATTACCTACGCACATGATGACTACTGTACATCCGTACAGGAGTGTGGAGGAGCAGATCATCTGCTGTTACAATACATGTTGTAACGCAGGGAGCTGCTCGATGATCATCGGACGGCCTTCGGAGGGGATCGGGGATGGTTGGTACGCATCTCGATGGTCATCGAGCGGTTCCACTGCGTTACAACATATGTTGTAATACACTACAAGGAAAATAAGTTGTGGCTATATAACTATGCTCACGGATGTGGAGTTTGTGGCCACAGAATTGGTCCTGACCACAACACGTCGTGGCCAATAGCCGTAACTACAAGTCTCGTTGCGAGAGTTCTTTAGCCACGAATATGTCGTGACCACTACAAGTGACCACATAACTTGTCGTGGCCACAACTCTTGTATGAAGACTTTGGCCATGGAATTGTAGCTACGAGAAACTAGTGGCCACGGAATTATCATGACCACAAGTTTCCGTAGCTACATTCCGTGAACACAATTCATTTTTCTTGCGGTGATAACAGAGGATCACTCTGAAAAAAGTGGAGCTGATGCTATGCTTGTTGTAAGCTTTGCATGACGTGAGTCATATAAATCTGATTATGTAATGCGGTAAGATGAGAAGATAGAAATGGAACGATAAACACCTAATTATGGAGCACTAATGGGAAATTATTGCCGTAGAAATCGGCTGGACATTGGGAAATAAACGTGGTTAGAAAACAATACTTACAAATGTACTCTTTCTTACCGTCAATTCATTTACGACTTCCCTTTTGATTTACGTAATTATACGAATGTTATATTAAGTTGAGATTTTTGGATTATCTCGCAACATGCAACTTCAGAGAATCATGATTCAGAAAATATAGATATAACCGCATCATTGTACTTTTTTTAGTTTTATTAAGTTATCCTCTAATTTCGTATCTTTCCTTAAGCATACTAAACTATTTTTTCTTACAAGAGTTTTTATCTGGTTTGCCCTGTCGCAGGTTTCTCGAAGGAGTAGCAGTTGAGGTGGTCTAAGTGGCTAACGGAAGAATAGATATTTCTACTCGGTAGTACTAGTTTCCTTTCTCTGTCTTATTGTCGGATGTATATAAGGAACGTTTTATGAGTTGTTTTTTTGTCATTTATTTGTCTATTTCTATTGAGGTCTTATGCGAGGTGTGATTTTTGTCTTTGAAATAAGTCAAAGCTACAAGGTGACAGATGTTTTTTTGAGATATCTCAAGTAGTTCCTTTTGCTTATCATTTTTGCGATCGTTTTTTAAATTTTTAATTTGATATACTTGTATAATCCTTACCCATATTCCACCTATTTGGGTGTACACCAAATCTAACTTACCTCAATTAAATAAAGTGATCGCTAATCAAGGAGCTTAAACGAAAGAGGGTGTTGCGTTTGCCTATTTTTCCAAACCCATGTACCACCAATAAATGTTGCCCACGCATCCTCTCCCCCCTTCACTTCTCTTTCTATGTATGTGTATGTTTATATATGGAAAAAGGAGTATGTTCCTTTGGTGTAGCTAACTTACATGCTCCTACCCCTTTTTCCCTGTATTTTTTTATTTTTCCGAAATGAAACCTATTGGAACTTAGATCACAATATGTCACAATGGTGTCATTAAAAATTCGACTTAGTTCAAGACTTCTATCCCCTCCATCAAGACTGTCAAATTTTAACGGCATCAAAATTGCTGAAATTGACCCATTTCAGATGGAGGGCATAAGAATCTCTGTTTCTGACGAAAATAAAATGACTTGCTAGGGGGATATAGTGATGAATATACATATTTTCATTTTCCAAAAAAATAAAAAATAGGAGGAAAATGCGGGTGGGAGCGGCCAATCTGCTACACCCACGGTGTAGCCTCATTTATATGTGTTAAATGAGGCTACACCGTGGGTGTAGCCAACTGGTCGCTCCCACCCGTATTTTCCCCCTATTTTTTTATTTTTTGGAAAATGAAAATATGTATATTCATCACTATATCCCCCTAACATGTCATTTCAATTTCTTCAGAAACAGATATTCCTATGCCCTCCATCTGAAGGGGGTCAATTTAAGCAATTCTGAGGCAATTAAAATTTGACAGTTTTGATGGAGGGGATAGAAGTCTCGAATTAAGTTGAATTTTTAATGACACCATGGTAACATATTGTGATCCAAATTCCAATAAGTTTCATTTAAGAAAAATAAAAAAATACAGGGGAAATGGGCGGGAGCATGTAAGTTAGCTACACCAAGGGAGCATACTCCTTTTTCCCTATATATATGGTTTATCCAATGGGCTCCAGGCACATTAGATATGAGATAGAGCCTCTAATCTCAGCAGCTAGATCTTAATCCGACGATCGATAACTTTCATATTTCCATCAGTAACTGAATGCATCAGTAACTTTCGTATTGCCATTAGCAACCCTTTATATCAGTAATACTGAAGGCATTAGTAACTTTCGTGTTGCCACCAATAACACTTATATCAATAGTATTAAACACATCAGTAACTTTCGTATTGCCATCGGTAACTTTGAATCAATTATAAATAAAAGAAGTAATTTAATCAGTAACTTTGGTTCGCACTTACTTGTAACTTTAAATAAGTTACTAGAGCTATGACATACTTACCGAGGCTTCGATATATATATATATATATATTACTAAAGCTTGGATATATATTACTTATTAAATCTTTTATTATTTTTATTAAAGCAGTTGGAGATGAAGAGGTCTCATCTCATCTCTAATGGACATGTGATCCATTGGATAAAAATCATATATATATGAATGTATGTATGTATGTATAAGGGAAACTTCCAATAAGGTGGACATGGAAGATTTAGTCCATTGGGTCCAGATTCCACCTGAGGTAGGAGACTTTGAAATAAAGCCAGCATCTTTCTCCTTGATACCAAAATACTATGGAAATGAGTGTGAAGACCCTTTCCTACACATACAAGACTTTCGATCTGCCTGTGTCACAATGAGCATCCCCGGGGTAGAAAAGGAATACATTTATATGAAAGCCTTCACTCACTCTCTGAAAAAATGAGCACTTCAATGGCTCCGAAATTATGGAACCCCTCTCACCTCCTGGGATGCATTAAGAGAGATTATCATCTTTCACCCGAAAGAACAAAGAACCCATTCACGAAGCCTGGGAGCATTTTAAGGAATTGCAAAGGAAATGCTCTCATCATGCAATCCTCAAATAGAAATTGGTTCAAATATTTTATGAGGGCATAGACGCATCATTCAAAAGAGTTATAGATGGCTCATGTGATGGGAATTATATTAGTCGCGAACACTTCGTGTGGACTTTATTTGAAAACATGGCAGACAATTCGATAAATAGCTCCTCCATTGAACAATACAATAGGCATATAAGACCAGTCAATTTAGTCGATCAAGAGAGATCCACCCATGACTCATCCAAGCAAAATCATGATAAATGAGAAATCCTCTCCAAAGAAATGGATCTCATGACCCAAGCAATCGGTAACTGACGAATCTCCATTTCATCATCTTTATTCTATCATTTTGGCCTTAAAAATCCTAGTAAATGCGTGTAAATAGGCTTAATTTAGGCATTTTAACATTCATGCATTATTGTGTAAATAATGTATAAAATACTGATTTTAATGTCAAAATTATAGAATAAAGAAAATAAAAAGAAAAAGAAAAAAATATTGCAAATATTTTATTACCTGAAATCTCGAAACCTAGGCATCTCGATGACTAGGCCGACAAATAAAGTAGGGGGAGATAAGGGTCAAAATCAAATAAAAATACCTATTTATTTTATTCATTTTCCTTCATTTTTGGGACCTATTTTTATTTCCACTTTTTATACTTTAAATAAAGAAACTTTGAACATGAAAGTTGTAGATAATTAAATATAGAAAAATACAAAATTGCTTTCACACAAAAATAATGTACAGATAAAAAGTTATGATCTAAATAAAATTCCAAAACCCCAACTTCCCAGACCTGTATCTCTCAAATAAAAACTCAAAATGTATCAAAATCACTTTAACTGTATATACTTTTAATAATCTATTTAATGAAGGTGGTTTTATATTTTTTGGAGTTACGGTTTGAAAGTTAGGGTTTGGACCCCTATTATATACTTCACCGATTAAAATATTCATTTTATTTATTATTCATTATTTTTATAATTTTATGTTTTTATAATTTTGTAAATATTATCTATAATATATGTGTATATTAAAACTAGAATAAAAACATAAATAAAACACAAAAATAAAATACTTGTATAAAACACATAGGTAAAATACATATACATATACCTGTATCGATAATACAACTATTTATTTAATTGTATAAATACATCATAAAAATAAAATAAAAATATATTTAAGTGTATAAAATTAAGTTATAAATATATAAAATAATAAACAAAATTAATAAAATTAAAAATACAAAATAAAAATAAAACATTAAAATATAAAGATAAATATACTATATAGCCCTTAAAAGGTAACTTGTAATTTTAAACCTCTAAAAATAAATAAAAATCATAATAAAATAAAATTAGAAAATAATAAACATTTTTTTATTTTAAATCCTAAAATTAATAAAATCATCTATTATTTTTAATTTAATTTACAAATCTTTTATCTATTTTTTGATTTTTTGCGGATGACATGGCCCAATCAGGCCATGCCATCCGTTGATCGGGGGTCAATTCCATGACCCCAAGCCAGTGACTCTTGGACCTATAGTTTCACCCGTTTTCTCGATTTTTTGGGGGCTGCATCCTTCACCTTTTCGCCTAGGTCCCTTCTTGACTTTTTTCTCGCGTACATTGAGCATACACGCCCATGGTCTATATCGTGGATTCGATCATTGGTTTGCTAGATATATCTAGTTCTTCTCACCACCTCGACAACTATATGTTTGTTATCTCCACCATTCTGTCAGATCACGAAGACCCCTTTTTATCGTAATTTTCACACATGATCCATTTCTCGAGGATGAGTTGACCCTTCATGAATATTGATCTATGTACATCCATGATCCACGCCTACACGTTTCCTAGGGCAGATCGCCGTCGATTCGCCCTAGATTTTGCTTTGAATCTCGTTCCCTATCCACGCCACCTTGTTGTACCTGTACCCTTCACCCGACTTCCTCCAATTTTTTTAACCCCTTTTGACCTCTCTCTCTCTCTCTCTCGCTCCTGATGCGTGAAATGGCTAGAGGATTGTGACAAGATCTGCTCCCACCCTTTAGGTTGTCGAAGAGTAGATCCTAGGGCAACTTCCACCATCTTCGGCCAAGGTTGGCCGTCGAGGTTAGCATCTCTGGTTTTTGACCATTGAGGTCCATATTTACTTGTTTTTTTGCTTTCATTAGCTTAGATTACCCCTAGGTTCATTCCCCGCACTTTATTTTGCAAGTTCACGCTTCAATCACTCTAAGTCACCCCTCGTCGGAGCGTGCTCCGACGAGCTTCTATCTACGCCATCTCCGCCCATTTCGCACACCGGAGGGTTGCGGCAATTTGCTTGCGACCCTCTTAATCCCTTTTTTTTGCAGGTCTCGTGCCTTAACCCGCATCTGGAGCTCATTTTGGAGGAGGCGGAGGTACCTGGAGTTTCTTAGCTTCGGTGGCCTCGCGCGTGCCCCCCGACCGTCGCTGGGGATTTCTGGAGCGACCAATCACTAGAGGAACCTTGCAGAAACTGCCCAACCATTTTTGAAGCCTGAAGGAGCGCCGGAGGCCGAGATCGAGGTCAGGGAAGGTCGTGACGCCGGTGGTTCTTCCTTGTTCCTCCTCCTGGGCCATCCGCCGTCGGATTTGGCCGTGTTCTTCCCGCACTACTGCAACCGCTGGATCATCCTCGTCCGCCTGCCGTCACATCTTCATGGAACATCTAATCTCTACTGTTGGATTGCGAAGCGGTATCGAGCCTCCTCGTGCTGCCACGTGTCTTAAGTGAATCATCAAGCATCGTCCGATCTGCTAGAGTGGGTATTTTACATCTACACCCTCACCCTTTTTGTAATTAAATATTAGTATTAAATCTTTCATTTGTCGTTTTAAATATTTGTAATATTTATAAAAAGGCCCCTGGGTTTTAGGTTATTGCACTTAGGTCCTCAACCACGTCACCTCAGTCAGTCACGTGAGGTACGTGGGCATTTTGCGGAGACCCCCTGTGGTTTTGTTATTTCGATTCAGTGCTCGAACTTTTTATTTGAGTATTATATTTTTGGGATAAATTACAGATTGGCCCCTAGGTTTTTATATTTGTTATTGTCCCTATTAAGTATACATGCGCAGACACGTGACTTTGGCGTTTTTACAGGAAAGCCCTCAAAACTTTGTGTATTTCTGATTGGTCCGTTAACTCTTTAAGAAAGTTATATATTTCTGGCAAAATTACACTCAGGCCCTTGCATGTTCACATATTTACATATATGCCCTTGCTAGTAGTGTAATTTCTCTTGTTGGTGTTATTTATTTCATCCATCTATAAAACTCTAGAAAATCTCAAAAAATTGCCATAACTTCATGTTGCATTGCTCTATCATGCCATATTTTTTTTACATTTTCTAGACTTTTATTATTTATAAAAAATAAAAAAGAATCATTTTCATCCCTGTTTGCATTATAAAATCCATAAAAATTATAACAACTGTTTGAAAAATACCCAAAAATATATTTCGTATTTATTTAAGTATTTTACAACTTCATACCAAAAACCACTAAAAAATATAAAAGAAAACTCAAAAATTAGAAAACTCCTAAAACCTTTATAAAAATATAAAAAATCATTAAAAATCACAAAAATATAATTCTTATTTCTAAATTTTCTTTATTTTATTATCTTTATTTTTAGAATTAATTGGAGAATTTTTGTTACGGTTTCTATTTTTCATCTTCATTTTGATTTCAGATATATATTTTATTCTTTATTTTGATTATTTTTTATTTTGAAAAAACCAAAAAAATAGCAAAAATATAGAAAAATCATAAAAAACGCCAGAAAAATATAAAAAGCTCAAAAATAATTTATTTCATGTATTTTGGATATTTATACTTACTTTTTATCTCTCTTACCTCTCTTGTATATATATCCTTTGTATTACTTTATATATCTATTAAAAGAGAAGAAAGTAAAAAAATTATAAAATATAAACAGAAAATATAAAATCAGAAAACTAAAAATCAAAATATAAAATATAAAATTAAAAATATAAAATTAAAAACCCACAAAAAATAGCATACATAGACAAATACATCACATTCTTATTTTTGAGCATTTTTGCCCCGATCTACCTGCTTGTTCCCTGTGTTCGACACTCTACACATACTTGCACCTATACACATTTTTGTTGTAGAGTTATAATAAATTTTAACTCCATGTCGCTTTTCATTGTTTGATCACTGTGTGGGTTAATTGTTGTTTGAATTAGGGTTTCATGTGAGGTCAACTCAACGACTGTTGATTCACCTTGTGAATTAACACGACCTCCACAAAATCCTGTTCAACGGTAACTTGACTCTGAATAAAGTCCTAAACAACATCTGTGGGGTTACTTCTAACCCTAACGTTCAGGACTTTGGTCATGTACCATTCACCTGTGATCAAGAAATGACTCCTGAGATAGTAAATTGGATACAAAGAAATCAAGGTGGGTCATTCTCAAACAACCAACATTTAGGATGGAGAGAACAATCAAATGGTAGGTGGAATGGACAATACAATTTCCATTCAAAATCACAACCAGCCTAAACAACATACGGGACCTCCCATGACTCAACCTCCCTCGACTGTGAATTTCGATGCTCTCACCCAGTCTATTCAACAGCTTGCTGCAGCACAACAACAAACAAACCAAGCCCAACAACAAGTCAATGCTGAAAATGCTTGACAATTTGCCGAGATCAGGTCTTACATCCCAGCACTATCGCCTCAACCACTTCCTAACCCCAACACTAACAAGGCTACCTCATCTAGATTACTCCAAACTCCACCCCCTATTGGGTCTTTCACTTCACCTCCTGGATTTCAAAATCATAGTCAAGTATTTTCCACACCCCAAATAAAATATCAAGGATTTTTTGCCCCACCCTAAAAAAACAACAATTCAACCCTAGGGAACACACAACAACCATCGAGGACTCACATAAGTTTCAAAACACCATCCCATTCCAACCAATCCGCCAACGCCATAACTCTTCAAAATGAAAAAACTACATATGTTCACACCATACCACATATAGCTGAAAGTCAAATCAAAGAGGACGAGGACATCGATAATGAAGAGGAACCAACTGAGACCCCCACCCCTCCTACGTCCTCCCCGACCATAACCATTCCCTTTCCTGAAGCTCTTCGCAAGAAAAACATGAGGTCATCCACTATCGATCCGGAGTTGAAAAAATTATTTTTGGACATTATCATTGAATTTCCACCCCTAAAAGCCCTCGAACAGGTCCCAGCTTTCTCCCGCTTTTTGAAGGAAAAATGCACACCAAAGCGGAGATCAAAGGGAAAGAATAAGAAAGATCAGGAAAATATTGAAAAATACGTGCTCTCGCAAGCAACATCCAATGGCATTTCCCAATTCCTGTCCACCAAGAGGAAAGATCCGGGAGCACCTCTAGTTAAATGCACAATTAGTGAATTGACTTTTGAGCGCACCTTGCTAGATAATGGCGTCTCAATTAATCTCCTTCCTACTACTATTCTAGAGCAGTTTGACTTAGGAAAACTGAAACCCATCTCGATGATTCTACAAATGGCTAATCGTTCTTTGAAGAGACCGAGAGGACTACTAGAGTATGTAATAGTTACCGTTAAAGGACACTAATTTCCGATTGACTTTGTTGTAATGAATATGGATCCAACCAACACATTGAGTGAGACACCCATCATACTGGGGCGACCATTCTTAGACACTGCTAAGGCACACTTTGATTTTGAAGATGGGAAAGTACAATTTAATATCAATGGCAAGATCATCCCTGTTGATCCTGTCATTCCCACATCCGTTGACTCTGAGACTGAAGACCATGCTTGGATAGAGAATTGTACGGTACTCAATAGACAAAATGATTTTGCCCCTATCCATCTCTCCAAAGACCCTCTAGAGGTTAGTCTGAACACCTCCAGATCCACTTATAAGGACATGTCTCATCAAATTACCACATATAATATGAACTCTGCACTCGAAACTCCACCTTGCCTCTCACTGGTCGGGAAACTTTTGAATTAGATGAAGCATGGGACACACTGAACACTGAACTTGCATTGACTTCAGATATGATCATGCCCATGATGGAGCCACCATTTGAGACTATTTCATCAATAAATACATCACAAGAAACTGCCCCTCTTACCACATCGACCCCCATCGTCGAACTGAAGCCCTTACCACAAGATCTGAAGTATGCTTTTCTCGATGATGCACACACTCTACTAGTCATCATTAACGCCAATCTAGATCACACTCAAGAAAGCAAACTCATGGAAGTCGCCACATATACTTGGAAAATGACACTAAACCCTCTCGAGAAATGCAAAGACGATTAAATCCTAATCTACGAGAGGTCATGAAGAACGAATATACAAGTGGTCGAGTGTCGACATCATTTACCTAATAGCTGATAGTCCCTGGATCAGTCCTCTTCAGGTAGTCCTCATGAAAGTCGGATTAACAATTGTGAAAAATGAAAAAGGAGAGGACCTACCTACTCGAGTAGCAACATCCTGGATAGTATGTGTCGATAATAAAAAAACTCAATAAGGCTACACGAAAAGACCACTTCTCACTACCATTCATTGACCAAATCATCGAGAGACTGGCCGGAAAAGAATTCTTTTGCTTTTTGGATGGATATTCCGGATATAATCAAATGGCCATAACATCAGAGGATCAAGATAAAACCACCTTCACCTGTCCTTTTGGGACTTGTGCATTTCGATGCATGCCATTCGGGTTATGTAATGCTCCAGCAACTTTTCAAAGATGTATGATGGGAATCTTTGTTGATATGATCGGTGATTTTATGGAAGTATTTATGGATGATTTTTCAATTTTTAGAGACTCATTTGAGGAAACACTTGGCTTTTTAGATAGAGTCTTACAAAAATTTATTGAAGTAAACTTGATATTATCTTGGGAAAAATCATATTTCATGGTGAGACAATGGATTGTGCTGGGGCACATTGTATCAAAAAAAGAGATGGAAGTAGATCCTTCAAAAATCGATACCATCACCCACCTGGGCCCGCCCGTTAATATAAAAGGAGTTCGGTCCTTCTTAGGACATGTCAGTTTCTACCGACGGTTTATCAAGGATTTCTCGAATCTCTCACTCACCAAGTTACTTGAGAAGGACTAAGATTTTACATTCACCAAGGAAGCATTCGAGTCTTTTACTCTTCTGAGAAAAACCATCACTGAGGCACCCATACTACAGCCCCTTGATAGGACCCTTGAATTTGAAATCATGTGTGATGCTTATGATTATGTTGTTGGGGCAGTTTTGGGATAAAGGAAGGATGGAAAGCCCTATGCCATCCACTATGCTAGCAAGACCCTCGATGACGCCCAAAGGAATTATACTCTGACTGAAAAAGAATTGCCAGTTGTTGTGTTTTCATTAAAAATTTTGATCTTACATCATAGGGTCCCACATCATAATCTACACATACCATTCTGCTTTGAAATACCTCTTCACAAAGAAAGATGCCAAGTCTAGACTCATTAGATGGGTATTATTGCTCCAAGAGTTTGATCTGGAAATTCGAGACAAAGCCGGAACATAGAATGTAGTTGACAGAGCATCGAGCTACCCTTGTTAATTCAATCAAATTAGTGGTCAAATTAATAGTTAGATTCGTTACAGTCGGGTAATCAGAGCTTCATCAAAAATACCACTTCAATTAATGTTCAATTAAACACGAGCGACATATTTATTTCACTTGGGCAAGCCCAAGGTCGAACTTAGGGAGGCATCTGTCTCCTTAGGTGAATTTTAAGTGAATTCAAAGACCATATTTTCAGAAGAATATTTTTGATTGTTTTTTAGAAATTTTTATGCAGTTAAGGAAAGAAACAATGCAATTTCATGCCAGTTTTACAAGTGAAATTTAAAAGATAACCAAATGAAGTCCAAAAATTAAGAAACTTGGCCATATGATGAAATGCTATGAACCTAAGTGTCTACAATTTTTTTGGAATTTTCGACTCAATGAATTTAATATGAATAAAAGATGAATGCAGGGTGATTTTTACAAAATTAATTTTAATAAATACCAAAACAAATTATTTCCAGATATAAAAATTATCCTAGATGGATCTAACTATGATGAATCCGGGACAATTAATAAACCTAAAATTCTATGTAAATTGGACCTATTAAAAATCAATTAAGAAAATCACTATTTTATTTATTCAGGCCTCGTGATGCGTGCAAATGCAATGATTTTTGGGCACAGTGTAGAGTAAATTATCCTAAGTCTAATGTGATTTTATGATGATTTTTGGAGCAACAAGGAATTTAATTTGAATTAAAAGGCACACAATAGGCAAAATATAGAAAATTTCACCACTTTAATAATATTAAATTCCAGAGAACTCACAAAAATAAAACAAGTGTCACATGAGATAAAGGACAAGTTAGGCTACAACAAGCATTTTTTAGAATTTAAAAATGATGCTAAATGGACACCGAGTTATGCGTGCAAAGACAATGACCAAATTTCAAATACAGAAAAAAAAGTTCTGAAAATAGAACGTGCTGACAGGGACTTAAATGTAATTACCTATAATGCGGAGGGGGTGGATGCAAAATTCCCAAGAATTCACGTGCTCCTCACGTGACACGCCTGACAGGGACCAATTTATAATTTCCAAAACCTTCAAGGGCCTCTGTGCAAAATACCCAGCCCTCACATGGCAAGCACGCGTGTGTCTAGGCTCGGACGACGATCGAGGCTCAGACGGAGGCTCGGGTGGCTCAGGAGGTTTGGATCAACCTCGGGTCTGCTTCGGTTGCTTCGAGCCTAGGGGTCGTGGGAGAGGCTCGGAGTATCCACGTGGATCGAGATGGACCATCAGATCAAGATGATCCGACGACTGCTGATGCTAGACTGTGATCATCATTATATGATAATATGTGGTTTATATTTTACAAAAATGTTACACAATTTACAATTTTGGTAGTGGTTTTTTGAATTTCAGGAAATGCCCACCTCATTAGAAGGCCCCCTTATATGTATGTATGTATTAATGGGTTGTTGGATGCCTCCACGTCTGATTTCAGAGATTTTTTTTGATACCACCATGTATTTTCATCAATATATCCTTCTAATATGGCATTCCAAATTCGTCAGAAATGGAGACTCGTATATCATCCGTCTAGAACATGTCGATTATATCAATTCTAAGATCGTTAAAATTACATGTTCTAGATGAAGGGCATATGAGTTTCTGTTTCTGACAAAATTAGAATGCCATATTAGAGGGATATAATGATGAAAATACATGGCAGTATTTTTTCGAAAAATAAAAAAATCACTGAAATCAGATGTGGGGGCAACCAACAACCCCATTAATCTCATATATATGGGAAAGGGGCTGTTCCTTGAGGGAAGCTAATTTGGCACCCCGTCCCATTTTCCCACTCTTTATATTTTTTAAACTAAATCGTGATAATTCATCACTATATCTCTATATTATGTCATTCAAGTTTCGTGCCAAACAAATATTCCTACGGCCTCCATCTAGGCAGTCATTTTTCAATAGTCGCAGAATTGTTGAAATCGACCACGTCTGGATGGAGGCCGTAAGAGTCTATGTTTCGCACGAAACTTGAATGAAAAAATATAGGGATATAGTTATGAAAATTCAAGGAAGATTTTTTCAAAAAAAATAAAAAATGGAAAATAAGGTAGGAAGAACCAAGTTAGCTCCTCGAAGGGGCAACCTCATTTAAGCC
The DNA here is from genome assembly GCA_037367405.1 of Ottelia alismoides. NCBI lineage: Eukaryota > Viridiplantae > Streptophyta > Magnoliopsida > Alismatales > Hydrocharitaceae > Ottelia > Ottelia alismoides. The sequence goes on along the minus strand of JAZKJV010003225.1, from coordinate 435,371 downwards.
TATATATATAGGGGGAACTTCCAATGAGGTTGACCTTTCCTGGATGCATGGAAAGCCACACTAATTTAGATATTATTTATTTATTTTACAATTTCTAACTCTAAAAATTTAGTAATAAATGTTAACATAATATGCATATCAGGAAAGATTTATGAAAATATTTTTATATTGGACAAAAAATGCTAGTTACAATATGGATGTTATATTTTACAAAACAATACAATCATCATTATTTTACAATGTGTAGTTTATATTTTACAAAATTACCACACAATTTACAAATTTGATGGTGGCTTTTTTAAATTTCAGGAAAGATCCACCTCATTGGGAAGAGTCTCCTATATATAATCATGTTCGTTTCTTTTCATTCATGTTGCGAATCGTGGAAGCAAACACGTACAAACTGAAGAATATGGAAAGATCCTTAAGCGCATCATGGGAACGTGATGATCGCATCGTATGCAATAGTTGCTTGATGCAATAGCATTTAAAATTTTTAAAAGTGATGAAACCATATGATCCAAGAACACTTCTCGGATCGTTTCATCTAACCACAAGTAATATGTAGAATTACCTCTTGAAGCGTGGTTGAGATCAAGTCTCTAAACCAAGAGGCATCCTGTCTCAAGTTCGATCCGACGAAGGAGACGCTTGCGAGTGCATTGATAAGACACACACTCGCAAGCCGAGTTGAAGATCCAAGCGGCGAATCTCCTGATCTCGTCGTACGAGATCCTATGTCTTCTTCACGAGTGAAGCGTACCGAAGGAGACAGAGATCCACAAGCGGTCGAAGCGACAACACAACGACGTGGCGTCGACGAGACTCTCTCTAGGACACAAGGGGGATGTCCACTAAGGAGGAGAGAGATGAAGCGTGTACAAAAAGAATGAGAGTGAGACTTGTAAAGTGTTATAAAAGAAGAGCTATGGTTGCCTCTTCTTTTATAGTATTTTGAGAGTCCATGGATCACAATCCATGTGAAACACAAAATCAATGGTTGAGATTGATTTGTGTTTCTATTCAATGTCCATGATGTTATTGTAAAAAACAAAACAACAAGTAATTAATCTAAATCAGATTAAATATAGAGATATTATCAATATAATTTAATTTGATTAAATCAATAATTAATCAAGGAATAAGGAAGGTGGCAATCCACCTTCCACATATGGTGGGGACAACCACTTGACCAAGTCAATGTGACCGTCCACCATCCACATATGGAAGGTAGTTGCCCTTCCAATTATGTGAGATTAATTTATCTTACATAATCCCTTAATTATTTACAACAACATTTTGTTGTAAATTAAATCACAAAAATAATTCCAAATTAATTTTGTGAATTTTGCAATCAAGCCATTGAATAAATGTGATTCATATTCACGACCCAAAATAAAAATGTAAATTGTATTTCTAATTAATTTTCAATGTGAATCCAATTCACATCAACAATTAATTTGAAGATATTATTTACAACAAGGTCTCTATAATATATTATAAATCACATTTATATTATATATACAAATAATACAGATATCACTATCCACATTATCCATATCCTTAATAATTAAATCACATTTAATTATCTTGGATCATCATTCTCATGTATTTAATTAATATGAATCGTATTCACATTATTCATGATAATTAAATCATATTTAATTACCAATATCTCAATGCTTGGATATAATTTAGTTCAACAATGGAATTATTCTCGAACTCTTTCAAGAATAATGCGCTTTCTCCGCGATACTTGGAGATAAGGACATGGCGATCGTACGTTCCCTATATAGTGACTTGGATATTGCGAGCACATCTCAAATCCAGGTCTCGAGGGGACTCTCATAGATACTTGATTAAATCAAGACCGTATATCTTATCTTCTCATTGCATATGAATCTCATTCAGATCTGTCCAATATTTGGACCAAGATCAAATCACTTCTCTGATAAGAGAAGTCACTAAAATTCAGACCTGTTTCATCTAAGGTGGAGCATTGGGCTCGACCCGGCCCAACCCGGGAAAGCCTGACCCGAGCCCATCAATTTTCCGTGGGCCTTGGGCCAGGTCGAGGCCCGCTTTTTTCAGCAAACTGAGGACCCGAGCCCGGCCCAAGGCCCGCGTGTTCGGGCTCGGGTTCGAGTCGGGCTCGGGCTCGGGCCAGGCTCAACCCACACTTATTTTGATTCCATGAAGTTGCACTTTGATTCCAATTTATTGTTATGGATATAATTCGTCCATAACACATGAATATTGGATGTATTGTTACAATATAATATTACTATTGATGTATGAAGGAAATATTGGATGTATTATGACTATAAATCTGTATCCCCTTATTTAGTTCTAATATGATATTTTGAAATATAAGGGCCCGAGCCCGGCCCACTTGTACTTCGGGTTCGGGCCCGGCCTGACCCAAGTATAATATTTTTGAAAAATGAGGACCCGGGCCCGACCCATTTGTACATCGGGTTCGGGCCGGGCCCGGGCTTTTGCGGGTCGGGTCAATGTCGGGTCAGGGCCGGCCCGACCCAATGCTCCACCCTAGTTTCATCACTCCCTCTGAATGAAAGTGTCATAGTTATACAATCGTTTATGATCACATCACCCTTCAGGAATTCCTAATACATGTACGTCGTGGATACTGGAAGACCTATAATAAACCCGAAGACATAGATCAATTTATACTGTCATCCGTAGAGCTTTATCATTAAGTTTCTCATTCGATCATTGGGAGTTGGTATCAATCATATGCTTTCCAAAAGCATATATCATACCTATAAATTCTTGTCATGCTTTCAAAGCAAGACGACCATGCATGGAATTTGATCGGTTCCGATACCTCATAAGTGAGCTCATGTCTTCTGATTCATAAGTGAATCTGTATGATCCCTGTGAGAGATCGTATTACTCATATGCCCTTATATGCATACCAGCTCGCCGGTTTATAGACCTTGATTAAGCCATCAACCTATCAGTCTGCCAAATATACATACTTAGACATATAGTAATACACATGTCTCTGGTTAGAGGATGCATGCCTATATCGCGACAAGATACGACATAGGACTTGGTTATGATATATCAAACATTACAATAATATTTATTGTAGGAATGGTTTGCCTCGGGCTCACAGTGCTAACACAAACACGATCAAACAAGCAAGACACAAACACACGGATTTATAAGGTTCACCCATAACTAGGCTACGTCATTGGATGACGGTGATCGGTTTCACTATAAAGAAAAAGTAATACATAGGATATTGAGAAGGTACATATATGGGATGAGAATTAGGAACCGAACATTTCAGTATCTGGTGGCCTTAGGGTCCCTTTTATACTACAACAGAAGAATACCATTGTATTCAACAATCCATCCCAATAGCTTTCAGCCAATCAGGATTCATAAGACGGATCAAACATGTCAGCAATCCAGCCCAGCAGCTCTCAGCCAATCAAGATTCATAAGGCGAATCATACATGCCAGTAATCCAGCCCAGTAGCTCTCAACTAATCAGGATTCAAGAGGCAGATTAGAGATGTCAGCAATCCAGCCTAGCAGCTCTTAACAAATCATAATTCGGGAGGCAGATTAGACATGTCAGCAATCTATCCCAATAGCTCTCAGTCAATCAGAAGGCTGGACGTAGAACAGCCACATCAACAACCTAACAAGTAGTTAAGATTCAAGTCATATCAACAATCTTCACCTTGAATTGAATCCTCATGTAGCAGAATGAACCACTGCTAGATTCCACCGGGATTGATTATCGATAGTAAAATTAACCACTAATATACTCCACCATGAGTTGATTTCTCCACTAACAGAATTAACCACTATTAGAATCCACTGGGGTTAAATTCTCATATAGCAGAATTAACTACTACTATAGTCCACCACGAATTGAATTCTCTATTAGTATAATTAACCACAGCTAGACTCTATCAAGGTTGGATTCTCATATAGCATAATTAACCATTACTATACTCCACCATGAGTTGAATTCTCCACTAGCAGAATTAATCACTATTAGAATCCATCGGGGTTCAATTATCAGGTAATAGAATTAACCATCGATTGAAAATCAGATTATAGGATTCAAGTCATGTTAAAAATCTCCACCATGAATTGAATCCTCGGAGAAGCTTTGCCAAGCTTCACTGTGTCGCCACCAGCCCCTCCTTAGGACTACCACCAACCGATGACATTGAGAAAGTTCAAACAGTGTTTTAACTTACTCCCAGGAGTTGTAGACCCTTGCAAGACATGTATGGTCTTCTGCTTGTTGCCCTTGATGATAACAACCCCAGCTTTGGCAACATACATGACTCCACCTTCAACGTGGTACATGTATCCTTTAGAGTCCAAGGCTTCAAGAGACATCAAGTTCTTACTCAAATCAGTAATATGACGTACTTTTGTCACCGTCTTCACGACTCCTTCATGCATCTTAATCTTCACAGAGCCAATCCCTATAATCTCGCATGCTACATCATTCCCCATGATGATGTTTCCGCCATCTATCTTCTCATAGGTGCAGAATCAATCTTCATTGGGAATTATATGGTAAGAATTGCCTGAATCAAGAAACCATGTGTTATTCATCATCCTGATCTATGATCACGAGAATTAATTTATCTTCGGAATCTGTGCCTCAATGAGCTATGACAGCAACCATGGCTTTCCCTTTCTTCTTGGGTAGTCCTTCAAATGTCTAGGTTCCTTGTATTAATTGTAGATGTCCCTAGCATTGTGATTCTTCAATTTGGACATATGACTTCCCTTCTTTGTGTAGCCAGAACTGACATGGTTCTTCTCATGAGTCATAACCAAATCTGCATCGTTAGAGTCCTACTTCCTGGTAGCCATATGCCAAAGTTCACGCATATGCAGACTCGAGCAAACTTCTTCTAGGGTTATCGATTCGCTTCCCACAATAAATGATTGAACAAAACTCTCAAACGATAATGGAAGAAAAACCAATAAAATCAAGGCAGCATCTTCATCTTCAATCTTAAAACTACGTTTCTTAGATCCATTGATAATGTATTTAAGTAATCTAGATGTTCTTTAAGAGATGTACCTTCATACATGTGGAGAGAGAACAGACGTTGCTTCAAGAGCAACTTATTGGTCAGAGACTTCGTCATGTACAGAATTTCGAGTCTCTATCATAAACCAGCTGCGGAATCCTCGCCGGCAACCTCCGTGATAATCTTGTCTGCCAAACTCAACATGATCGTCGAGTGCATCTTCTCTTCCTACACCATCAACTCTGATGGCTTAAGTGCCTTCGCCCGCTCCTGATTTAACGATGCCAGATGCCCTATTGCTTCAGAAGGGCATGGATCTCGATCTTTCATAGACTGAATCCATTCTTCCTTGTGAACTTCTTGATCTTCAGATTGTGCGACACAATTATATTAGATAATCCTGACGGAACCCGAAGCTCTGATACATGTTTTTTTTCGAATAGTAAACACGTACAGGCACAATCCAACAAGCAAGACACAGACACACCGATTTGCAAGTTTCACATGTAATTGGAATACGTCCTTGGCGGCAGTGATCAGTTTCATTATATGGAGAAAAAGTAATACAAAGGATACTGAAAAGATACAAATATGGGATGGGAATCAGGATCCGAATGAGGATTGCAGTATCTAGTAGCCCTAGGTCTCTTTTATACTGCAACAGAAGAATACCAGTTGTATTCAACCGTCCATCCCAACAGCTCTCAGCCAATCATGATTCATGAGGCAGATCATCCAGCCAGCAGTTTCATCCAATTAGGATTCTGGAGGCAGATCAGACATGTTAGTAATTTAGCCCATCACTTCTCTGCCAGTCGGAATTCAGAAGGCAGATCAGGCATATCAGCAATCCATGCCAACAGCTCTCAACCAATCAGAATTCAGGAGGTGGATCATACATGCCAGCAATCTAGCCCAACAGCTCTCAGCCAATCATAAGATAGGACGTAGATCATCCACATCATCTATCCAACAACTGGTTAGGATTCAAGTCATATCAACAATTCCAATCAAAACACCACATCTTCACCCCAAGAACAAAGCGAGAAGAGATGAATTCGACAAGCAAAGTGTGGGTTGTGGTGACAAGCATGGGGTCAGTGGAGGCTCTCAAGGACCAGGGCTTCTGCAGGTGGAACCACACCTTGCGATCACTCCACCTCCATGTCAGGAACAATCTCGACGATGCATTCCATGCGAGGAGATTCTCACCTTCCATGGAGAGATTGAGAGAAGAGAGAGTGGTGCAGGAGTCTGAGTCCCTCAAGAAGGTCATGTACCTCAATTGTTGGGGACCTATTGACCCCTCAAAAGCCTTCATTTCTTTGTAATTATATACATACATATTATCTTCTGATATAAGATCAAGAAGACGAAGTTCTTGGCAGCCAGACGGATCTAGTGGCTCGTCCGTTAGAATATGTTATAATTCAAAAAATGAGGATAAACTAGGGATTTTTACATGCATGCCCTTTTATGATTTTGTAATTACACTTGATCCATCTATAATTCCGAATTATACTTTGCTAGGGTTGGGTGTCATATAGGCCCATCCAAAAAAAACCCCACCCAAACCTTTGAATATGGCTGAACTGGATTGTAACATCCATATCCTAACAAACCCGAACTCGTCCGATTTTGGGTCCAATGAACCCAATAACGTTGTCGGTCAATACTAAACAACCTAAAACGACCAAATGATCATGAATCAAAAGTTGTTCGGACAAAATCGACCATAAATCGGTCACTTCGTAACGCGCGTCGTGAAAAAGCCGCGACGCAAATTTAGAAACCGCAAAATGAACCGAGACCGTCATGAGATCCGATTCGACGAAAGAAGACCAACGGAATTGACCGTTCGTCAATCGAAGGTCGTTTGATATTTTTAAATCATAAAATTTAACTTTAAACAAAATCCGTATCCAAAAATTTCGGGTATTCAAAACTCGACCGAAAGTATATCAATATTGTACTCAAATTGATCGTCATCCCAAGACGGTCAAATCGAGATACTATGCGTCAAAATCTGAGGCCCGAGGCACAAATACGGGCGACTTTAAGTATGTTTAATAAATAAGTGATTTTGGTAAAAAAAATAAATTATTTAATTTTATTTATCTGCTACAGCAGACTGTGGGAGCCACATTTGGCTTCCTAAATTCCTCTCCACGTGACTCCTAACATCTTTCCATTTGGCAAAGAATTAACACTTCCACCTTCTTATAAATGCCAAACCTTGCCTTCTTTGTACTTCACGTTGTCCCCCAAAACTTTCTCGTTTTTGCACCACGATACTCTCAAATTCCAGCCATGGGAGCAAAGCTCTCTGCCCTCTTCCATGATTCCATCTTTCTCTCCTCTTGATTGAAGTTGATGCCTATTGCTAATGAACTCTTTACAACATTAGCTGCTGCAGGAAACCCAATTAAAGGTACAATTCCATCTACTTTTCCCCAATTATTCCTCTTCTTTCTCCAACAAAACCCCAACTCTTCTCCTCTTCATTTCTTTCTTTCTCTCCATTCTCTACCAATAAAGGCCCCATTTTTTTCCCTTAGCATATGCTGTCCAGTAGCTCTCTGGAGGAATTTGTTGTCCTTTTCAAGAGCCACTGCATACAATTACATCTTCAAATCTGAGATCTTGAGAGGTACCTCCCTTCCCCCTCATTGTTGCCATACATGTAAATTCACATTTTTATGCCATGCATGTAGAAATCCAGCCCATTTTGCTGTCCCTTTTATTTCCTTTTACAGAAATCTGGATTCTGTTCTAAGAAATTTAGCTCATGAATCTTAGAAACAACTTATGTGAGACCCTGTAATTGGAGTCTGAGCATTTTAATTCAATAAACTTCATGGGGCAAGTTTTGTGACAATACTAGCTGCATGTGAAAATTCAAAAATTTGTTCAACAAGAAATTACAAAGTTGCAGCAATTTCTTTTAATGCATGCATAGTACTGGTTTAAGCCCTTAAAGTCCTGGAAATAATAGTTCCAGGAAATAATTATAATCACTACATGAACTTATTTTCATATATAGCCATTTTGTTAGGAAAACTATATTATCTTGACCTAAATCTTTTATATAATGGGATATACTAATTAGAGGATGGGGTTGTTGTCGTTCACAGCTTTGAGTAAATATGTTAATTAATAATAACATTAAGTTGAGATATGATACTACATGACCTTGTAAATACATGTTATTATGTTAATCATGTGGAATATTAGAATTTGTGTGTAAATAGGAATGCAAGAAGGGATGCTTGAGTTACTACTATTGTGCTTGTTTACTGTATGAGGGCTATTACATGTTGTAGAGCTACGAATTTCCACAAGTGATACATAACTACCATGATTAGGATACATGTTTAGATGATGAAATTCTGTTTATTATTATTAAAAATAAATGTTAAATCTTGCCACATAAGCTACCGGATGCACATAGATAATTAGACTATTAGCTTACACCTGGTTGTATCAAATATGGAAATAAAAAAAAATTGCTGTGTATGACTATGGATTCCCTTTATATTAATATTATCCCTAAAACTAGAATTTTATCAGAAGGAGGAGTTTCTTTTGCTAGAGATCGGGATATCTCTAGAAGTGGAGTGTAATAGGAAATCAACCTTTACATTTTGTAGATTATATAAATATGGCTTCAATCTATAATTACATATATAAAGAATGTAAGATGTTGAACATCTATTGAGTGCTTTCTGTAAATGAAATTTAAGTATGTTGTTACTAGTGGAGGGTTGCATGAATCCTAAAAAAAATAGGATGATTAAATCCACAATGGAAGAAAGAAGTTTTTTTTAAAAAAAAATAAAAGAGAGAGAAGGTCCCTGGAGAAGTAGAAACTAGATGGAATCATGAAGGATCTACCATATCCAAATCTTCTTAGTTTATGTTGATCTTTTAGTTGATGTATTACCTCATTAAGTGAAACAGTTGACCGAAGTTTTGGAAAAAAAAAGATGAGTTGACAAGCAAGTAATGATGATGGCTTATAATTTAATGTGCCGGTCATGGTGACCTTTATACCTGACTGTGCGAGGGCGCGGTGACCCTCAACTGGGCGGGAGAATAGGAAGTCCAGTTAGGGCAGCGGCCGCTTAATGTGCGGATCTAGGATCCCAGTCTTTTACACGGTTTTTTTTCGCGAGCTCGCAGTGTTTTTACACTTCGTTGGGATCCGAACTTAGACCAGTTCCGCTGACCCTGTCTTTTAGGATACCCAGGCGGGGGATCCTTGTTTTTCAGTTTTTCGTACGAGCTCGTTCGCATGTACTGGTCAGGCAGGTTTCTAGAGCGACTAATCTAGGGAGTCCCTCTCACCCGTCTCAGTGGCGTAGTTTGGGAGTAGACCTATCCCTCTATTGGATTGCGCTTCCAATTAGAGGGCGAGACGGAAGAGCCATTTGTAGGCTTCTTCACCGCTTGAGTTTACTTCGCCAACAGACTTGGCGATTCTATATCTAGATCATCCATATCTACATCTACATCATCTGGAGTTATATTTGAAACATTGAAGTTAAGAATTAGAGAAGTTACGATAAAAAATTGGGATTAGTAGGAAATGATTATTCTCTCTATCTAAGAAATTAATTAAATTAAGAGATCTTTCCAATCTTAACTTTTCCATTATCATTCACAAGTATGATCTCTGAAGCAATTGATATATATATATATATATATTCTCACACTCATACCCTCATGAATATTCAACTACAAAATAAATAGGTCATATGGGGGAAATGCCGGGTTCTGGGGAAATCATTAGAGATGCATTACAAACAACTTGAAAAACCTTTTTACTTACGCTAGTAGATGTAAACTTTACTTTCCACCTTTCTACTTGCCTGCTTTTGCACATATTAAATGTCTAGTTATTTTTATAAGTTTTTGGGAGGTACCAGCAATGGTTGACGCCTCTTCTTTCCTAACGTGTTTGGCAGGCAAACAACCTGCAGTTTAGTAGCAGCTCAGTAGCTATACATGCTTCCTGGAGACAGAGTATACACTATACGGTATGAATTACTTTGTCTCCGTTTTTATTCAGATGGTGATGTAAATGCTATCTCTTTTGTATCACACTTGGGATATATGTTGTAAAATGGAAGATCCTTGTACATGTTGTAAATTGATATGAATATTAATGAAAAGAAATTTTGGTGCCATTTATCTCTTTTACTTTGTGGTTATGTTGTGGATGTGAATGTCATGTGGATAATTAGCCGCGCGAAAAATTTTTCCCTGCTTTTCTGTAACTTCATACGATCTCATGTGAATATTAGTGCGAGTATGTAATTAACGGGTACCCGGATCCTGAGGGGTTCACAAATTGGTATCAGAGCAGTGGTACCCCAATACGCACATTCGCAGTATTTCAATTCGGATCGCATTAAGTTCTCGAATAGCGACAGTCTTCCGACTAGTCGTAAGTTCGAGAAGGGAAATATGACGTTCATATTCAATAACCACAGATGTCACCAATTTCATTAATTTTCATATTATATCCCAAGAAGAGAAAAGCATTTATGATAAGTATCTGTCTAAGGCATTCTTATGACTAATTATGGTTCTTATGCAGAGCCATGGCATCCCGATCAGGCCAGGAGACGGTTGATCAGTTGGCACGCATACTGACTGCCCTCACCGACCTCCAGCAGCAGCAAGCAGCCATGCGAGGTCAGCAGGAGCAGATTTTGGCTCAGCAGACTGAGATTGCCGACAGGCAGACAGACATAGAGATGAGGTTCGAGGACCTGTCAGATTTCACGTACCATCCATCCCAGGATGGGATACGACAGGACCATCACCAGTCCATTGAGGTGGAGCAGCCTCATCCCGATGATCCACTTGAGGAGGTACCAGAGCATGGAGCTGAGGAGGATGCAGACTTAGACAGGGAGCAGGATCCTGTTGGACTTGCTGACGAGGATGCACACGAGTATTCAGCCATTCACAGGCACCAGTCGATCTTCACTTCTTATCAGCGGGCCAACATACCCCTGTTCGAGGGCACAGGTCCACCAGATGATGCTGAGCAGTGGCTGAAGAGAGTGATGAAGGTACTCAGGGCGATTCATGCGCCACGAAACACGTGGCTATCTTTCATAGAATATTCACTGACAGACTTCGCCGAGCGATGGTGGGAGGCCGTAGTGTCCGAGTTAGGCCGAGAGCCTACTTGGAACAATTTCGAGACTAGGTTCAGAGCCCACTTCTTTTCTGCGAAGTGGAAGGAGTCCCAGCGCCGACTGTTTGCAGAGCTTCGTCAGGGACAGATGACAGCCAGGGATTACTTTATCAGATACACAGAGCTATCACGACATACACGAGCGGCTGGCACATTTCCAGAGGAGAATCTGGAAAAATTCATTAGCGGCATGCGAGAGGAGGTGCAGGAGAAGCTGGCAGGACTACACATCACTTCTATCTCCGAGGCTACCGATGCTGCGGAGAAGTTCGAGGACATCAGGGGGAGACGTTTCGGGAGCTCGTCTGGAGCAGCGCCTAGACCGCGGCGATCTTTTGGACCGATACGTCGATCATTTCAGCAGCAGAGGTCAGACAGACGGTTCCGACCTACAGGTTCGTCCTTCACAGGCAGTGCTCGCTCTTCTCCATCGACTACTCTAGGAGGAGCACTTGCCGGACGTGGCTCAGATTCTACTCGACCATCTGGGTCGCAGCGAGTAGACCGACCACCAGCCGGACCAGCTCGGATCACAGACACAACTACTCCACCTACCAGACCAGTCCGGTGTTACCGATGTCACGAGTGGGGACACTATCGATCACAGTGCTCACAGGTTTCTGGTGAGCCTCAGCCACAGCCTTCACAGTCGCAGCCTCAGGCACAGCGTTCAGGGAGTTCCCGTGGCAGGAACTCCAACTTCAGGCGACCGCAGCAGAGACAGACGCAGAGTGTGGCAGGTTCCAGTGCTGCACCAGCCAGGCAGGGGCAGATACATGCAGTTACTGAGGAGCAGGCACGTTCAGCCGCTACCGTGGTGAAAGGTATGGTCTCAGTTTTGGGCCGACCTTTCCATGTCTTATTTGATTCTGGTGCAACACACTCTTTTCTTGCTTCGGGGCTACTTGCTTCTTTAGGTAGAGTCGCAGAGACTCTCTCTTCCCCATATTACATCAGGGGGCCAGGTGGCCAGTTATTCATTATTTCGTTGATAGTCAGGCACTTACCCGTACTGATTGGCGGTCACGAGATGATCGCAGATTGTCTACTTCTACAGCTTGATGAGTTCGATTTGATTTTCGGCATGGATTGGTTATCCGCTCATCATGCACTTGTTGATTGCTTTAGGAAGACGGTTGTCTTCAGGATTCCAGATCTACCCGAGTTCACTTTTGAGGGTACTATACATGACTCCACCATGGAGTACATTTCAGTGTTGCGAGCTCAGCGACTTGTTGACCAGGGTTGCGATTCATATCTTGCTTTTGTTCGGGAGGTATCTGATCAGGAGCCGATGACACAGGACATCCGAGTAGTATCAGAATATCCTGACGTATTTCTAGATGAGCTATCAGGGCTACTTCCTAAGAGAGAGATCGAGTTCAAGATCACATTGCTGCCAGATACACAGCCGATCTCTATGGCACCATGTCGCTTGGCACCAGCCGAGTTGAGGGAGCTGAAGGTGCAATTGCAGGAGTTGCTTGACTGGGGATTCGGGAGGCCGAGCACTTCACCTTGGGGTGCTCCAGTTCTATTTGTCAAGAAGAAGGATGGATCCATGAGGTTATGTATTGACTACAGGCAGCTGAACAAGAGAACGGTGAAGAACCGTTATCCTTTGCCACGTATCGATGATTTATTTGATCAGCTCCAGGGATCTTCGGTGTTCTCGAAGATCGATCTTCACTCAGGCTACCATCAGCTGAGGATTCACGAGTCGGATATTCCGAAGACAACCTTCAGGACTCGCTATGGACACTATGAGTTTGTGGTGATGCCGTTTGGGCTCACCAATGCACCTGCGGCTTTCATGGATATGATGAACCGTATCTTCCGTCCATACTTGGACAAGTTTGTAGTGGTGTTCATCGATGATGTGCTCATCTACTTTGTACAATAAGTCGTACTTTATATTATTATTTAATGTATTAATCCTTTAGTTTTTATATAAATAATACTTTACTTATTTATTTATTTTATTTATTTAATTAATTACAATTTATATCCTTTTTATATATTTATTTATTTATGTATGAGGTATTTATTTGGTATTCTTATACTTGTATATAGCTCATTTGTCTTTTCCCTATTTTGTCTCCTTCTCCCCTTCACATGTCTCAGCCACATGGCATCTTCTTATTGGTTGATTTTTTTTCTCTCTCTCATTTTCCCCCATTTTCCCTTCTTCTTCCCCGACTCTTCTTCTTCTTCCTCCATCCTTCTTCTCCAAGCAACCCATCTTCTTCTCCCTTCCTCCTCTCCGTCAACCGCCTAACGGCCGGCTGTTGGCCGGCCGTTCACCAACAACCCCTCGATCCCGTCACCGCCGGCGGTGACCCGATCTCCTCGAGCCTATTTATACCCGTCAACTCCCCCAAATCCGGGCATCCGCCATTATTTCCATCTCCGCTAAAGCTCCAGTGAGAGAGTGGTGGAGTGACAGTCATCCGCTTCCCGGTTGAGCGAGGAGAGGAGAGACGGCGAGATCAACCACTGGCGTCGAGGAGCTTCTCCGCCGGGTGCACAGCCTCCGCACAGGCCGCCGCGTTGCAGGCAACGACGTTGGAGTTCCAACGAGCTCCACCCCAGGCCATCGTTCACAGCGTTTCATCCATATACCTCCGGGTTAGACCCCTTCTCACCTCTTCTCCTCTTTTGGATTTCTCCTCTTCCGATACCTCTCGTTTATTCTCTCTGTTTCTAAGCTTCCCAGATTGATTTCGATCTTCGAACCCCATCATCGAATCAATTCCATTTTTTTTATCTCACCATTTCATGATTCTACTCACAAATCCGATCCATCCCATTCTCGATTCACATTCATTTCCATTATCAATTCCTATCATCAATCCTTCTATCTCTCAGTTTTGTTCACCTGCGATGGTGCACGACGACCGGAATCTGGTTCCATCTCCTCTCATCGTCGGAACTCACGCTCATCGTTCTCCTTTGGTTTATGATAGAGCGTTGCGCTCGAGTTAGAATTTTGTTTGCAGGACGTTGAGAGATCTCAACCGGGAGATCATTAATGAAGCACTCACATTAGAATCATAATATTCTCAACGATTCTCAGAGTTGAACAAAGTACCAATTCCACAGTAGCATTCCGTTAGATTGCGTAGTCTGAGATATGCGAGAAGCACCGCGCTTGAAGCTTCGTCTGTAAGCCATCCATCATCGGAAACTGATAATATTGAGGCACGGACACACAGTTATCCAGCAGCTCGTAGACAAAATAATTCACCTGTAGATGCATAGAACATTGACCTTCAACAGCTAGAAGACGCAATCAACTTCGTTGGAATCAAGCATACGGCATCTACCACTCTACAACTACCGGCAATAACATCGCCACCAGGAAGTTGGAACCTGCAACCGTCGTGGATGAGCCCAACGCCGCTGCGGAACATCATCATCTTCTGGAGCGAAGCAGAACCTTCTGGAGATTACATAACTTGCAGATCAAGTTCGAATCCAGTTACGGATTGTACAGGAAACGTCGATAGACTTTTAATCAACAGCCCGGATCTCGCCACGCATCGAGCTAACAGCATATTTCAACGCACCTGAACAAATCACGCGTCGATGCCTCCAGCCTTCCGATCTGCTTAGATCGCACAGACGAGGTCTCGCCAAGCGTTGGCCCGTTGTGCGAACGCACCACCCCACCGCTTTTGGGATATACTGGTATACGAGCGTCGCAAATTCCGAACCGTCACGAGGACAGCTCGAGCTTCCAGGAAATTCTACAGCACACCGCTTCAGCTTCGTACATCAGCCGAATATATCACGTGCGTCGCATACAGGGGCGAAAATAATCTGGGCAGAATTACAAAGCTACCTTCGGATTTTGCATATTCGCATGCAGGTGCGGAAGCGTTCAAGCACAGAGCACGTGCACAAGGTTAATTGCAAATCGGCTCTTGAAGATTGCAATATCTACACAGAGATTAACCAGCTGAAGAATTACGTGAAGAGCATAAACTTCCTACAGATTTTTTTTTGCAAAACACCCACACCATTAGATTCCAGAAAAATTACACCTATACCCCCACCTCTATATCTAACTACTATACATGCCATATACATAAGAAATAAAAATACAAAATATAAAAATCCATTAAAATACATAAAAATACCATACTTTGCATTATATTCAGTATTAAGTACTTTTTTAAAAAAAAAATAAAACAAAATAAAAAATTATATAACAAAATCAATAAAAAATACAAAATTGATAAAAACTTCAAAAATTCACAACTAATTCAAGAAAAATCTCCTAAAAACGCACAATATATCATTTTGAAGATATTTTCATCTACTTTCTACAAAAAATAAAATAAAAATATTTTCATATCATTTTCACTCTTAAAAATCTAAAAAAACGTCACAATTTTCAATAAAACATAACTTTTTACCTTAGAAGTTAACCAAAACCCATAAAAATCATAAAAATCATCTGAAAATCCATAAAAACAGTAAAACACACTAAAAATATAAAAATAATAAAAACTAAAATCAAATAAAAATTTAAATATTTTCTAATAATAAAAAAATCATAAAATAATTAAAAATTACAAAAACAATATAAAATCAATTAAAAATCAACTAAAAATTCAGAAAAATTCTTTAAAACAAAAATAAAAATTAGGAGACCCTTTACCTTAGGTTTTCTACCGTTTTTCTTAGTTTAAAATAGTTTGCCTCCCTGAGTTCGACACTCCCGTACGAATCACTATATACATTTGTTTAGGAGTATAAATAAAAATAAAGAAGATTAACTAACCCTTAATCTTTTCTGACAAAACTCACCTGGTCGATACGACGACCGAAGTTCTTCTTTTCTGATTCTTTTGCAGGTTCAAAAGACAAGCAGATCTGGTGGTGTTTTTCAGTCCTTGTATATAGACCTAATTAAAATATTCATTTTATTCAATATTTAGTATTTCTATAAATTTGTATTTTTAGAATTTTGTAAATAATGTATAGAATACATGTATATATTAAAATTAAAAGAAAACCAAAAATATTTTGTAAAATAAAATGAGTCTATATATAGGCAAAATACCTATGAGAAGGTTGTACATAAATAAAAAGGGAAAAGCATTCTTTAATTATTTCATTCTTTTATATTTTTATAAGAATGTATATATTATATATACTATTAAAAATATAAATCCAAAATAAAAATTAAATAAATAAAATGTATATAATATATAGGTAAAATACCTACAAGTATACCTACATATACACAAACACATTTGTTTAAAAATATAAATAAACTCATAAAAATCAAATAAAAATATATTCATACTCATAAAAATAAGTTATAGATTTATAAAATAAGCCAATAAAATAATAAAAGAAAATAAACAAATTAAAAATAAAATACATAAAAATACATGTAAATACATACATATACACATTATTCAAATAAAACTATAATAAAACACCTCGAAAAATTCAATAAAAATCATAATAAATACT
The DNA here is from genome assembly GCA_037367405.1 of Ottelia alismoides. Lineage (NCBI taxonomy): Eukaryota > Viridiplantae > Streptophyta > Magnoliopsida > Alismatales > Hydrocharitaceae > Ottelia > Ottelia alismoides. The sequence goes on along the minus strand of JAZKJV010003225.1, from coordinate 418,628 downwards.
ACATGAAATAATACACATTTTTTATTTTATAAGCAAAAATTAATAAAATCATTTACTCAGCTAAATAAATCAATTTATAATAAGGTTCCTTGTTTTGGCGTTTAGCGGCTGAGGTGGACCAATCAGGTCCCTCCGCGAGTTGACCCCGGTCAACTTGACCTCCGGCCGCCTGACTTGACGTGAACCATCTTTTCCCCCGATTTCTTGCCTTTTTTCCGCTCGATCTATCGCGCCATCGACCACAGTCCCTTCACAGATCTTATTCTCTGATCATCCAAGATTCGCGCCGATTATTTGGATCCCTTGTACATAGCCCCGATTCTTCAATAGTCGCCGGTCCTTGGGGGTCTCCAGGATTGTGTATAAATAAAACCCTCCTCCTTCTCGGCCGAATTTGACCAATTTCATCCCCTTCTTTGAGCTTGAATCAGCTCCTGGTGGAGCCCTCATGACAGGAGGCGCTTCCCAGCACCTCGATTCAGCCATGGCGGAGAGAAAGTTTGTCGCGGTGGTGCTCCGGCGGCCACCCTGCTCCCTGGCGGCCCCCAGGTATAAGAGCTGCGCTTTTTGTATTTCTAGGTAGATTTCGATTCTAGCATTTCATTCCTGCAATTAGTTTTAGGTTTCGTTTATTAGTTTAGCGTAATTTAGTGACTTCGTAGTTCGCCGGAGCTCCGCTCCGGCGAGCCATCCACCGTGTGTCCGACTGTGCCCCGACTCGCCTCCACCACCATTTCACTCCCTCTCGCATTCTCCACCTTCCAGCCACCTTGCCCAACCGGATTCGCATCTGGATCCGCGAATCGATGCTCACCCCCTCCGCATCGCCGGAGCATCGCCGCCCTCACCCATTTCCTATGCTAACAGCTTCAGTTTTGGGCCGAGGAGCACCGCCTCGAGCCGAGCTTCGTTCCTGTGCAGGTTAGGTGCGCAATGAAGCACCAGGAGTCAAGTTTCAAGCTGGCGGAGGTACCTGAAGCTGCCATCCTTCTTCGAGCTCGTGGCGGCGCTCCAGGGCATCTCCGGCCGACCTACCACCTCCAGCAAATAGAAGACTCTGCCAGGAAGCTTTTGGGACGCTTTGGAGCAGCAATGGTCGACGGAGACGCGAGACATCACCGGAGGAAGCTCGCCCATGCGAGCGTTCTTCCCCGTTCTTCCAGCCGTCGTCTCCGCTGTTGGATGAAGAGCAGGTCCCAGTTTCAATCACAGTCGTTCGATGGAGCCATGTCCAGACCGTCAGATCTCCCATGAGATCTAATCCGCACCGCTCATCGGCGAAGCGTCATCGGCGCACGTGGAGGCGCCACGTGTATTAGTGACTCACATCAGCCGTCGGATGAAGCGCCTATTGGGGTAATTTGCACATCCAGCCCCCGCCTTTTTTGTATTTAGTATTTAATTCTTTAAATAAAATAGCACGTTATAAAATAATTGTAAATTTTGCAGGAGGGCCCTTAAGTTTCTGGAAATTGCGTTTAGGTCCTTCCGCGCCTCACGTGCAGTCCCACGTGAGGCGCGTGAAAATTGCATGTAACCCCTGGCGGCTTTTGTTAATTGTAAATTAGTTCTAAAAATTTAAATAAATGTTTATTCCTGTTGTATTTTTGCACTGATGCCCCTGTTACTTATTTCATTTGCAAAAATACCCCTGCCAGGCTGTTTTATTTTTGTGTCTTTTATCTAATTATTAAAAATACCTATGAGGCTTCTAAAAATCCACAAAAATTAGGATAGGTGCTCCATGCCATGCTTGTTCACGCCCATATTTTATTTCACATTTTTTGCACTTTTCCTAATTATTAAAAATGAAAAAGAAGCCATTTTTGCACTGTCTAAATTAGAAAATACAAAAAAATTAGAAAATGTTTTTGAAAAATCCCAAAAAGATTATATATGGTATATTTATATCTATATTGAGTCCAGAAATTGAAAAACCCTAAAAATATGAAAAAGAAAATTAAAAAAAATCAGAAAGCTCCAAAATCCAACAAAAAAGAAAGAAAATCCTTAAAAATCCCAAAAATACATTTTTTTCTCTTTTATAATTATCTATATATTATTATTAATGTATTAAAATTAATTTGGGAATTTTTGGAATTTCTTTTATATTTTTACAACCCAAATTATATTCGGCTATTTATTTAGTCCTATATTGTGGACATTTTTGAAATTAAAAATACATAAAAATTAGAAATATTGTAGAAAAAAATAACAAAAAAATTAGAAAAATATTAAAAAGCTAAAAAATTTATTACTATACATATTTTAAGTATTTATATATATATATATATTATATTATTCCTCTCTCTTTGTTCTTATATATACATCTCTTTATATATATATCTTATATATTTAAATATTTATATTTATATAACTAAAAATATAATTAAAAAATATAAAATATAAAAACAAAATAAAAATTATAAAAACAAAAAAAATATAAAAAATTACAAAAACCCAAAACCCACTAAAACAATAATTGGACATGAACAATTGATTGAATAATTACACAACACACATACATTCCCTTCGCCTCCCAGTGTTCGGCCTCTACCTGTACTTACATCTATACACATTTGCATGTAGAGTTATAATAAATTTTAACTTTACATTTTTGGATATTTATTGCATATATTTACTGTGGGTTAATTGTTGTTTTATTCCGGATTTTGTGTGGTCGACTCAGCGACTAAGTTCACGCCTTGTGAGGAACTTAAGACCACCGATCTCCGGAGTAACAGTCTCCCACGTCGCCTCTTTGATGCCGTGTCGGTGTCACAAAACCTTGACCAATGAAATCTCTTTGCTGCGAAGCTTCTTCACAGCATGGTCAAGTATCTGAAGTGGCTCCTCCTCATAAGTCAGATCCGGCTCTACATCGAGATTCTCGTAATTGATGATGTGCCGAGGGTCGTGCACATACTTCCTCAGGTTGGATATGTGGAAGACATCATGAATAGCCGATAGATGTGGGGGAAGAGCTACTCGGTAAGCAACCTTCCCCACTCTAGCCAGAATCTCGAACGGTCCAACATATCGTGGTGCCAACTTGCCACGAACACCGAATCTCTGCACTCCTTCCATGGGAGATACTCGCAAAAATACTCAATCTCCAACCTATAATTGATAGGAATGTCATTAATATGAGGTTAAGTTAACTTTGTAATAAAGGAAGAAAAGAAGATTGGATACCTGGAATTCCAAATCTCTTCTCTGACGGTCTGCATAAATCTTCTGGAGACTCTGTGCCGTCAGAAGCCTCCGTCTCACAAGATCAACAGTCTCGCAGTCTCCTCCAAGAGATCCACGGAATATAAAGAATGATCACCTACCTCACGCCAACTGAGAGGTGTGAGGCATCTTCGCCTGTATAGGGCTTCGAATGGTGCCATGCCAATACTGGAGTGATAGCTGTTGTTGTACGTGAATTCCACCAAAGGCAAATGGTCCTTCCAGACCCTTTCCACTCCAAAGTGCATGCGCGAAGTAGATCCTCAAGCGTCTGAATGATGCGCTCACTCTGCCCGTCTGTCTGCGGATGGTATGCAGAACTCATCTTCAGCTCTGTCTGTAGTGCTGACATGAACTGATGCCAATAATGAGATGTAAAACTCGAATCCCTATCAGACACCACCACACGTTGTATACCATGCAGCCTGCTAATGTTCTGCACATAGAGCTTGGCCAACCTGGATGGAGTGTAAGTCGTGTTGACAAGTATGAAATGAGCTGACTTGGTCAACCTATCAACAACGACCCATATAGAATCATGGCCTCCAGGTTTTTTCGGCAGACCTGTAACAAAATCCATAGAAATGCTCTCCCACTTCCATTCGGGAATGGGGAGAGACTGCAGTAATCCTGGTGGTCTCCTGTGCTCAACCTTGACCATCTGACAGGTCATGCATCTGCTAACATGTAGCGCCACATCGCGCTTCATTCCATCCCACCAGAAATGTCGACGCAGATCACGGTACATCTTCGTACTGCCTGGATGGATAGATAACCGTGAACTGTGTGCCTCATCGAGAATGTCTCTGCGAAGCTGCTCGTCATTGGGTACAACCACACGGCCTGCCTTCCATAAAATAGACTCTGCCACAACAAAATCATCAACTTCGTCCTTGATGGCGCGCATATATCTATCATGAATCCAAGGATCGGTCTTCTGGCACTCTACAATACGATCCCAAAGGCTACTGTATCGTGGATGCACGGCAGTAGAAATGGATGCGCTCTCCTGAGGATGCCAATCGGTCAAAGCGGCAAGCGTATCCCATGTATATAGCCAGTTCGCCGTTCCATCAGCATGCGCTCTCCTGCTAAGTGCATCAGCCACCACGTTTCCCTTACCGGGATGGTAAGAGATCGTGCAATCATAATCTTTCAGCAGCTCGAGCCATCTGCGCTGTCTCATATTCAACTCCTTCTGATCGAATATGTACTTTAGGCTCTTGTGATCTGTGAAAATCTCGAAGTTCACCCCATATAGATAGTGGCGCCAGATCTTCAAGGCGAAGACAACTGTCGCCAACTCCAAGTCATGTGTGGGGTAGTTCCGCTCGTGCGGTCTCAACTGCCGTGATGCGTAAGCAATCACCTGTCCTCTTTGCATCAACACTGCTCCTAGACCTTCTCCAGATGCATCTGTGTATACTGCGTAGTCCTGAGTGCCTGAAGGAAGAGCAAGAATAGGAACTGTAGTCAACCTCTCCTTCAGTGTCTGAAAGGCCTGCTCACATGAATCATCCCAAATAAATGGAACTCCCTTCTGCGTCAGTCGTGTCAGAGGATGAACAATGCGTGAAAATCCGCTGACAAAGCATCTGTAATAGCCTGCTAATCCGAGGAAACTCCGAATCTGCGTAACTGTCTTGGGCTGCTCCCAAGACATAACTGCATCTATCTTCGCAGGATCAACTGCAATGCCTGCTCCAGAAATGATATGCCCGAGAAATGAGACCTGGGCCACATACGGACCCCGGAAACCGCATTTTTCGCATTAACTTCGATTTTAGCGAAACTAGTGTCATTTTGTAGATAATTGAAAAATATAATTTTAGGGACAGAGTTTGCTCAATTCGGAGTTTATACGGCCGAGTTATGAGGCCCGGACGAAAAAAGTAGCGGCTTCGGGCCTCCGGATTTTTTTGGTATTTTAAGTTATTTTTATTTTTATATTTTTATATATAATTTTAGATGATTTTAGGAAAAAGAATTAGGTTAATCGGGTTTGGGGTTATTTAATTAAAAATCCCGGAAGTTTCTACATATATTACATATATACAACGGGTCCAAAAAGCCGAAACTCAGCGGTTTTATCCGAATATTTTTCTGATATTTTTAATAAATAGTATTATATACAAAACGGATTTTAAAAGTGAGTTTGGTCAATTTGGAGTTTTCTATAAATAGATATGAACCTCGGAAGTCGGCTTTTACGGCTTTTCCGGTTCATTACGGTTATTTTATTTTTGTGCCGAAATATTTTTCTGATATTTTTATAAAATACTATATATTTTTATGAACAATTTTTATGAAAGAAGTATTTTGGTTTGGAGTGGTTTTGATGATAAATAAAATGGGTGAAGTATTTGCATTATGAAAAATGAGTAAATTACATTTTTTGGTCTTGATTTTCTTGATATTTTTATAAGTTAGGATCCTTATCTCCCCCTACTTATTTCTTTTGTCGACTCGGTCAATATTGACCTGGTCTCGGGGTTAGGATCAGTCTGTATATTACATATCCAGCCTTCTTTTTATTTTTATTTTCCTTTTTCTCTTTATTCTTTTATTTTGGATAATTTAAGTGTTAATTATATAATATTAATATTTGTGGTTAGAATGTTAATTAGATGGAATTAGTGGATATTTACATGTATTTTACCAAGGATTTTAGCCAAAATGAAAGAATAAAGGCGATGAATCACGGATTCATCAAGGGCCAAAAACCTAACTTCCACAGATGGACTCCAAAGATCATGAAACCAATTTTATAAAATAGTTCTTGGAATGCTATATACAATTAAAGGCGAGTTTGGGTGATTTGGAGTTTTTATTTGCAAGATATGGGTCTGTGAAGTTGAGATTTTTGCTTTTTATTTTGTGTATAAAATGTATACTGAGTCTTATTTTTATACAAACTCAATTTTGTAATTTTATTTACATTATTATCTACAACTTTCATGTACAAAGTTTCTCTATTTGATGAATAACTATATACAAAATAGGTGTCAAAAATGCATAAATGGATGAATAAATAAATGGGGTATTTATTGTACTCTTGGCCCTTCTCTCCCCCTACTTTATTCCTTGTCGACCAATTCCATGCTAGCCTTGGTCTCGGGGTTAGGGTCATAAAATATTTGCAATATTTTATTCCTTTTTCTTTTCTTCTCTTTATTGTATAATTTTGGCATTAAAAACCTTATTTACTGTACAATAAATACAAGAAACAATGAATGCTATTATATACAAATTAATGCTATTTACATGCATTTGCTGGGGTTTTTAAGGCCAAAATGATAGAATAAAGGTGATGAAATGGAGATTCATCACCCCCCTATACTTGCCTTTGCTAGTCCCTAGCAAACACTTATGCAATAAGTACAAAAAGAATGAAGAATAAGAAGAAAAGAAAAAGCAAAAATAAAGAATTCAAAGAATAAATTGAATTGATCATGATTTATTGAACTCATCTGTACAAAATCAAAGTTTGGAGCTCAGGTTAGACCTTGGTGTGAGAATGTGTGTGGAACCTAGTCGGGAACTAGCTCTAAAACACAACAGCCTTCGATAGTCACAGAACTCGGTTCAACCCACCTCAATAGCCTGGTCAGAACCAGTCTACATCATACGTAAACCCTTATAACTATGAAGCTGACTTGTACAGTGTAAGTGATAGTGGCTCTTCCCAACTGAAATGACAAAGGGACTGACTTCTCCAGAATGACAACCCAATGATTCCCTAATCCAACAGCTCTTTCCTCGAGGAGCAGGGTATTCCCTTCTAAGTTCAAGTGGCATCCAACTCAAGAGGAGGAGGTAGAGAAAAGAATGGACGGTAGCCAGTGTAGCTACCTATCCTGGGATGCAAGACCAGTGTAGTCAAGTCATCCAGCTGCAGGCTCACATGATATAACTTTGATGCTCAAGCTTGCTTATTTTCTATACAACATATATACATACTCCGGCAGGCATTTTTATTTTTGTTTACAAGCCTGTCCATTTTTTTGGAGTTTCTTTTTTTTTTCAACATACTATTTACAACAGCATTTACATAAGGACTTTTTCCTCTTGAGCCAGAAGACTATCCCTCTTTTGAAGCATTATTGCAACCCACACTCTCCTGTCGTTAGACCTCATGGCTACTGGACCAGGTTGGGGTGCACTTCCCTCCCTAGACGAGGACGAATGTTTCCACCCGTGTGCGTCTCAAACTGGCAAATCCAACCCCCTCACCACTCCAACTGAGTTGAGCCAAGTGAAAGGTGCAAGTGTCCAAGTTAGGTCACGGTCGGCAAGAGTCATACGTGTGTTTCGAAAAGTTCTAGTTAGTCCACTGAGGTGACTTGAACCCAGCCCTGATTTCTCAAAGAATTAAGTCTGAATAGATCTGAAGTACCTTAGACCTAGTTCCCATAAGGTTCCAGTGCAGTTAGGTGCAGTAAGGTCCAACCAAGCTCCAATCTTCGACTTTATTAGACTAGTTCAATTATCAAGCTCAATCAAAGAATATGAATGCTATGCAAATGCTATTTACAAATATGCAAAGAATAATGCAATTTTTCAAAGAATTTGAAAACAAAGAGAAGACTTTTTACACAAAGAATTTTCGCAAATAAAATAATTTTGGCACTCAAAGTATAAAATATGTACAACTATTTACACAGGTGTGCCGCTTTATTTTACAAGAATTAAGAATTTACAATTTAGTTTTTATTTATAGGTATATATGTACACTTATTAAAGAATTTTGTTTATTTTTATTTTTATTTATAATAATAATATATATATTATCTTATTTATTTATTATATGTAACTATTCCTCAAACTTATTTGACACAAAGTTTTCAAACAAATTTTGAAAACTATAGTCCAAAATAATTTTTACAAACATTTTTACAAACATGTACACACATTTGAAAATCATTTTGCAAAGGTTTTTTCAAAACAGTATATATAGATTTTCAAAATATTTTTGCAATCAATTTTCAAACCATTTGCAAATCATTTTTCAAACATTTTATTTCACACAAAGAAAATAAATTTTTACAAACCACACATTTTTACACAGGTTGAAAACATGTAACAAAACGTTTTCAAAATAGTTTTCAATAAATGTTCACGAAGATTTTCACACTATTTTTCAAACATTTTGTAAAAAACATTTTCATCTGATTTATTAATCAGTATATACAAAAAGAATTCGAGGAGTAATCACATCTCTTTTTATTAAGGGTTTTTAATGAATTCAAAGAATTATTAGCCATATTATTACGAAAGTACGAGTTATGGCTAAAGTATATACATAGTATATACGACCCCCCTATACTTAGCTTGAGCTATGTCCTCATAGATCGAAAAGGAAAGAGAAGACATAACTCGTACTGAGTATAGACAAGTCTAAAGAATATATGAATAAGAGATGAAGGAAATAGAAGTTGACCGCTCCCCCCTATACTTAGGATCAAGTAATCCTAAGTATAGGAGACTGTACACAAAGCAGGGAGGGTCAAGGGTGGGAATAAACAGATCAAAGATTTAACAAATCAGGGGTGCACCCCCCCATACTTAGGACAAAGTACGTCCTAAGTACAGAAAACTGACACAAAGGGGCGACACCTTTTATTGAGATAAAGAAATATGAAAAGGAAAAGAAGAAAAGAAGAAAAGAAGTAAAGATAGATATATACAGATAGATGAAAAGATCGTGGAGAATATACGCATCACTCCCCCTATACTTAGGGTGAGATATCCCTAAGTATAGGCAACAACAGGAGTGACAAAACTGAACGACGAAAGAACAACGCGGTGTGTACCCCCCTATACTTAGGACAAGGTACGTCCTAAGTGTAGACACAAAGATGTGGCGATAGATCTGGGGTACACAGAACATACGAGAAAGAATGAAAAAGATACACATATATACAATTGGTGAAAATCGAGTGAAGTACATGACGGTGTCTGGTAAGCGACTACCGTGCTCTCGTCGTCGTCTCCCTGTGAGAACGAGGACGCAGTCAGAAGGTGAAAAGACACCCTGATATACAATCAGGTGGGTGACGGCTACCGGAGCGAAATAGATCGAAAGCACAGATATTGGGTCCGGTAGCATGAATCGGTCAATTGGCTCATAGGGTCAGCATTAGGAAACAGAGCCGACACCGTAAGATAGGGAGGAAGAAAGAGCAGTACAGACTCCTCCGGTCAATCATGGTCTCAGATAGATATGGAAGATAGAGAATAGGAGACACCATGGTATCCGATGATGTTGAGGTAGAAAGATCATAAGTACACACCGAATACCGCAGGCCATGGCTCAACCCTGCGAGGGTCCTCAAGGTGAGCAAAATCAGAGAATAATCAGAAGACTCGGCTCCGTGCTCCAACAGACAGGAGACACAACCAGGGAGGAGATCGAGTACCTAGAAAATGGTGTACTCTCCCGCAGATAACCCCTGAGGAGTAGTACATGCTAGTCAATGAATAATCAGAACAGAAGCTCACCCTTGCGAGGGTCGTCAAGGAGAGCGGGCTCAAAGGAGCATGATCCATCAGACGGATCATAGAAACGGTCTCGGTAGGCGACAGATCGGCTACCAGCAGAAGAGACCGTCAAATCAAGAAAGTGTGGCAGTGTCCCGCAGACAACCCTCGGGGAACGTGCTGTCAGCTAGGCATGAAAATAGCAGATATCAGGAGCTCAACCTTGCGAGGACCGTCAAGGCGAGCAGACTCAAAGGAGTCTTATCAGATGGGTCCCATGATCCGCAGATCGGATACGCAACTCAAGATGGGACCAAAAATCAAGTGTATCAGACGACTCGATTCCGTGCTCCGCAGATCGGAGACACAGTCAGAAGTGGGAATTGAGCGTAAAGAGAGTGTCACAGTCCCCCGCAGATAGTCCTCAGAGAGTACTGTGAACTAAGCAAAGAATAGTCAGAAAGTGCCTCTACCTTGCGAGGGTCGTCAAGGAGAGACGAGGGCTCAAAGGAGCCGGGTCCATCAGACGGACCCACATAGTGGCCTCAGTAGTCGACAAGGAGGCTACCAACAGAAGAGACTAATCAGATCTGAAATATGTCATAGTCTCCCGCAGATAACCCTCGGGGAGCTATGAACTAGGCATGGAATAATCAGAAAAGTGGAGCTCTGCCTTGCGAGGACCGTCAAGGAGAGCGGACTCAGATGAGTCTAGTACATTGGCCTCGTGTACCGACAGGTCAGGCACACAATCACAGGGGGAAGCCAATCAAGCATATCATCTGACTCGGTTCCAGGTCCCATCATAATGACGACCCAAGCAGTGAATGAAACCGCGATCCTAGAAGTTATTGCATTCTCCCGCAGATAGTCCTCGGAGAGTAATGCGAGCTATATCAATGTAGGCCATGGGAATGCTGGCAAGTCATCTCAGGTCCTCAAAAGTAATAAATCACTCAATCATTTGGAGGGCATAAGATCAGGAAAGGGAGAAAATAATCATGTCATTCACCAAACATCCCTTGGTTCAATCCAGTCAGCTGAGATGGCACGAAAAATAGTCAGTAATTCTCTAAGTGCCATGGTGGATCAGAGAGTCAGGAGATCAAGGCTGGGTCAATCAGGAAGATGAGAGATCATGTCGGCTCCGCACACCTTTACCAGGCAATCCATATCAGAATAATCAGTCAATCCTTGAAAATCAAGATGGGGAGAACCTCAAGATAGATAGATCCATCAATACTCATGAAATCATCATCGAATTATCGCATCATATCACTTCCTTAATCCGGTGTGCGAGAACTAAATCTTCAACAAATAATCACACCTAATAATCACGCATCATCAAAAATCCCCAATACGCTCGTATGCATGTATCAACGACAAATCCAACACATCAATCTCAACAACCTCAACATCATAGGCCCGGCTTACACAAATAATCTGTATAAATAATCCTCGATGCGGGCCTCATTATTATGCACAGCATTCCCGGGTAAAGGGAAAGATGATACAGGGAACACAAGGAAGATGGATAAGAAGGGTAACAGAGTTAGGTGGAGAAGATGATTGAGCGGGCGTGCCAATATCATGGGTAGTAGAAGAGTGATACAGAGGGTACGAGGAGGGCGGGCGAGAAGATCGAGACATAGACAAAATTGGGTGTTCCCCACAAGGCGGGAACACCGTCAAAATGGTGGTCCGAAGAGAGTGCTCTCCCCGAACCAGAGAAGATGGTACGATGGATACATAGAAGATGGTGAAGGAGCGGGAAACAAAGGACTTGGCGAAGAATGATTGAGCTCAAGCGCCAATATCACGACTCGATGCAATATGAAGAGCTGTATGTATAAGAGAGATAGAGAGACTCAAAGATAAAAAATGCATGACTCATGCGGTGGGACCGACTACTCTAGGGATGAAAGAAAAACACAATGAACTCCAAGTCACAATCAAGACACAAGGCAAACCCCCAATTCACCTACTCAACACAGTGAAGACCATCAGGTGACGGTCATTTATCTTTTCGATTTTAGAGTTAGGTGAGAATCACAAAAATTGCACAATCACTTAGGAGGCTAAATGGGATTTGGGCTCGACTCGTTAGTGTGTACGTGAGCATTTTAAAATGCATCCAATGAGGGGGTTGCTCTCCCCAAGACAAGGAATTCATTATATTTTATTTTTAAGTCCAATAGAGTTAGCAGTCCCGATTTTATTTAAGTTATCACTTTTTTGGGTATTTTCAATGCACGTGCCTATCGAGGTTCCAATTTCCATTAAGCATCCTAGGTTGGCAAAAATAGAGGGAGAAGATCGGAAAAGCCATGCAAGTCGGAAAACGATGATGCATGCCAAGTAAGAAGACTTACAGTGCCTCCCAGCTCTCTCCATGCGGGATGCATAACAGAATTTGAAACCTATGCTATATGCAAATGCAAACCGAAGAAATCGCCCTAGGTTCAGAAATTGCTATTATCGTGAAGCACCACAAGTCGCTCATTAATCTTTAGCCTCAAAAAGTCCGGTCTTGGCTCACCCCTCCTCTGTGCTCAACACACTTGAGCTTAGGAGAAAGCGCTTTGCGGGGCTCGCTGTGGCACAAAGGCTAAGAGATAAATGAGCGGCTGTTTAGAGTTTGATCTAGGTCCAAAGCGAACTATAGGTACATGCAAATATTAGGGTGTTTGGACCTAACTCTACGAGCAAGCAACTCCTAAGCTAAGGCTCATTCACACAAAATAATGAAAATAAAATAAAGAAAAGAAAAAGAGTCAAAATCATCGAGGCCCCCAAGGGAACAATCCCTCGGGCACTGGACCTCGGGAGTCTTCGTGCACCTGTGAGAGTCCTGTATTATTATATGTTTCTAAGCGCCACTCTCTCACATGAATATACATAATAAAATGAAATAAAATAAAATGCCTAAAAATAGTGGCTGTCTTCAAAAATTCTCCTTCTTCTGTCATGGATGCTCTCTCCTGTTGGCTGGCATAGAAGAGCCAACTCCACCTCGCTTGGGTGCTTAGGTCCTCCTAGGAGGTCCTCCTTCGCTCGGCGGTCCCTCGCATCACAGACAAAGAAAGGAGATGGTCAGAACAATCAATCAAATAGTGTTAAATAAGAATAAAAATCACACAAATAAATAAATGAAGGACATGAGCAAACAATTGAATAAATAGACAAATATGCTTACAAAATCATACAAAATCCGTTGCCTCCCCGGCAACGGTGCCATTTGTTTACTCCGGAGATCGGCGGTCTTAAGTTCCTCACAAGGCGTGAACTTAGTCGCTGAGTCGACCACACAAAATCCGGAATAAAACAACAATTAACCCACAGTAAATATATGCAATAAATATCCAAAAATGTGGAGTTAAAATTTATTATAACTCTACATGCAAATGTGTATAGGTGTAAGTACAGGTAGAGGTCGAACACTGGGAGGCGAAGGGAATGTATGTGTGTTGTGTAATTATTCAATCAATTGTTCATGTCCAATTATTGTTTTAGTGGGTTTTGGGTTTTTGTATTTTTTGTATTTTTTTTTGTTTTTATAATTTTTATTTTGTTTTTATATTTTATATTTTTTAATTATATTTTTAGTTATATAAATATAAATATTTAAATATATAAGATATATATATATATATAAAGAGATGTATATATAAGAACAAAGAGAGAGGAATAATATAATATATATATAAATATAAATACTTAAAATATGTATAGTAATAATTTTTAGCTTTTTAATATTTTTCTAATTTTTTTATTATTTTTTCTGCAATATTTCTAATTTTTATGTATTTTTAATTTAAAAAATGTCCACAATATAGGACTAAATAAATAGCCGAATATAATTTGGGTTTTAAAAATATAAAAGACATTCCAAAAATTCTTAAATTAATTTTAATACATTAATAATAATATATAGATAATTATAAAAGAGAAAAAATGTATTTTTGGGATTTTAAGGATTTTTCTATTTTTTTGTTGGATTTTGGAGCTTTTTGATTTTTTTAATTTTCTTTTTCATATTTTTAGGGTTTTTCAATTTCTGGACTCAATATAGATATAAATATACCATATATAATCTTTTTGGGATTTTTCAAAAACATTTTCTAATTTTTTTGTATTTTCTAATTTAGACAGTGCAAAAATGGCTTCTTTTTCATTTTTAATAATTAGGAAAAGTGCAAAAAATGCGAAATAAAATATGGGCGTGAACAAGCATGGCATGGAGCACCTATCCTATTTTTTGTGTATTTTTAGAAGCCTCATAGGTATTTTTAATAATTAGATAAAAGACAAAAATAAAACAGCCTAGCAGGGGTATTTTTGCAAATGAAATAAGTAACAGGGGTATCAGTGCAAAAATACAACAGGAATAAACATTTATTTACATTTTTAGAACTAATTTACAATTAACAAAAGCCGCCAGGGGTTACATGCAATTTTCGCGCGCCTCACGTGGGACTGCACGTGAGGCGCGGAAGGACCTAAACGCAACTTCAAGAAACTTAAGGGTCCTCCTGCGAAATTTACAATTATTTTATAACGTGCTATTTTATTTAAAGAATTAAATACTAAATACAAAAAAGGCGGGGGCTGGATGTGCAAATTACCCCAATAGGCGCTTCATCCAATGGCTGATGTGAGTCACTAATACACGTGGCGCCTCCACGTGCGCCGATGACGCTTCGTCGATGAGCGATGCGGATTAGATCTCATGGGAGATCTGACGATCTGGACATGGCTCCATCGAACGGCTGTGATTGAAACTGGGACATGCTCTTCATCCAACGGCGGAGACGACGGCTGGAAGAACGGGGAAGAACGCTCGCCTGGGCGAGCTTCCTCCGGTGATGTCTCGCGTCTCCGTCGATCATTGCTGCTCCAAAGCGTCCCAAAAGCTTCCTGGCAAAGTCTTCTATTTGCTGGAGGTGGTAGGTCAGCCGGAGATGCCCTGGAGCGCCGCCACAAGCTCGAAGAAGGATGGCAGCTCCAGGTACCTCCGCCACCTTGAAACTCGACTCTTGGTGCTTCATTGCGCACCTAACCTGCACAGGAACGAAGCTCGGCTCGAGGCGGTGCTCCTCGGCCCAAAACTGAAGCTGTTAGCATAGGAAATGGGTGAGGGCGGCGATGCTCCGGCGATGTAGAGGGGGTGAGCATCGATTCGCGGATCCAGATGCGAATCCGGTTGGGCAAGGTGGCTGGAAGGTGGAGAATGCGAGAGGGAGTGAAATGGTGGTGGAGGCGAGTCGGGGCACAGTCGGACACACGGTGGATGGCTCGCCGGAGCGGAGCTCCGGCGAACTACGAAGTCACTAAATTACGCTAAACTAATAAACGAAACCTAAAACTAATTGCAGGAATGAAATGCTAGAATCGAAATCTACCAAGAAATACAAAAAGCG
The DNA here is from genome assembly GCA_037367405.1 of Ottelia alismoides. NCBI lineage: Eukaryota > Viridiplantae > Streptophyta > Magnoliopsida > Alismatales > Hydrocharitaceae > Ottelia > Ottelia alismoides. The sequence continues at coordinate 403,494 of JAZKJV010003225.1, read as the reverse complement.
CAGCTCTTATACCTGGGGGCCGCCAGGGAGCAGGGTGGCCGCCGGAGCGCCACCGCGACAAAATTTCCCTCCGCCATGGCTGAATCGAGGTGCTGGGAAGCGCCTCCTGTCACGAGGGCTCCACCAGGAGCTGATTCAAGCTCAAAGAAGGGGATGAAATTGGCCAAATTCGGTCGAGAAGGAGGAGGGTTTTATTTATACACAATCCTGGAGACCCCCAAGGACCGTCGATTATTGAAGAATCGGGGCTATGTACAAGGGATCCAAATAATCAGCGCGAATCTTGGATGATCAGAGAATAAGATCTGTGAAGGGACTGTGGTCGATGGCGCGATAGATCGAGCGGAAAAAAGGCAAGAAATCGAGGGAAAAGATGGTTCACGTCACGTTAGGCGGCCGGAGGTCAAGTTGACTGGGGTCAACTCGCGGAGGGACCTGATTGGTCCACCTCAGCCGCTAAACGCCAAAACAAGGAACCTTATTATAAATTGATTTATTTAGCTGAGTAAATGATTTTATTAATTTTTGCTTATAAAATAAAAAATGTGTATTATTTCATGTAGTATTTATTTATGATTTTTATTGAATTTTTCGAGATGTTTTATTATAGTTTTATTTGAATAATGTGTATATGTATGTATTTACATGTATTTTTATGTATTTTATTTTTAATTTGTTTATTTTCTTTTATTATTTTATTGGCTTATTTTATAAATTTATAACTTATTTTTATGAGTATGAATATATTTTTATTTGATTTTTATGAGTTTATTTATTTTTAAATAACTGTGTTTGTGTATATGTAGGTATACTTGTAGGTATTCTACCTATATATTATATACATTTTATTTATTTAATTTTTATTTTGGATTTATATTTTTAATAATATATATATAATATATACATTCTTATAAAAATATAAAAGAATGAAATAATTAAAGAATGCTTTTCCCTTTTTATTTATGTACAACCTTCTCATAGGTATTTTGCCTATACATATTCTCATTTTATTTTACAAAATATTTTTGGTTTTCTTTTAATTTTAATATGTACATGTATTCTATACATTATTTACAAAATTCTAAAAATACAAATTTATAGAAATACTAAATATTGAATAAAATGAATATTTTAATCAGGTCTATATACAAGGAGGGCCAAAAACCTAAGTTCCACAGATGGACTCCAAAGATCATGAAACCAATTTTATAAAATAGTTCTTGGAATGCTATATACAATTAAAGGTGAGTTTGGGTGATTTGGAGTTTTTATTTGCAAGATATGGGTCTGTGAAGTTGAGATTTTTGCTTTTTATTTTGTGTATAAAATGTACACTGAGTCTTATTTTTATACAAACTCAATTTTGTAATTTTATTTACATTATTATCTACAACTTTCATGTACAAAGTTTCTCTATTTGATGAATAAATAATTATATACAAAATAGGTGTCAAAAATGCATAAATGGATGAATAAATAAATGAGGTATTTATTGTACTCTTGGCCCTTATCTCCCCCTACTTTATTCCTTGTCGACCAATTCCATGCTGGCCTTGGTCTCGGGGTTAGGGTCATAAAATATTTGCAATATTTTATTCCTTTTTCTTTTCTTCTCTTTATTCTATAATTTTGGCATTAAAAACCTTATTTAATGTACAATAAATACAAGAAACAATGAATGCTATTATATACAAATTAATGCTATTTACATGCATTTGCTTGGGTTTTTAAGGCCAAAATGATAAAATAAAGGTGATGAAATGGAGATTCATCAGAGACCGAAGCCGACATGCGGGCACGATACCCGCAGCTTTTCTGAGGTAATAACCGAAGCAAGCTTCTGTAATAAAATATTTGTTCAAATATGGCTTGTTTTCTCTTTGAGGTTTTTATGGGTTCAAAATCCTTTGAGGTTTTTATGGTCATGTGAGATTCAAACAAGACACCTAATAACCTTAACTCGAGTCTCGAGGACGAGACTCCCTTTGAGGTTTTTATAATTGTAACATCCATATCCTAACAAACCCGAACTCATCTGATTTTGGGTCCAATGAACCCAATAACGTTGTCGGTCAATACTAAACAACCTAAAACGACCAAATGATCATGAATCAAAAGTCATTCGGACAAAATCGACCATAAATCGGTCACTTCGTAATGCGCGCCGTGAAAAAGCCGCGACGCAAATTTAGAAACCGCAAAACGAACCGAGACCGTCATGAGATCCGATTCGACGAAAGAAGACCAACGGAATCGACCGTTCGTCAATCGGAGGTCGTTTGATATTTTTAAATCATAAAATTTAACCTTAAACAAAATCCGTATCCAAAAATTTCGGATATTCAAAACTCGACCGAAAGTATATCAATATTATACTCAAATTGATCGTCATCCTGAGACAGTCAAATCGAGATACTATGCGTCAAAATCCGAGGCCCGAGGCACAAATACGGGCGACTTTAAGTATGTTTAATAAATAAGTGATTTTGGTAAAAAAATAAATTATTTAATTTTATTTATCTGCTACAGCAGACTGTGGGAGCCACAGTTGGCTTCCTAAATTCCTCTCCACGTGACTCCTAACATCTTTCCATTTGGCAAAGAATTAACACTTCCACCTTCTTATAAATGCCAAACCTTGCCTTCTTTGTACTTCACGTTGTCCCCCAAAACTTTCTCGTTTTTGCACCACGATACTCTCAAATTCCAGCCATGGGAGCAAAGCTCTCTGCCCTCTTCCATGATTCCATCTTTCTCTCCTCTTGATTGAAGTTGATGTCTAATGCTAATGAACTCTTTACAACATTAGCTGCTGCAGGAAACCCAATTAAAGGTACAATTCCATCTACTTTTCCCCAATTATTCCTCTTCTTTCTCCAACAAAACCCCAACTCTTCTCCTCTTCATTTCTTCTGCATTTCTTTCTTTCTCTCCATTCTCTACCAATAAAGGCCCCATTTTTTCCCCTTAGCATCTGCTGTCCAGTAGCTCTCTGGAGGAATTTGTTGCCCTTTTCAAGAGCCACTGCATACAATTACATCTTCAAATCTGAGATCTTGAGAGGTACCTCCCTTCCTCCTCATTGCTGCCATACATGTAAATTCATATTTTTATGCCATGCATGTAGAAATCCAGCCCATTTTGCTGTCCCTTTTATTTCCTTTTACAGAAATCTGGATTCTGTTCTAAGAAATTTAGCTCATGAATCTTAGAAACAACTTATGTGAGACCCTGTAATTGGAGTCTGAGCATTTTAATTCAATAAACTTCATGGGGCAAGTTTTGTGACAATACTAGCTGCATGTGAAAATTCAAAAATTTGTTCAACAAGAAATTACAAAGTTGCAGCAATTTCTTTTAATGCATGCATAGTACTGGTTTAAGCCCTTAAAGTCCTGGAAATAATAGTTCCAGGAAACAATTATAATCACTACATGAACTTATTTTCATATATAGCCATTTTGTTAGGAAAACTATATTATCTTGACCTAAATCTTTTATATAATGGGATATACTAATTAGAGGATGAGGTTGTTGTCGTTCACAGCTTTGAGTAAATATGTTAATTAATAATAACATTAAGTTGAGATATGATACTACATGACCTTGTAAATACATGTTATTATGTTAATCATGTGGAATATTAGAATTTGTGTGTAAATAGGAATGCAAGAAGGGATGCTTGAGTTACTACTATTGTGCCTGTTTACTGTATGAGTGCTATTACATGTTGTAGAGCTACGAATTTCCACAAGTGATACATAACTACCATGATTAGGATACATGTTTAGATGATGAAATTCTGTTTATTATTATTAAAAATAAATGTTAAATCTTGCCACATAAGCTACCGGATGCACATAGATAATTAGACTATTAGCTTACACCTGGTTGTATCAAATATGGAAATAAAAAAAATTACTGTTTATGACTATGGATTCCCGTTATATTAATATTATCCCTAAAACTAGAATTTTATCAGAAGGGGGAGTTTCTTTTGCTAGAGGTCGGGATATCTCTAGAAGTGGAGTGTAATAGGAAATCAACCTTTACATTTTGTAGATTATATAAATATGGCTTCAATCTATAATTATATATATATAAAGAATGTAAGATGTTGAACATCTATTGAGTGCTTTCTGTAAATGAAATTTAAGTATGTTGTTACTAGTGGAGGGTTGCATGAATCCTAAAAAAAATAGGATGATTAAATCCACAATGGAAGAAAGAATTTTTTTTTAAAAAATAAAAGAGAGAGAAGGTCCCTGAAGAAGTAGAAACTAGATGGAATCATGAAGGATCTACCACATCCAAATCTTCTTAGTTTTTGTTGATCTTTTAGTTGATGTATTACCTCATTAAGTGAAACAGTTGACCGAAGTTTTTGAAAAAAAAAAGATGAGTTGACAAGCAAGTATTGATGATGGCTTATAATTTAATGTGCCGGTCATGGTGACCTTTATACCTGACTGTGCGAGGGCGCGGTGAGCCTCAACTGGGCGGGAGAATAGGAAGTCCAGTTAGGGCAGCGGCCGCTTAATGCGCGGGTCTAGGATCCCAGTCTTTTACACGGTTTTTTTTCGCGAGCTCGCAGTGTTTTTACGCCTCGTTGGGATCCGAACTTAGACCAGTTCCGCTGACCCTGTCTTTTAGGATACCCAGGCGGGGGTTCCTTGTTTTTCAGTTTTTCGTACGAGCTCGTTCGCCTGTACTAGTCAGGCAGGTTTCTAGAGCGACTTTTCTAGGGAGTCCCTCTCATCCGTCTCAGTGGCGTAGTTTGGGAGTAGACCTATCCCTCTATTGGATCGCGCTTCCAATTAGAGGGCGAGACGGAAGAGCCATTTGTAGGCTTCTTCACCGCTTGAGTTTACTTCGCCAACAGACTTGGCGATTCTATATCTAGATCATCCATATCTACATCTACATCATCTGGAGTTATATTTGAAACATTGAAGTTAAGAATTAGAGAAGTTACGATCAAAAGTTGGGATTAGTAGGAAATGATTATTCTCTCTATCTAAGAAATTAATTAAATTAAGAGATCTTTCCAATCTTAACTTTTCCATTATCATTCACAAGTATGATCTCTGAAGCAATTGATATATATATGCTCACACTCATACCCTCATGTATATTCAACTACAAAATAAATAGGTCATATGGGGGAAATGCCGGAATCTGGGGAAATCATTAGAGATGCATTACAAACAACTTGAAAAACATTTTTACTTACGCAAGTAGATGTAAACTTTACTTTCCACCTTTCTACTTGCCTGCTTTTGCACATATTAAATGTCTAGTTATTTTTATAAGTTTTTGGGAGGTACCAGCAATAGCTGACGCCTCTTCTTTCCTAACGTGTTTGGCAGGTAAACAACCTGCAGTTTAGTAGCAGCTCAGTAGCTATACATGCTTCCTGGAGACAGAGTATACACTAGACGGTATGAATTACTTTGTCTCAGTTTTTGTTCAGATAGTGATGTAAATGCTATCTCTTTTGTATCACACTTGGGATATATGTTGTAAAATGGAAGATCCTTGTACATGTTGTAAATTGATATGAATATTAATGAAAAGAAATTTTGGTGCCATTTATCTCTTTTACTTTGTGGTCATGTTGTGGATGTGAATGTCATGTGGATAATTAGCCGCGCGAAAATTTTTTCCCTGCTTTTCTGTAACTTCATGCGATCCCATGTGAATATTAGTGCGAGTATGCGATTAACGGATACCCGGATCCTGAGGGGTTCACATGGATTGAATTATTTGAGTTTGGGTTGAATTACTAGATCCGAATTATAAAATTTATTTGGGTCAAATTAGATCTGAACCATATTATTTATTTGTTGTAAAATTATAAAAGTTATCTGGGTCAAATTAAATTTGAACCATAATATTTAGGGACGTTGGGTGATTGGTGTGTTGTAATCCACCCAAATAATTCAAACAGAAAGTTTATGCAATTCATAATTTATTTTTAATTCCCTGATTAGCACATATGTCCAAAATGTTAGTCTTTCTGCAAACTTAACATTAATGAATATTTGTCATATAACCTTAGTTTTATATATGAACACACACACATATACGAGAAAAATGGGAATGCTCTCTGTGGGCAACCAACGAGCTGCTCCCGCTTCATTTTCCCTCTATTTTTTTATTTTTTGGAAAATAAAAACATTTATATTCATCACTATATCCCCCTAATATATCATTCCAATTTCATCAGAAATAGACTCTTATGCCCTCCACAGATCGATTACAACAATTCTAAGACTGTTAAAATTACATGTTTTAGATGGAGGATATACGAGTCTCTGTTTCCGATGAAATTAGAATGACATATTATAGGGATATAGTGATGAATATATATATTCTAAAAAATAAAAAATATGCGGAAAATGGGATAGGAGCAGCCCGATTTTCCACTATATATATATGCTTTGATTTTTTTTCGTCATAGATGCCATGTGAAATTTGGTTTTTACCCAAACCAACAACCCAAATCCACGATCAAAATAGCTTCACCAATTTAATTTGTCGAGACATTAATGAACTGGAAGAGGATGTGGGAGATGAGGGGACGACAAAGGAGGGATATCAATTGCTAATGTAGACTCGTAATGGAAAAATATCAACATTAACCGATTTCATTAATGTTTCACATAGCAGAGTTAACTATGCCATGTAATGGTTAGTAGTTATCCAGGAGTCTGGATGTAATCTGCAGATATAGAGAGGTCGGGGTGTAGTTAAAAGTATAGAAGGGAATGTTGATAAAAATGCCCTTATTAATACAACAGTGTTAAATATTATTTTTTTTATAAATAAACAACTATAAAACCTTGTCATATAACATTTTAGTTCTTTTTTCACATTCTTGTCTTTCTCCATCTGATTCCACACATTAGAAGTGTTCAATATTTTCGAGTCGAAAGGGTACTTGACCCATCCAAGCTACCCTGAGCTCACAGGCACTCGAGAAAAATATCCAGGTCGAGTATTCGTGAGCAGCCGACCCTATCCAAGCTACCCTAAGCTCACGGGTGCCGATTGGGGCACTTTCAAACCCCCCACGAATCAATTGCAAGCATCCTTGCTGGTTAAATCAACTACAACCCAGTGGATGGGCCGATGGAACCGTGTATGCATATTGATCACACTTAATTTAATCTCGATGGAGCCTTTCATCCTTGCAAATCAAATTAATTACACTACAAATTATACTTGTGCTGTGTATAAATGCAACCCCTGCACGCTGTTTCAATTTATATATGGAATAAAATGTAACCACATTCAAATAGAAATATCTTTATATATTATGGGCACATGCTAATTTCAATTTATATGGAGGATCTACGTGCAATTCTCAAAGAAAAGGATACAATTTTTTTTTTCTGCGTGGAAAAATCAGGAGAGGCGTCGGTTGTTTTGTCCTCTAACCTGAGATCCCAATGGACTGCACGCTGTTTTCCAGTAGAGATCTAAATAAAAACAATGTACCATCCACCGTCAACACTCAACAGGGTACCTTCCTCGGCACCTTCGCAGATACCGTAATCGCTCCCACCTCCTTATAAAGGTCATCATTCCTCCATCGTCTCCCCCAACAAAGAAACCAAACAAAGCAAACCCACCTCCCACCAGTTCCACAGTCTAAGATGAGCTTGAGATGCACGAGCGGGACCTGCATGAGGGCCATGCAGATGCTGAAGGAGCGGATCCAGAGCTGCAAGACCACCGCCCTCAACACCAAGCCTTCTTCCTCCCAACCGCGTGCCCGTGCCGTGTCCGCTGCTGTGGAGCAGCAGCAACATCAGCAGCAGTTGAGGAAGAAAAAGAGAGAAGAGGAGAAGGCAGAGAATGTCATGCACCTCGTCTGCTGGGGTCCCCAATTAAATTGAAATAAAAGTATCTATCTATCTCTGTAATTGTTAATACGTATACAAGAGATGAAGGGCAGCGAGGGAAGCTCTGTTTCTCTCAATTTTTGGTTCTAATCTATTTCTTGGGATCACGTGATTCATTTTCTTTTCCCGTTGTTGGCAAGAAAATCACCTCTTCGATATTTCTGTTATGTTCCTACAATCCGAAGGAGCTGCATCTGCCCAACGATCATTGGTTCGAAAGGGCTGCTACCGGTCTCTGATTCCACCAACCACTGTCAGGGCAGATTCCAAAAGCCTGTCCAAGTGGTCTGCTTCTGTGTTTTAAGCTCCACGCTCTGCCTGAAGGCTTGCAGCGTCATCGGTCAGCCAAATTTGGTGAAGGGAATTGCAGACCACTGACATAATCAGGCCTATAATTTTGTCTATATCAACTGATGATAGCAGTCGGCTACACTTTTGAGAGATTTGAACTGAAATCGACAAAGATCCTTGCATATAATTCCAGAGAACTGGAGCACAAAATAAGATGAACAGACGATAAGATGGAAGGGGAAGAAATTGAAAAGAAGGGAATCTGGACATGGCGGGGGAATCAGCCCACTTCTCACATCTTATTTATTTGTATAATTTATATGAAGGTTCCCCAACTTTCTACTTTCAATTGTAATGATTTGATTTTGAAACATTGGTAACAATGAAAATGCAAATGTTGGCTTTCCCATGCTATAGAGAATCCTCTACTGAGAGGAGTAGAGGAGAGGATCCTCTACTGTTATAGCAGAATGGTGTAACCGTGGAGCGCCACTCTATTGCGATCGAGCGGTGCTCATAGAAAAGTCCTCGATAATCGTGAACCCTTGCGCTTCACTCGATCATGATCGAGCGGCCCTCCACATTACAACATACGCTGAGCATCATCTCAATTCCCATCCCTAACCCTTCTCTAACCCCACTCCCATCCACCTCCAGTAAAACAGACCGATACACGCCTCTTCTAAATTCCATTCGAACCTTTTCGTTCTGCCGAGAAATTTTGGAGAATTTAGTGTCATTTCTGAAATAATCAAAAATCACTGAAATGATTCTGAAATCGATTTTTTCCTTTAAGGGTTTTAATGCACCTAAATCGATAAATAAGGCACAAATACACTTGTATGTAAAATGAAGGTGTAGAAATAAGTTTTGAAGTGGTATTATCGTTACAATCGCCACATATGTCCATATATAAGAGCAATATGCTGCTGCCTCGAGTCAGAACTGAATTCTAAACTGAAAAACAGAAATCGTGATAATCACATCTTCAACAAGAATTAGGTGACACATGCAATAACAACTAAACAAAACATATATATCAAACTAAAGAAAAAGAACATAAGGTATACAGACATTCATCTAAACTTGATTAACTCTCAAAACTTCTTTTTGATTACTTTAGTTTGGATTTAGTCCTAAAATTTCAGAACTAGCTAAAATATCTTCTTTAAACAATTAAAAGTACTCTAAGAACTCAACATATCGGTGGAGAAATGGGTGAAAGTTCATTGATATAGGAAAATTTTGATGAAAGTATAGGGTAGATCCTCTATTTTTTATTTCATTGAAATTGCATGCAATTTTGATGAAATTTCTCTAACATTTCGTTAACATTTTGCAGAAATCTTGGAAAAAGAAATAAGGTAGTATTTTGATTTTGCTGACCTAGGGAAATAGCAAATTTAAGGTAATTCGACGGAACTTCGCTGAAATTTGAGAACATATGCAAGAAAGTATCAAACCTTGACCTTACCTCCATTCATGTAGAAAGCATATTGCCCTTACTCAAGGTGGGCTCCCCATCTATTCACAACATGTTAAGTTTACTTTCACTATTAATTTTGAAAATTTAGCAAGAATGTCTACATAAGTTAAAAAGATATGTAAACCTCCTTGGCTGAGTTGAATGATTTTGTCAATTTTCAATGAGCACAAACACAGCACTTTTCTCGAAAAAGGAATGGGCAGAGCCTGTTCCCCAAATGTCATGGTTATTGACATTATCTAATGGTTATAAGATCCTTAATTTAAATTATATCCATAAAAATTGGACTCAAACTAAACTCCACAAATTGCTTCCTCTAAATACCGAAAATTGATCTTATTATGTACTTCAAATGCCTTGGCTTGCTTATTGAAGTTTGCTTGTCAATCAAACTCCAGTCGAGGGGTTAGAGGTTTCACATCTAGTTATAATCAGTAAATGATGTAAGGATAATAACTAGTGTTAAGATCTAGTTGTCATATACATTTGAAATGAAAGATCTTGATGATGCCTTTCCTGTCTTGGATCTCAATAGGTTCAAAAATAAAGAAAAGAGGGACATAATGATAATCATAGGCTTGCTACATCTTGGAAGCATTTTTTACCTATCTAAATGAATGGTATCTCAAAGTGTTAAAGATGAGATGGCTATGGTGTTAGGATTAGAGTCAAATTAGGATTAAGAATCCTAACGAGATTCGACTCCTAATCCTAATAGTTGTTGAGTTGTATTATATTTATAATCCTATTGGGAATATGATTATGGGGTTGTAACTGAACAACTAGTATAGGAGTTGGGTTCAACATTGTTGAGAGAACACGATGCGAGGGATCAGAGCGAGGTTTGACATCGACGGTACGAAGCGATGCAACAGATGCACAATCCTCAGAAGCTGTGATATGGTGGGGTCTTGGAGAAATCGACCTGAGGCATCAAAGAATTCTGCTAGCGACAGTTGGCAGGAGACCGTGCAAGATGGCATGTCGAGGGCACCCAACGATGGGTGGTCACCCAGAGGCGGTGAGTTCCTCCTAACGAGACATGCAGATGACGAGGATGACCTATTGCAAATCAAGACGATGAAGAGATCGTAATGGAATTCAATTCAAAGGAGAGATTTTTAGGATTAAAGTCAAATTAGGATTATGAATCCTAATGGGATTGGACTCCTAATCCTAATAGTTGTTGAGTTGTATTATATTTATAATCCTATTGGGAATAAGACTATGGGATTGTATCTATGCTGTATATAGAGGGGTTGGGAGGCATTGCCTTCATACCACCACAAGAACAATGCAACCCCTAGAGAGGGGGAGAGAGAGAAGAAAGAGATGAGAGAGCGAGAGAATGGAGAGAGTTGTACTCGTTCTAATTTGTAATGATCTTTCTTCTTCAGTGGTTGCGAGAGGTGACTGACCACCATTATATATGATTGTTCTTTCTTTCATGTGCTTCTTTGGTGTTGATCGATTGCGCATCCACATCTGTAGCCGTCAGGTGGTCGTATCCCAACAACCGGTATCCGAGTGAAGACGATACCGATGGCTCGTGTTGACAACATATGGTTGTATGCCCTTATGCACTAGCTATAGGAAAGATTAATGTGTCATAATGTGTAAAAGACCATACATTTGTCATGTAGTGGGAGTGCTAAGCTGTTACTATAGATATGTCTTGAAATAAGATCCAATTGGAGAACCGTCGTATGCAAACCTCCCCGTCCCCCAACCTCTTCCCCCTCTTGCAACCATACCCTACCCGATGAGGGTTTGTTCCTTTTATATTTGAGTATTCAGATCCGTTTATATTAGGGATTCATTTGTACCGAGAGTAATATATAAACTCCCAAAGATTATGGCTCTTTGTATCCTATGTATTCTTCTTTCTCCACATAGTGAATATCGATCGTCGTCGCTCAAGGAGTAGCCCGGTTACATGTGAACCTTGTAAATCTGTGCATTCCGTGCTTGCTTGCTTGATCATGTTTGTGTGTGATTTTTTCCGCTACTCGCAACAATTACCAGTCCTATTATGGAGAGAAAACAATTGACTGAAATGACTAAATATCTTCAAGTAAGACTTAAGATTATGGTTATAGTGCTAGCAAAGTCTTATCTTCATCTTCATATACTAAGAATGACTCAATACTATGCCTTAGTCTATGAGGATAATGATATCCAGATTGAGGGTAGTCTAATTCAGGATTTTCAATCTGACAAGGATAATAGAAATCCTATCCCGGTTATGTTTCCATGTAGAAAAATGGTGTTGTAATCTAAGAGTAGCGAAAACTTAGCAATTGCATTAGATACAACAATTATTTCTATGTAAAAAATTATAACAGAGCTTAGCCTAATCTCTGGTGACAGAGTAACTGATCAAGCTATCTCGACCAAATAGTCAAATGATTAGCACATGAATGCGAATCTAAGAATAGATTTTGAGGGCTATTAGGAGAAGAACATGTGAATCCATGGTAATCCATTATGCAATAAAAATTACTGCAAATTCTATATTTCATTTATGAAATAAAACATAATAAAGTCTGCATTGTTAAATTCCTTTAATACAAATAGGGATACATAATAGGGTCGTCCTGATATCACATAACTGTTGATCAAAAGAGTTAGATCATAGAGGTTGACACTGTGTTGTAGAACTGAAAAGTTAGACTAAGGATAAACTGGCATAAGTAATATTGAAGAAGGAATAGTACCTGTCAAAAAGAGAATACAATCTTTTCTAAAGGCTAATATTTTATTGCTAACTCTTAATGTAGGTCCTCTAAACATAGATTTGAAGGTATTAGATGTGTCAAGTTAAAGGGCTAACTTGATGAGATCAAGATATCAAAGATTCGTATTGTATACATTCTCGAATGCACATAAATCCTTTGACTACACTCACATATCTAAGTATATACATTTGGCAAAGCAATAGCTTGATGTCCTAAGGTCTATATACTTGAGACCTACTGTACATAAAAGGAAATATGAGATATATGATCTCTCAAAGTAATCACGCATATTTATATTTACTGAAGCAGAAAGCGGGAGCATACACACAAGATATTGGGGTCACAACGAATACTATTGATGATCATTTTATTTATGAAAAAAGGATAAGAATTCAAGAATATTAACACACACACACGCACATATTTGGAAGGTGTATGATTGATATTTGCATCCGATGATCAATTGAGAAAACTATTAATATCCTTTTGAAGAAGACATCCAAATATGTGATTGAACTTCAGGTTATACAAAGTTTTCCAGTATGTAGGATGCATGAATATTAGGAATTCTCACAGTCGACGTGATCGTAAGTAGATTATATACCATGACACTTGCATTTTGAGGGAATGATGAACCTCCTCTTATAAGACAAATGAATAGGAATTGATTAAATTAATTCTTAATTCATAAAATCATATTTAATTCCAAAGAGTTAGTAAATGATATAAAAGTGTTCAGAATCAATTAACGAATTAGACCAATATCTGAGTAAATCAGATAATTCAAAGTGGTCCGAATTCTGATAGTAGATGTTTTAAATATCAAGTTACTATGCATGGTCTATACAATATTCATATTATTATTTACATTCGACATATCAATAGATTGATGGCCCGAAAAGGGTTATATACCAGCGAGTTGGTGCACGTGTAAGGACACAATGAGGTTTATGATCTCTCAAAAGAATAATACATGTTCACACTCAATAAATGTATGACAAGAGCTCGTTCATGAGATATTAGGGCAAAATAAATTCCACCGATGGCCATCCTATTTAAGAAACATGATACAAGTTTGGGAATATCAATATACACTTCTTAGGAAGTATATGATTAACGTTGTTGCCCTATGATCAATTAAGAAATCTTCTAATTAACCTTGGAAGGAGACAACCAAATATGGAACCATATACTTCATGTTATCCAATATGTAGGATGTAGCATTGAGAATACACGGGGTTTATTCGATCATAATAGACTGTATATCATGACCCTTCCATTTTAAGGGAATGATGAAACATGATGGATTTTAGTGACTCCACTTAGAGGTAGATACATGAGATCTAATTCGATTAAATCTCATTTCATCAAACCAAATCAAGATCCAAAGAGTTGAAGATTGATGCAAAATAATTCAGGATCGATTGGTGATATGATTTAGTATACAACTCGATCATATAGCTGAGGTGTTTATTAACCCAATATTGATTTTAGTCTGATAAAAAGTGACTATAAATGGCCTATATGACCTCCCTTTCAAATCTTCATGTATCCATGTTTGGTGCACAATTTTGAGAAGTTCCCATTTGATTTGAAGTGTTCCTTATCTTTGAATCGAGTCTAGTGAACTCCTTAACACGAATAAGGCAGGAGCATTACTCCAGGTCGACGAGCAAGCAATTACTTACGTTCTTCCCTGCTAAAAGTCCTATAGGGCGAAGATCACTCGGGCCGGTGTGAAAGTCCACCATTGTCAGGTCTATCTATTACTGCTCTTGATCTCAACACAAAGACAAAGAGATTGAATGAGGGTCGATCAAGCCGGCTTTTTCTCATTATCCTAAGCTCGGACCTCCCCCACTTCATCCAAGCTTCTGATTTAGTGTTATGATTTGTGATTATTCATAATTCCTAGAATCCTAAGCCGATCATGAGAATTGGATGCTCATGGACCGCAGATAACACTATCTAAAATAACACTATCTGAGAATTATAAATTGGGATAGTAGGATAAGAGGATTAGTAATATAAATCGATTCACGTAATTATGATGAATTTATTCATTTATTTCAATATTCAATTTAAAATTGGATGTTTGAAATCAATCCAAGTCAAAATAGAGTGAACTAAATCAAATTAAGACTAGAATGGGATCGTAATCAACGTGGTCAACTTCCTTCTGTTTAAGGAGATGTGATGGACACCAAGGAACCTTCCCCTCGTTCTCTCCTCTCTCTATCTTCCTCATATGTTGTCCCTTCTCCCTTGCCTCCCCTCCATTGTGGTTCTCTCTCATTTATGCACCCTTTTTGCATGCATGGTGGAGATATGAACCTCGTCTAGTAACATCTACATTGAGAAGGAGATACCTAACAATCCCCTTAGGCATGGAGAAGAAAGAAGAGGGGAAATTCTATGATCTTTAGGACGGTACATACTTCATCGACAAGCCCACGTGTGTTTTAATTTAAGGATCAAACTTGAGATAGGAGGACCCTCGCGTTAGAGACTATCGTCTCACTAGAGGTATAATTCCTTTTCCCTTGTGGCTCATAAGACATCATAGAAAAAGTTCCAGTCACAGCATGATTTTGTAGTATATAAAAAGATTTTGTTGTTTTATGACCATATGATGAGATTTTGTTTTTTTAGTTCTATCCCTTTATTCCGCATTTTTCGCAATGTGTGAGATATACCTCCCTTCAAGGATTTGAGTTCTCCTTCATGGGGGTATGAAGATTTGACTAACATCATGGATGAAGAGCTGCATAGGAGTAGGAACGTGGATCATAGGTGGTAAAGCCATGCTGAGTGGAAGGGTAGCTACGCGTAGGGCTCATCATAGGGAGAGTCATACATAAAGTGGAGGGAGAGGTGAAGAAAGAGATGTAAAGTGCTAGTATTGGATATCTAAGGAGGAAGG
Source organism: Ottelia alismoides (assembly GCA_037367405.1). Lineage (NCBI taxonomy): Eukaryota > Viridiplantae > Streptophyta > Magnoliopsida > Alismatales > Hydrocharitaceae > Ottelia > Ottelia alismoides. The sequence goes on along the minus strand of JAZKJV010003225.1, from coordinate 388,146 downwards.
AGAGGAAGACAATGAAACCCGCTATGATGAGGGATAATTGAATCGAAAGGAACAAGAAATAAGAGCCGTTTATACTTTATTCTCGTTCCATTTGATTTGAGAGATATGTAAGGAATAAGTACTATAAATCGAGACTTGATGGATGATACGACTACCTTATTCTCGGATTGTTTATGCAGGATAAAGTTCCATTATTCAAGGAAAAAATACTTTACTGTCATCCAATCATGACCAAAGGACTTTATAGTAATTTTCTCATGGTTTATAATAAATATAAAGGTTTTTAATGGAAGTTATTCTACATGGAATACGATAGAATTTATAACTTTAAAAGTGATAGTACAGGGCAAGAGTTAGATTGTAATTATGTTGTTTTATAGAGGCATTTTAGTATCACCTCAAAAAAACAACCCGACGTAGGTCTCCACCCATATTCAGTTGATTTGGACTGAGAAAAGCCGAAGTAACCAACCAACAACCAAAGGCACCAGTGTCATGGAACCAAAGGAAAACAGGGTGCTGCATCTGCCTGTTTTCCCCCCAAACCATGTCCCAACTATATGGTCTGCACCCACTTCCTATATGTACACATCTGTACCCACTTATCCTCCCTACATTCCTATATCATCGAGCAGCAACAAACCCCAAACAACTCTCCTGATCAACTTCGTTCTTCCCGGGGGGTGATCAAATCAAAGATAAAAGCAAGATGAGCTCGACAAGCAGAGCGTGGGTGGTGGCAGCGAGCATGGGGGCCGTGGAGGCACTCAAGGACCAGGGCATCTGCAGGTGGAACCACACCTTCAGATCACTCCATCACCAACTGAAGAGCAATCTCGGCGGTGCATCCCAAGCGAGGAGATTCACACCTTCCGTGGAGAGACTGAGAGAAGGGAGAGGGGCGCAGGAGTCGGAGGAGTCTCTCAGGAAGGTCATGTACTTGAGTTGCTGGGGACCCAATTGAGGTCTCTGAAGTCTTCGATCCCTTTTTGTAACTATGTACATGTATATCATCCTCTTCTGATATAAGATGAACAAGACGATGTTCAAAGATAACCCAAATATCCTTAGTTAACAACTGCCCTGAGTGTAATTTACGATTATTAAACGATCAATACATAAAAATAATATATAATATTATTGTGAAAACTTTTTAAATTTTATATTATTAAAAATAATATATAAAAAGATTTGAAATTGAGAATCAATAAATTTCTCATTCCAAATATTTATATATATCATTTTTAATAATATAAAATTTAAAAGTTTTCCGGAATAATATTGATCGGTGAACAGTTTGTCAATCGAAGAACCGTTCACCGATCAATGCCTTTATAGGGAAATCCTGAAGTCAGATGTCTTGACAGAGTATTTGGGTGATGTGAATGCTGAGTGTAATTTACGATTATCAAACATTATGTATGTATGATATATTTACGATTATTCGGCGTTATGTATGATATATTGAAAGTATACACAAAGAGAGACGAAGTTCCTCGGGAGTTTACATGGATGGCTGCTATTTCTCACCAGTAAAGAAAAGCTATGTATCCGTTTCCTATAAAAAAGGGATATTTACCCAGCAGACCCTAAAATCTTTCGAAATTACCTCTACGACCTTTGAAACATCATAATTCCTCCCACGACCCCGTAATCTTGCTAACCCTTACCCTACAGACCCTGTGGTTAACTCCTGTTCATTTACCCGATAAAATTAACCCGATTCTGTTATGTTCATTTATATTATACCCAATTTGTTTATCAAATTTACATTTAATTCCACTCATCATCCCAAAGGAGTTGATCCCCTACGTCGCTCCCCCACCAGCGCCACCCCCCCGCGAATAGCTCCTCCATCCCTGTTCTCCCCTCCGGCCGACGAACAACTCCCCGCCGACGAGCCCCGTGCCCAGCACCCTCCCCTCCCTGGCGCGCCGCTGCACCCCCACACCCCCAACCCCCGCGCTGCTGCACCCCTACACAGCGCGCCGCAGCACCCTCCCCCTCCTCCGCGCGCCGCTGCACCCCCACACCCCCAACCCCCGCGCTGCTGCACCCCTGCACCGCACGCCGCAGCACCCTCCCCCTCCCCCGCGCGCCGATGCAACCCCACACCCCCAACCCCCGCGCTGCTGCACCCCTGCACCGCGCGCCGCAGCACCCTCCCCCTCCCCGGCTCTCCCCCATGCCACTGCACCCTCCTCACTCCCCGGCTCACCCCCCGCGCCGCTGCACCCCCCTCCCTCCGCTGCACCCTCCCCCCTCCCCGGCGCGCCGCTGCACCCCTCCCCCCCCGCCCACCGCCCACCAACCCCCGCCCAGATCGACCCCCCCACTCCCGGCCGCCCCGACCCCCTCGGCGCCGCCGCACCGATGGAACTGCTCCCAGGCCGAGAACCTCCCCCCTCCAGCCCAGGTCACCTCCTCCCTCGACATACGCAAATCTCCTTCCCTTCACGCACTGCCTCCCGACCCCACCCCCTGCGCACCGATGGAACTGCTCCCAGGCCGAGAACCTCCTCCCATGTTAAAGTTCCCTCGACGTTGCTGTGTTTTAAGGTTCTGTCTCAGTGGTGGATTGGGGAAGGGAAGGGAAGATGAAGAAGAGGATAGAAGAAGGAACATGGATGAGAGAAAAAAATCCAACCGTTAGATTTTATATGGTTTGATTAACTCAGTTTTAACCTACCCGAGTTAACTCAAGATGTGTCAATTTAACGGCAGGGTTCGTGGGGTAAGACGGAGCAAGATTACGGGGTCGTGGGAGGAATTATGATGTTTCAAAGGTCGTAGAGGTAATTTCGAATGATTTTAAGGTCTGCTGGGTAAATATCCCTAAAAAAAATCTCAAAACTATTTTCCAGCCCCATGAACTCGACATCTTCCTTTCTGGAACCTTACCGGATATGCATCGTCACTTCCCTTCGTAAAGCCACCATCCTTTCTCCATCTTCTCTCCAGACCAAAACCACAACGAACCCATCTCTCAATTCAGCTCCACAATTCCAAGCAACCAACAAACTAAGATGAGCTTGAGATGCACGAGCAGGACGTGCATGAGGGTCATGCAGATGCTGAGGGAGCGCACCCAGAGCTGCAATACCACCACCCACAACAACAAGCCTTCCCCTAGCAGCCGCAACCGGGGGATGCTCGTGCAGTCTCCTGTGCTCCGGAGCAGCAGCAGCAGTCTGCGGAGGCGTGGAGGAAGAGGAGAGAGGCTGAGAAGGCAGAGATCGTCAAGAACCTCGTCTGTTGGGGGCCCAATTAGACCACTTCTCTTCTTACCGGTTGTGTAGCTGTAAACATACGCTTCTGTGTTAGTTACAGTAAACCAGAGATGAAGAACAGAGAAGGATCCCTGTTTCATCTCAATCTTTGATTCTATTATATTGCTTGAGATCACAAGATTCAGCTCTTTTTGCTGTCGTCTGGGAAATACTAACATGATCTATATGCTCGGATTCTTGAAATGATCCCATTATATCGGACAACCCCTTTCATCGTTGGGCTCAAATTGTCAACACACTTAAGATTGCCATTAAACATTGGAGGAAAAGCCAAGTTTCGGACATATCTAAAGAAAATCGACAATCTTGAAAAGATCAATTTGGAAAAAGAAACTCCTGGCGATATTGAACTTTCCACGGATCTGAAGACTTTGAACTCCAGGTTGGAGGAACTTTGTAACGATGAGTTCCACTTCTGCAATCAAAGGGCGAAGGTTCAATATGTAGTTGTTGTCAAGGTTTAGAAAAGTGCGAGGTGGTCCGAGGCGTTTTTCCTAAAATTGAGGGAGGCATAAGCCTCAATTTTTTGAAAAAAAATTAAAATTAGAGCAAAATACATTGAAAAAAGTATATGATAATATTAAGCTTTCCCAAAAACACATTCAAGAATAGTTCAACACTAGTAAAAGATACAATACATAAGCGATGAAGGCATTGTAGTTCAAAAAAAACTAATACTAAGCTACTAATATATGTGATATCAAGTTCCAACTCCAACTTCAATAATTCTATATGAGTATTGAATTAAAGTCTATATTTAATACTAAAGTACAATAAAAACCATAATTTTTAGTGTTCGAAGTAAAAAAGTACCAACATACCTTGAATCCCAACCATTTATCTTGTTGGACGTTGTTGGAGAACCGTCATATGCATCCCCTCCTGGCATATGATACCGTCATATGCATCCCCTCCTGGTCATATGCGAATTTTTTTACTAACAATGTTATTTTTATTTTTCTATTCACAATAAAATGAAATAATTATTTTATTTCATGTATTTATTTTCAAACTTTATTCTTCATATATACGATAACTATTCTAATATTCACAACTTATATAACCAAATAACAGCATCAAGTTGAAAACTTGCAACTAATATAAAATATTTATTACAATTTAAAGTCAAATATGTGTGCAATAGAACTAGTATGTGTAGGTGTATGATAAATTGAACATGATGTATACAAGATCATGGAGCTTCACTTGTTTTAAGCGATCAATTCTCTATGCATGGAGCTATATATAGAAATATTCAAGGTTTAACATAGAAACAAAATACAAGCATAAAAAATATAATGCTTAAATGCTTACGGAAAATAGGATCATGTGCAAAGCACATAACCAAAAAGGTAAAAAAAACCTCGTGTTTGAGGCTTACGCCTTTGCCTCGCCTCGAACGCCTCATGCCAAGGCAAGGCGCACGCCGCACCAAAAGGACCCGAGGTGTGCGTCTCGGGGTGATTTTCGTGCATCTCGCCTCGAGACGTACGCCTTTGCGCCTCGCGGCAACGCTTTTAAAACCATGGTTGTTTCTCACAAAAACTCAGGTTTTCTGAAGCTGGTGGCATCATCCAATATCAATGAGTCACATTGCAGAGCACTAAAAAGTAGCTTAACCTCATATTTTTCAGAGTATTGAGGAATTTCCACCAATCTTTATGGATTTTTTTTTTCAGGATTCCCATTTTGTTGGACATGGGTGGATATTCCTACCAATTTGTTTTACATCCATTACTAATTCAGAATCCTTGATATCCCTCTTTTTTGTATCCGAGATGGAACAAACTATAAGACTTTTTTAGAAACATAAAGCTCCGGGCCTAGATGAGGCTATTGGTGAATTTATGCAGCAATTCTGGTCCACCATTAAGGACGATTTCAAGAATATACCAAATGTTATATTGTTGAATAAGTTTTATGGAATTTATCTTAGACACTTGAATATGCATAATTGCATTAATCTTTAAATCGGAAGACTTGTTGAACTCAATTAGAGCTGGCCTACTACTCTAACAAGACAGAGCATAAGTCGATGAGGCGATCGATCTCAAATCAAATTTAGACAACAGTGAAACCCAGAGATAATGAATCAATTAATCAAGTGTGAAAGGTATGAGTTCAAACTTTATTTAAAACTTTACTAAAAAGTGTATAGGTGTAAGTATTTAGACTATCGATCAACAAAGAGAACAAAACAAGGGTAGAAATAAAAAAATCCTGATTAACTATTGCTAATTAATGATTTTTTTGGATTTTAGTTTTAATATATTTTATTTCTGTGCTTTTTAATTGTTTTTTGGGTTTTAATTAATATGTATTTTTTATGATTTTTTATCATTTCATATAATTTTTCTATGCTTTTAAACGTTTCTACTTAATTTTTAAAGCAAAATAAATACTAATATAGGTGAGAGATAAAAGAGGTATAAAGAGTATTTTTATATTTTTTAATAAGTCCAATAAAGTCAAACTAAAGTAATCAAAGTATTTTTAGGTTGTATTTTCTCTATTTTTAGTGAATTTTAGGATATTTTTATATTTTTATGGATTTTTTATTTTAGAAAAATATAAAACAGTGCAAAACTTAAATGCAGAATACTGATAAGGACTTAAAAAATATCTAACAGGTTACATTGGGCACTTAATCAATTTTACTATAAAGTATACAGAAGAAAGAAAATTTAGGAAGTTAAAATTCAATTTTTAGATTTTTTACTAGTTTTTGTATTTTTTATATGTTTTTAAGGTTTTATAATTTTTAAGCTTTCTATTTTGTATTTTTTAATAATTTATATATATAATAGAATAGAATAAAATCTAACTAATATATTTTTTTCGGAATTTTTATATGTGTATTTCAGTTTTTTTGTATTTTCTTAGTCAAAACATGGCAAAAAGGAATTTAAATACCTAGTAATATATATAGATATATATCAGAATATGGTTCCAGATACTTAAAATATTTTACCTATGATTTTTATACTAAGAAAAAAAATTTAATAAATCAAGCAAAGATATACAATTAATTAAGCAAGCTCAGGGACCCCTTTGCAAATTTCATGAAGTTAACATGAATTTAATAACATAAGCACAAAGTCTAGGGGTCAAACATGTAAGAAACCCAATTAAATTTCACTTAAATATCCATCTGGGAATGAATTATATGCGATTTCTAAGAAATATCATAGCATTCCGTAACATTCATCAAAATTGAAGGGCTAATGAAAAGCACAAAGTTTGAGGTCGCTAAAGAATCTAACAAGCTAGATACTCAGTCACTGAGGCGACCGGTCAAAGCCTGAACTGATTCAACAATTGACCCATGAATGAATCAAGCAATCAAAGTGTGGTAGGTTAAATTTATTTTTATTTAACTATACAAAAGACGTGTATAATGCAAATGTGTAGAGTGTCAAACACATGGAGCAAACGTGATAGATAGAGGAATCAAAATTAAATATCCCTATTCGATTTTAATTCCAAATGTCCTCTTTTTCTTTTTCTTTTTGATATTTTTTGTGGGTTTTTAATATTTAAATTTTTTATTTGATTTTTAGTTATGCAAATGTTTTTGTGATTTTATAATTTAAAATAAAAATATAATAATAATATAGATCGTTTGTATATATAATAGTTGAGAGAGATACAAAGAAAGGAGAAAGAAAATATTTTTATATTTTTCTAAAATAGGAGAAATAAAATTAAAATAAAGTTAATGAAGTATTTTTGGAGTTTTTATTTTTTCAAATGTTTTTAGAATTTTTAAAGGAGATTTTCTATTTTTAAGGATTTTTAAATTTGATATTAAAAGAAATGAAAGAAAATAGAAAATCAGAGAGATTATATTGGGCCTAAAAATTATCTATTAATTTAGAATGGGCTCAAATATAATTTCCCTAAAATAGATGAGATAAATAAATTTCAGAAATTTAAAACACTAATTCATGCTTTTTTATGGATTTTTTCTATATTTTATTATTTTTATATTTTTTTATATATTTTGTGATTTTTAAGGTTTTTGTTTTGTAATTAAAAAAAATAGTGATTTTTGGATATACGATAAAATAGATAATATTCAACCTAATATATATTTTTTGGAAATTCTGAAGTTAATTTTATATTTTATGACATTTTAATAATTAGATAGCTAATAAATGCTCTATTTTTTATTTTAAATAAATAGGAAAAATGGAAAATGCCTAAATAAAAATATTTATGATATAATAACGTCTTAGGCATTTATCCTAATTTTCCTAGAATTTTCTAAGCATCAAAGACATTTAATAAAAAATAAAATCAACAAAAAGAAAATACAATGCTAGTAGAGGTATAAATGAAATTTTATAAAATATTAGGTCCAACAATGTTATTTATCAACAAAACATAACACCAAATATGAAAATTACAGGACTAACACAAAATAAAATACCCGTAAGTAATAGGTGCAAAATGTCTCGCCGCCTTAGACGCTGACCATACCTAAACACAAATAAAATAAATGCCAGGGTTTAAGGTGAAAATATTAGTCACTTATTATAACTGCAGATGAATGATTAAAGACTAAATAATAAAAACAAAATGGTAGGGGATAAGTGTGTAAAATACCCTAGAAGAGGCGCCGATTAACGACTCATGTGCGCAACTTATCCACGTGGGCGGTTGGGATAGCTTGAGCCGCTTCGCATTGGACGAGCGGGGTTACATCCCGCTGCTGGATCTGACGGTGGAGCACTGCTCCATCCAATGATGTTTGTTCCACTTAACACTCGTGCTCGATCTGATGGTAAGGAGATAACCTGGAAGAACAAGGTGAAGGATATGGGAAGATCCTTGAGCGCATCACGGAGGCGTGACGATCACATTGTATGCGATCGAGAGCGACTAGTCGTACTAGTTGCTCGAGGCAGTGGAATTTATAAAGTTTCAAACGATGAGACCACGTGATCCAAGAACACTTCTCGGATCGTTTCGTCTAAATCACAAACAAGTCTTAGGTTTACCTCTTGAAGAGTGGTTGCGATCGAATATCTAAACGAAGAGACTTCCTGTCTCAAGTCCGATCCGACAGGGGCGACGCTTGCGAGCACGTTGATGAGACTCATGTTCCTCGTAATCCGTGTCGATGATCCAAACAACGAATCTCCCGATCTCGTCACACGAGATCCGACGTCTTCTTCACGAGTAAGGCACACTGAAGGAGACAGAGATCCACGAGCAAACAATCTGGCAACATAACGACGATGTTGTGGCGATGACAACTTTCTCTAGGGCTCCATGGTGGATGACAACAATGAGAAAGAAAGAGAGAGACATTTGGTGTGTAGGGAGAGAGAGATGGAGAGAGATTAGTTCCCCTTGGAATTATATGTGTGATCCAAAAGGCAAGGGCTTGATGAAAGAGGAAGATCAAGGGTCTAGATATCTCACAAGGCGAGAGATCCAGTCGCTGAATTGACCACTTAAAGATCCCCAAATCAATCAACAATTAACCCATGATAAATATATGCAAGGAATATCCAAAAATATGGAGTTAAAATTTATTATAACTCTACATGCAAATGTGTATAGGTGTAAGCACAAGTAGAGGTCGAACACTGGGAGGCGAAGGGATGTATGTGAGGTATAATTATTCAATTCATTGATCATGTCCAATCCTTATTCTTTTTGTGGGTTTTTAATTTTATATTTTTTATATTTTTGTATTTATAATTTTTATTTTGTTTTTTTATATTTTATATTTTTTTATTATTTTCTTTTTATATTTTTAATTATATAATATAGATATGCATATATATATATATATATATATGAAGATATATATATATATATAAAAGAAGAGAGAGAGATAGGAGTAATATCTGGTTAAATATTTATATAAATACTCAATATATATAATATTTTTTTGGCTTTTTTGTATATTTTTTAGTTATTTTTTATAGAATTTTTCAATTTTTTTTGTATTTTAAATTTCAAAAATGTCCCTTATATGGGACTAATTAAATAGCCGAATATAATTTGGGTCTTAAAAATATAGAATAAGTTCAAAAATTACCCAAATGAATTTAATACATTAGTAATAATATATAGATAATTATAAAAGAGAAAAATGTATTTTTGGTATTTTTTAAAGGTTTTTCTATTTTTTTGTTGGATTTTGGAGCTTTCTGATTTTTTTATTTTTCTTTTTTCTTGTTTTCAGGTTTTTTTCATTTTCTGGACTCAATATATTTATAGATATACCATATATAATTTTTTGGAATTTTTCAAAAACATTTTATATTTTTTTGGTATTTTATAAATTAGACAGTACAAAAATGGCTCCTTTTTCATTTTTAAAATAATTAGGAAAATGCAAAAAATGTGAAATAAAATATGGGCATAGATGAACACTACATGAAGCATTTATCCTAAGTTTTCTGAATTTTTAGGAGCTACATAGGTATTTTTAATAAATAGAAGAAAGACATAAAAATTAAACAGCCTAGCAGGGGTATTTTTGCAAATAAAATAGATAACAGGGGGCACATTGCAAAAATACATACATAAATAAACATTTATTTAAAGTTTTCGAACTTTTTCCCAATATACAAAAAGAGCCATGGCTATAGTGCAAAATTCACGCACCTCACGTGGGACTGCACGTGAGGCGCTGGAGTACCTAAATGTAATTAAGGAAAGTACAAGGGTCCTACTGCAAAAATAACAATTATTTTATAACGTGAAAGTTTATTTACAGAATTAAAATATAAATATAAAAAGGCGGGGGACGTATATGAAATTTACCCCCAAAGGCTCGCGATCCAACGACTGATCTTCGTCCACTTGACACGCGTCGCCTCCACGTTTGCCGATGCCGCTTCGACAATGGACGGTGAGGATTAGATCACCCGAGGTGATCTGACGGTCTGAGCGCTGCTCCATCGGACGATTGTCACTCGAACGGGGGCCTTCGTTTTCATCCAACGGCGAGGAGAGGTGCTGGAAGAACAGGGGAGGAACTCGCAGCTGGCGAGCTTCTCCCGACGAGATCTCTCCTCCCCGACGCTCGTTGCTGCTCCCAAAGATCTCCACACGTCGCAGGTGCTCCAGTCTATCTGCTGGAGGCTTCAGATCGGCCAGAGGACGATTGGAGCGCCCTTGCGAGGTCGGAAAAGGCAAGGTGCTCCAGGTACCTCCGCCGGCGTGTACTTCGTCTCCTGGTGCATCTTGGCGCACTAGACCTGCACAGAAAGACCACATGGCTCGAGGGCTTCACCCTCGACCTGGATTTGAAGCTGTTAGCACAAAAATGGGCGAGGTGGCGACGCTTCCGGCGAGCGGCAGAGTTGAAGCTTCGATCCGCGAATCCCAGAGGGATCCGGTTGGACAGAGGTGGCTGGGAGGTGGAGAATTGGAAGGGAGTGAAATGGGGTGGTTGTAGCGGTCGGAAAACAGTCAGGGATATGATGAAGAAGTCGCCGGAGCAGAGCTCCGGCGAACTTCGATTTAACTAAATTACACTATACTAATGATCTAAATGCAAAATAAAAGACGAAAATGAAATGCAGAACTGAAAGCCTACCTAAGAAACGTAAATGCGCAGCTCGAACTTGGCTGGAGGGCCAAGGAGCAGGACGACTGCCGGAGCGCCGCCGTGGGCGCATCTCCTTCCTCCGCGAGCTTCCACAACCTTCAGGGGATCTCCACCTGTCACATGGATGCACACTAGGCCGAAGGTGGGAGCTCTAGGGCTAGGGAAATGGCCAAAAAAATTTGGAGGAGGAAGATGGGTTATTTATAAACATGTGTATGCGCCCTTATTGACCGGCAAATAATAAGGAATCGGAGATATATACATTAGATCTAACATGGGGGCGTGTATGTATAATGTACCAGGAGCATTTCTTGTGAAGGAAGCAAAGGTGATCGATGGACGGGGCACCCGGGAAAAATGGAAGAAGATGGGGGGTTTGACAGATCTAACAGGCTGGAGGCTGATTTATTTTCGAACATAATGGTAGCCCTTATTGACCGGCCAAAAATAAGGAATCCAAGCTATATACAGGGGAAACAAGCTATGGGCGTGTATAAGGGTTGTTTTGCGAGTAATTTCCGTGAAGGGATCGATGTCATTGGAGCAACGGGTCGATCGGGAAAATTTGGAGAAAACACCATGTCTGACAGAGTTGACGGGCTCGTGAGGCTGATGGCTGAGTTGACCGAGGTCAATGAATGCTGGAATCCTATTGGTCCACGTCTGCACAAATTTGACTCATTATTTAGTCATAATAAATGACCTTATTTTATTTTGATTATAAAATAAAAAATGTTTATTAATTAATGTATTATTTATTTATGATTTTTATTTATTTTTTTAATGTGTTTTATTATGAATTTGTTTTAATGATGTATTTATAAGTGTATTTACGTGTATTTATTTTTATTTTGTGTATTTTTATTTTATTATTTTATTTTCTTATTTTATTTATTTATAACTTATTTTTGTGAGTATAAATATATTTTTATATAATTTTTATGAGTTTATTTACATGTTTAAATAAATAGGCCTATATAGGTATTTCACCTATATTATATATACATTTTATTTATTTAATGTATTTTATTTGTTTTTATTTAGGGATTACATTTTTAATAAATATTAAAAATATAGATGAATAAAGAATAAAAGAATAAAGTCCCTTTTTATTTATATACATATAGATAACATAGGTATTTTGCCTATGTATTTAGATAACTTTATTTTATTTGTGTGTTTCTTCTTGGTTTAATTATAGTTTTAATGTACACATATGTTATAAATAATGTATATAAATTTATAAAAATATGAATTTGTAAAAATAATGGGTAATGAATAAATTGATTATTTTAATCGGTATTATGTACAATAGGGGCCAAAAACCTAACTTTTATAGATAAACTCCAAAAATTCTGAAACCAATTTTATTAAATAGTTCTTGGAAAGTTATATACAATTAAAGGTGAGTTTTGTGGATTTTGAGTTTTTATTTGCAAGATATGGGTCTGTGAAGTTGAGATTTTGGCTTCTTATTCTGAGTATAAAATGTACACTGTATATTTTTTTTGTAAAAAATCAATTTTGTATTTTTATTTACATTATTATCTACATTTTTCATGTACAAAATATTTTTATTTGATGAATAAATAATTAAATGCAAAATAGGTGTCAAAAATGCATAAATGAATGAATAATCAAATGAGGTATTTATTGTATTATTTGCCCTTATCTCCCCCTACTTTATTTCTTGTTGACCAATTCCATTCTGGCTTTGGTCTCGGGGTTAGGGTCATAAAATATTTGCAATATTTAATTCCTTTTTCTTTTCTTCTCTTTATTCTATAATTTTGGCATTAAAACCCTTATTCTATGTACATTTAATACAATAAATAATGAATGCTATTATGAACAAATTGATGTTATTTACATGCATTTGCTGGGGTTTTTAAGGCCAAAATGATAGAATAAAGGTGATGAAATGGAGATTCATCACCCCCCTATACTTGCCTTTGCTAGTCCCTAACAAATACTTATGCAATAAGTACAAAAAGAAAACAGAATAAAAAGAAAAAGCAAAAATAAAGAATTCAAAGAATAAATTGAATTGATCATGATTATTAAACTCATCTGTACAAAATCAAAGTTTGGAGCTCAGGTTAGACCTTGGTGTGAGAATGTGTGTGGAACCTAGTCGGGAACCAAATTTAAAACACAACAGCCTTCGAGAGTCACAGAACTCGGTTCAAATTCCCTCAATAGCCAGGTCAGAAGTAGCCTACGTCATACGCAAACCCTTATGACTATGAAGCTGACTTGTACAGTGTAAGTGATAGTGGCTCTCCCCAACTGAAATGACAAAGAGACTAGCTTCTCCAGAATGACAACCCAATGATTCCCCAATCCAGCCCTCTACCGTCGAGGAGCGGGGTATTCCCTTCTAAGTTCAAGTGGCATCCAACTCAAGAGGAGGGGGAGGAAGAAGGAAGAGAATGGACGATAGCCAGTGTAGCCACCTATCCTGGGATGCAAGACCAGTGTAGTCAAGTCATCCAGCTGCAGGCTCACATGGTATAACTTTGATGCTCAAGCTTGCTTATTTTCTATACAACATATATACATACTCCAGCAGGCACTTTATTTTTTTATTTTACAAGCCTGTCCACTTTTTTGGAGTTTTTCTTTTTTCTTTTTTATTTCAACATACTATTTACATCAACATTTACATAAGGACTTTTTCCTCTTGAGCCAGAAGACTATCCCTCTTTTGAAGCTTTATCGCAACCCACACTCTCCTGTCATTTGACTTCATTGAAACTGGACCAGGTTGAGGTGCACTTCCCTCCCTAGACGAGGATGAATGTTTCCACCCGTGTGCGTCTCAGACTGGCAAATCCAACCCCCTCACCACTCCAACTGAGTTGAGCCAAGTGAAAGGTGCAAGTGTCCAAATTAGGTCACGGCCGACAAGAGTCATACGTGTGTTTCGAAAAGTTCTAGTTAGTCCACTGAGGTGACTTGAACCTAGCCCTGATTTCTCAAAGAATTAAGTCTGAATAGACCTGAAGTACCTTAAACCTAGTTCCCATAAGGTTCCAGTGCAGTTAGGTGCGGTAAGGTCCAACCAAGCTCCAATCTTCGACTTTATTGGACTAGTTCAATCATCAAGCTCAATCAAAGAATATGAATGCTATGCAAATGCTAAATATGCAAAGAATAATGTAATTTTTCAAAGAATTTGAAACAAAGAAAAATTTTTTACACAAATAATTTTTGCAAAACAAAACAATTTTGGCACTTAAAGTAACATATATACATCTATTTACACGGGCGTGTTGCTTTATTTACAAAGAATTCAGGATTTACAATTTAGTTTTTTATTTATAGGTATATATGTACACTTATTAAAGAATTTTGTTTATTAATAATTTTTTTTATTTATTATTTATTATTTTTTTATTATTTTTTTATTTATTAGATGTATCTATTCCTCAAACTTATTTGACACAAATTTTTCAAACAATTTTTGAAAACTATATTCCAAAATAATTTTTACAAATATTTTTACAAACATGTACACACATTTGAAAATCATTTTGCAAAGGTTTTTCAAAATAGTATATATAGATTTTCAAAATATTTTTGCAACCATTTTTCAAACCATTTGCAAATCATTTTTCAAACATTTTATTCCACATAAAGAAAATAAATTTTTACAAACCACACATATTTACAAAGGTTGAAAACATGTAACAAAATGTTTTCAAAATAGTTTTTAATAAATGTTCACAAAGATTTTCAAACTATTTTCAAACATTTTGCAAAAAATATTTTCACCTGATTTATTAATCAGTAAATACAAAAAGAATTTGAGGAATAATTACATCTTTTTATTAAGGGTTTTTAACGAATTTAAAGAATTATTAGCCATATTATTAAGAGAATATGAAAGTACGAGTTATGGCTAAAGTATATACATAGTATATACGACCCCCCTATACTTAGCTTGAGCTATGTCCTCATAGATCGGAAAAGAGAAAGAGAAGACATAACTCGTACTGAGTATAGACAAGTCTAAAGAATATATGAATAAGAGATGAACGAATGAGAAGTTGACCGTCCCCGTTATACTTAGGATCAAGTAATCCTAAGTATAGCAGACTATACACAAAGCAGGGAGGGTCAAGGGTGGGAATAAACAGATCATTGAACAAATCAAGGGTGCACTCCCCCTATACCTAGGACAAAGTATGTCCTAAGTACAGGAAACTGACACAAAGGGGCGACACCTTTTATTTAGATAAAAAAATATGAAAAGGAAAAGAAGAAAAGATAGATATATACAGATAGATGAAATGATCGTGGAGAATATACGCATCACTCCCCCTATACTTAGGGTGAGCTATCTTTAAGTATAGGCAACAACAGGAGTGACGAAACTGAACGACGAAAGAACAACGCGGTGTGTACCCCCCTATACTTAGGACAAGGTACGTCCTAAGTGTAGACACAAAGATATGGCGATAGATATGGGGCACACTAAAACATACGGGAGAAAGAATAAAAAAAAGGCATACACATATATACAAGCTGTGGAAAACTGGTGGAGTTCAGGACGGTATCCGACAAATGAATAACGTACTCTCGTCGTTGTCTCGTTGTGAGAACGAGGACGCAATCAGAAGGTGAAGAGACACCCTGATCTACAGTCATGTGGGTGTCGGCTACCGGAGTAAAATGGATCGAAAGTACAGATATCGGGTCCGGTAGCATGAATCAATCAATCGGCTCGAAGGGACAACATGAGGAAACAGAGCCGATACTATAAGACCGGGAGGGAGAAGGAACAGTACAGATTCCTCAGGTCAATCATAGTCTTAATAAGATATGGAAGATAGAGAATAGGAGACATCGTGGTATTCGGTTGTCATAAGGTCGGAAGATCACAGAAAACACCGAATACCGCAAGACATGGCTCAACCCTGCGAGGGTCGTCAAGGTGAGCAGGTTCAAAGGAGCTAGGAATCGGATCATAATCAGAAGACTTGGTCCAATGATTCGCAGATCGAATATACCATCAGAGGGGGGACCAAGTACAAATCAGGAAAATCGGCTCCGTGCTCCAACAGATAGGAGACATCAGAAGTGAAACCGAGTACCTACAAGGTGATGTACCCTCCCGCAGATAACCCTCGAGGAATGGTACATACTAGTCAATGAATAAAAAGACTCGACCTTGCGAGGGTCGTCAAGGTGAGTGGACGCAAACAGGGATCCATCAGACGGATCATCAGGCACGGTCTCGGTAGGCGACATATCGGCTACCAGTAGAAGAGACCAGAAAGTCTAAAGAACGTGGCAGCGTCCCACAGACAACCCTCGGGGAACGTGCTGCCAACGAGGCATGAAAATAGCAGATATCAGGAGCTCAACCTTGCGAGGACCGTCAAGGCGAGCAGACTCAAAGGAGTCTAATCAGATGGGTCCCATGATCCACAGATCGGATAGGCAACTCAGGATGGGATCAAAAATTACGTATAGCAAACGACTTGATTCCGTGCTCCGCAGATCGAAGACACGGTCAGCAGTGGGAACCGAGCGTAAAGAGAGTGTCGCAGTCTCCCGCGGATAGTCCTCGGAGAGTACTGCGATCTAGGCAAGGAATAGTCAGAATGTGTCTCTACCTTGCGAGGGTCGTCAAGGAGAGAGAAGGGCTCGAAGGAGCTGGATCCATCAGACGGATCCACATATAATGTGATCTCGAAAGACGGCAGACCGTCTAACAGCAGAAGAGACCAAGAGAGCTAAAATGTGTCATAGCCTTTCGCAGATAACCCTTGGAGAGCGCTATGAACTGGTCAATGAATAACTATAATATCGAGGCTCGTCCTTGCGAGGACCGTTAAGAAGAGCAGTCCGTCTATTGGCCTCGTGTGCTGACAGGTCATGTACACAATCAGAGGGGGAGGCCAATCAAGCATATCATCTGACTCGGTTCCGGGTCCCATCACAATGGTGACCAAAGCAGTGTATGAAACCGCAGTCCTACAAATTGTCGCATTCTCCCGCAGATAGTCCTCGGGGAGGAATGCGAGCTATATCAATATAGGTCAAGGGAATGCTGGCAAGTCATCTCAGGTCCTCAAAAGCCTTCAATCATTCAATCATCCGGAGGGCATAAGATCATGTGAGGGAGAAAATCAGCAGGCCAATCATAAAACATCCCTCGGGTCAATCCAATCAGCTGAGATGGCACGAAAAATAGTCAGGAATCCTCTCAGTGCCAGGGTGGATTAGAGAGTCAGGAGATCAAGGATGGGTCAAACAGGAAGATAAGAGATCATGCCGGATTCGCACACCTTATCAGGAAGTCCAAATCAGAAAAATCAATCAATCCTCAAAATCAAGATGGGTGGAACCTTAAGATAGATAGATCAATCAATACTCATGACATCTTCATCAAATCATTGCATCATACCACATCCTTAACCTGGTGTGCGAGAACTAAAATTACTCAATAATGCATCACACCTATGCTTTATGCATCATCAAAAATCCTCAAGAAGCCCATATGCATGTATCCAAAGTCAAATCCACCCAATCACTCTAAGCATCCTCAACATCATTGGCCCGACTTAAATAATCTGTATACATAATCCTCGATGCGGGCCTCATCAATATGCACAGCATTCCTGAGTAAAGGGAGGGGTGATACGGGATACACGAAGAAGATGGATAAGCAGGGTACACAATGGGGTGGAGAAACTGATTGAGCGTGTGTGCCAATATCATGGGAGCTAAAAGGGTGATACAGAGGGAACGAGGAGGGCGTGCGAGAAGATCGAGACACAGACAAACTTGGGTGTTCCACACAGGGCGGGAACAACGTCAAAATGGTGGTTCGAAGAGCAGGCTCTCCTCGAACCGGAGAAGATGAGGATGATACAATGGATACGAAGAAGATGGTGAAGAAGAGGGAAACGAAGGGCTTGGCAAAGAAATGATTGAGCTCAAACGCCAATATCACGACTTAATGCAAATGAAGAGGTATATGTATAAGAGAGGTAGAGAGAGACTCAAAGATAAAAAATACATGACTCACACGGACGGGACCGACTACTCTAGTAATGAATGAAAACACAACGAACTCCAAGTCACAATCAATACACAAGGCAACACCCCCGATTCTCCTACTTAACACAGTGAAGACCGTAAGGTGACGGTCAGTTATCTTTTCGATTTTAGAGTTAGGTGAGAATCACAAAAATTGTACAATCACTTAGGAGGCTTGATGGGATTTGGGCTCTACTCCTTAGTGTGTACGTGAGCAATTAAAACGCATTCAATGAGGGGGTTGCTCTCCCCAAGACAAGGAAGTCCATTTTTGTTTTTAGGTTAAATAGAGTTAACAGTCCCGATTTTATTTAAGTTATCATTATTGCACATGCATATCGAGGTCCCAATTTCCATTAAGCATCCTAGGTTGGCAAAAATAGAGGGAGAAGATCGGAAAAGCCATGCAAGTCGGAAAACGATGTTGCATGCCAAGTAAGAAGACTTACAGTGCCTCCCAGCTCTCTCCATGCGGGATGCATAACATAATTTGAAACCTATGCTATATGCAAATGCAAACTGAAGAAATCACCCTAGGTTCAGAAATTGCTATTATCGTGAAGCACCACAAGTCGCTCGCCGATCTTTAGCCTAAAAAGTCCGATCTTGGCTCACCCCTCCTCTGCTCAACACACTTGAGTTTAGGAGATAGCGCTTTGCGGGGCTTGCTGTGGCACAAGGGCTAAGAGATGGCGAGGCGACTGTTTAGAGTTTGATCTAGGTCCAAAGCGAACTATAGGTACATGCAAATATATTAGGGTGTTTGGACCTAACTCTACGAGCAAGCAACTCCTATAGCTAAGGCTCATTCACACAAAATAATAAAAATAAAATAAAGAACGGAAAAGCATCAAAACCATCGAGGCCCCCAAGGGAACAATCCCTCGGGCACTGGACCTCGGGAGTCGGAGTGTACCTGTGAGAGTCCTGTTTTATTACAATTCAAGTGTCACTCTCTCACATAAATATACATATTAAAATAAAATGCATAAAATGAGATCGCCATCCAAAAATTCTCCTTCATATGCTATTGATGCTCTCTCTTGTTGGCCGACGTAGAAGAGCCAACTCCGCCTTGCTTGGGTGCATAGGTCCTCCTAGAAGGTCCTCCTTCGCTTGACGGTCCCTCGCATCAACAATAAAGAAAGAAGATGGGTCAGAACAGTCAATCAGATAATGTCAATAAAATAAAAAAATTCAAATAAATAAAAATATAATGGACATGAGCAAAGAATTAAATCAATGAACAAACAACCACACAAAATCATACAAAATCCGTTGCCTCCCCGGCAACGGAGCCATTTGATGAAAGGGGAAGATCAAGGGTCTAGATATCTCACAAGGCAAGAGATCCAGTCGCTAAATTGACCACTTAAAGATCCCTAAATCAATCAACAATTAACCCACGATAAATATATGCAAGGAATATCCAAAAATGTGGAGTTAAAATTTATTATAACTCTACATGCAAATGTGTATACGTGTAAGCACAAGTAGAGGTCGAACACTGGGGGAGGCGAAGGGATGTATGTGAGGTATAATTATTCAATTCATTGATCATGTCCAATCCTTATTGTTTTTGTGAGTTTTTAATTTTATATTTTTTTATATTTTTGTCTTTATAATATTTATTTTGTTTTTTTTATATTTTATATTTTTTTATTATTTTCTTTTTATATTTTTATTTATATAATATAAATATGCATACATATATATATGAAGAGATATATATATAAGAAGAGAGAGAGGAGTAGTATCTGGTTAAATATTTATATAAATACTCAATATATATAATATTTTTTTGGCTTTTTATTTTTGTATATTTTTTAGTTATTTTTTATGGAATTTTTCTAATTTTTTTGTATTTTAAATTTCAAAAATGTCTCTTATATGGGACTAATTAAAGAGCCGAATATAATTTGGGTCTTAAAAATATAGAATAAGTTCAAAAATTACCTAAATGAATTTTAATACATTAGTAATAATATATAGATAATTATAAAAGAGAAAAATGTATTTTTGGTATTTTTTAAAGGGTTTTCTATTTTTTTGTTGGATTTTGGAGCTTTCTGATTTTTTTATTTTTCTTTTTTATTGTTTTTAGGTTTTTATCATTTTCCGGACTCAATATATTTATAAATATACCATATATAATTTTTTTAGAATTTTCAAACACATTTTATATTTTTTGGTATTTTATAAATTAGATAGTACAAAAATGGCTCCTTTTTCATTTTTAAAATAATAAGGATAAATGCAAAAAATGTGAAATAAAATATGGGCATGGACGAACACTACATGAAGCATTTATCCTAAGTTTTCTGAATTTTTAGGAGCTACATAGTTATTTTTAATAAATAGAAGAAAGACATAAAAATTAAACAGCATGGCAGGGGTATTTTTACAAATAAAATAGATAACAGGGGGCACAGTGCAAAAATACCTACAATAAACATTTATTTAAAGTTTTCAAACTTTTTCCCAATATACAAAAAGAGCCATGGCTATAGTGCAAAATTCACGCGCCTCACGTGGGACTGCACGTGAGGCGCTGGAGGACCTAAATGTAATTAAGGAAAGTACAAGGGTCCTACTGCAAAAATAACAATTATTTTATAACGTGAAAGTTTATTTACAGAATTAAAATATAAATACAAAAAGGCGGGGGACATATATGAAATTTACCCCTAAAGGCTCGCGATCCAACGACTGATCTTCGTCCACTTGACACGCGTCGCCTCCACGTCTGCCGATGCCGCTTCGACGATGGACGGTGAGGATTAGATCACCCAAGGTGATCTGACGGTCTGAGCACTGCTCCATCGGACGACTGTCACTCGAACGGGGGCCTTCGTCTTCATCCAACGACAAGGAGAGGTGCTGGAAGAACAGGGGAGGAACTCGCAGCTGGCGAGCTTCTCCCGACGAGATCTCTCCTCCCCGACGCTCGTTGCTGCTCCCAAAGGTCTCCACACGTCGCAGGTGCTCCAGTCTATCTGTTGGAGGCTTCAGATCAGCCAGAGGACGACTGGAGCGCCCTTGCAAGGTCGGAAAAGGCAAGGTGCTCCAGGTACCTCTGCCGGCGTGTAGTTCGTCTCCTGGTGCATCTTGGCGCACTAGACCTGCACAGAAAGACCACATGGCTCGAGGGCTTCACCCTCGACCTGGATTTGAAGCTGTTAGCACAAAAATGGGCGAGGTGGCAAAGCTTCCGACGAGCGGCAGAGTTGAAGCTTCGATTCGCGAATCCCAGAGGGATCCGGTTGGACAGAGGTGGCTGGGAGGTGGAGAACTGGAAGGGAGTGAAATGGGGTGGTAGTAGCGGTCGGAAAACAGTCGGGGGTATGGTGAAGAAGTCGCCGGAGCAGAGCTCCGACGAACTTCGATTTAACTAAATTACACTATACTAATGATCTAAATGCAAAATAAAAGACGAAAATGAAATGCAGAACTGAAAGCCTACCTAAGAAACGTAAATGTGCAGCTCGAAATTGGCTGGAGGGTCAAGGAGCAGGACGACTGCCGGAGCGTCGCCGTGGGCGCATCTCCTTCCTCCGTGAGCTTCCACAACCTTCAGGGGATCTCCACCTGTCACATGGATGCACACTAGGCCGAAGGTGGGAACTCTAGGGCTAGGGAAATGGCCAAAAAAATTTGGAGGAAGATGGGTTATTTATAAACATGTGTATGCGCCCTTATTGACCGGCAAATAATAAGGAACCAGTGATATATACATTAGATCTAATATGGGGGCGTGTATGTACAATGTACCAGGAGAATTTCTTGTGAAGGAAGCAAAGGCGATCGATGGACGGGGCACCCGGGAAAAATGGGAGAAGATGGGGTGTTTGACAGATCTGTCGGGCTGGAGGCTGATTTATTTTCGAACATAATGGGAGCCCTTATTGATCGGCCAAAAATAAGGAATCCAAGCTATATACAGGGGAAACAAGCTATGGGCGTGTATAAGGGTTGTTTTGGGAGTAATTTCCGTGAAAAGACCGATGTCATTGGAGCGACGGGTCGATCGGGAAAATTTGGAGAAAACGCCATATCTGACAGATTTGACGGGCTGGTGAGGCTGATGGCTGAGTTGACCGAGGTCAACGAATGTTGGAATCCTATTGGTCCACGTCTGCACAAATTTGACTCATTATTTAGTCATAATAAATAACCTTATTTAATTTTAATTATACAATAAATAATGTTTATTAATTAAATTATTATTTTTTATGATTTTTATTTATTTTTTAATGTGTTTTATTATGAATTTATTTTAATGATGTATTTATAAGTGTATTTACGTGTATTTATTTTTATTTTGTGTATTTTTATTTTATTATTTTATTTTGTTATTTTATTTATTTATAACTTATTTTTGTGAGTATAAATATTTTTTTTTTAATTTTTATGAGTTTATTTACATGTTTAAATAATTAGGTCTATGTAATATGTAGGTATACTTATAGGTATTTTACCTATATTATATATACATTTTATTTATTTAATGTATTTTATTTGTTTTTATTTAGGGATTACATTTTTAATAAATATTAAAAATATAGATGAATAAAGAATAAAAGAATAAAGTCCCTTTTTCTTTATATACATATAGATAACATAGGTATTTTGCCTATGTATTTAGATAACTTTATTTTATTTGTGTGTTTCTTCTTGGTTTAATTATAGTTTTAATGTACACATATGTTATAAATAATGTATATAAATTTATAAAAATATGAATTTGTAAAAATAATGGGTAATGAATAAATTGAATATTTTAATCGGTATTATGTACAATAGGGGCCAAAAACCTAACTTTTACAGATAAACTCCAAAAATTCTGAAACCAATTTTATTAAATAGTTCTTGGAAAGCTATATACAATTAAGGTGAGTTTGGTGGATTTTGAGTTTTTATTTGCAAGATATGGGTCTGTGAAGTTGAGATTTTGGCTTCTTATTTTGAGTATAAAATATATACTGTATATTATTTTTGTACAAAATCAATTTTGTATTTTTATTTACATTATTATCTACAATTTTCATGTACAAAATATTTTTATTTGATGAATAAATAATTAAATGCAAAATAGGTGTCAAAAATGCATAAATGAATGAATAATCAAATGAGGTATTTATTGTATTATTGGCCCTTCTCCCCCTACTTTATTTCTTGTCGACCAATTCCATTCTGGCCTTGGTCTCGGGGTTAGGGTCATAAAATATTTGCAATATTTTATTCCTTTTTCTTTTCTTCTCTTTATTCTATAATTTTGGCATTAAAAACCTTATTCTATGTACATTTAATACAATAAATAATGAATGCTATTATGAATAAATTGATGCTATTTACATGCATTTGCTGGGGTTTTAAGGCCAAAATGATAGAATAAAGGTGATGAAATGGAGATTCATCAGGGCTACCCTTACTTTTTTACTAGTTGGATGTATATGGATCTCAATCCATGTGTCCTCTTAATCCAACAGTTTAGATTAGAGGTTATTAATCAATGATCATGATTTGTTGCTACAAATTTGCAACAACAAATTTAATTAAAATAAATTAATTATATCCCTTTATCAAGATACAAATTAATTCATTTTAATTTCAATTATAATAAATAGATAATAAGGGAAGCAACCGCCACCTTAAAAAAGAGGGTGGCCACTTTGACATGGTCAAGGTGGATGACCACCTTGTTGGCGGTTTTGACTTCCTTAATATATTTTTATTATATAGGATAAAATGCAACAACCATTATTGCATTTACTTCACAAAAATAATTTCAAATTAAGTTTGTGAAACTATCAATCATGCCATTGATAAATATGAATCATATTCATATATCCAACATAATATGTAAATTAGATTTACAATGAATTGTTTATTGTGAATCCTATTCACGACAACATAAAATTTATAATTCTATTTACAATTAAATCCTCCCATCATATTATAAATCATATTTATATTATCCATGATTATTGTGGATAGTTATATCCACATTAATCATATCTTTGATAATTAAATCATATTTAATCATCTTGGATTCTATTCTCATGTGCCTAAATAACATGAATCCCATTCACATTATTGACAACTTTGACAATTAAATCACATTTAATTATCTTGAACAACTCTCATTATAATATAAATCAAATATATTATTCATGATAATTAAATCACATTTAATTATCAATATCTCAATGTTTAGATACATAATATCAACAATGGAATTATTCTTGAACCCTTAAGAGGTATCTTTGAGATCATATCTCAAGGCATGGAACAACTGAATTTCAAAATACTTATTATCATCCTTATATCATTCCAAATGATTAGGATATTATCTACATTTAGCATGATGAACACAATGGCACTCCCACTAAGCTTCACATGATTTATCAAGATTCTATCTAAAATCATAACATTTATAATTTCATCAAATCTAATGTTCCAACTACAAGAAGCTTATCTGAGTCCACAAACGGAGTTATTCAGCTTGCACATCTTGCTTTCCTCAATCATGAATCCCTAGAGATACTTCATGTAAATATCCTCATTGAGAAATTCATAGAGGAATGCAATCTCGACTTCCATCTTGAAGATGTCATAGTCAAGTTGTGGAGCTATCATTAGCAATAATATGATGATTTTAAGCATGGTCACTGAAGAGTAAGTCTCATCGCAAGCGATGTTTTTTTTCGTGTGTATCTTGAGGATACGAGTCATGCTTTGAAGGACTGTACCTTCTCATCATGTTCCCTCTTTCTCTTAAAGATCCATTTACACCTTAATGGGTCTTGCCCATATAGGTGGATCCTCGAGGGTCCATATACAACACTTGTATATGAAGTCTACTTTAGACTTTATTGCTAACATCCATCTTTCCATGTCATGATCTTCAGAAGCTTCATCACATGAAGTAAGATCATTGTCAGACTTAACCGATACATGGAATCCATCCTCAAACTGATTTGAAGAGGTAATAGTGTTTCATCTTTCATTTTCCTTTTAGTTTCCGATTCCAGGAGCCTCATTACCTTCTCAAGATTAAATGAGTTCTTTCACTTCATTTTCATCTTGATTCTCAAGAGAGTCATCCTCTAAGAATCACATTCTTAGATATGAAATCTTTTAAGAATCTCAAGTCATAAAGTAGGTACCCAATACTATCCTTTATTTTTCCTAATGAAGCAGCACTCTCTGGTGTTAGATTCCAGCTTACTTGCATCCATGACAGAGTTATGGACTAAGCAACCCTAAATCCTCAAGTGTCCAACACCAGGCTAGGTTTCAAACCATAGCTTATGAGGACGTTCAGGTTTAGATATGGAATCTTTTAAGGATATATATTATAATCTCTACTACATATATACCTGAAAACTAAGAGGTAATTATGCTAAGATTCATCGTTGATCAAATCATGCCACACGTGATCAATTGTATCTCCCTACAACTTTATTGAGTTTAGGTATATCAGGAGGAGTGAGATAAGAATAATATTCCTATCTCCATAAGGTATTCCTTGAATTCATCTAATAGGCACTTCCTACCTTGATTATATCAAATTCTTTCATCTTCCTTCAAACATTGGTTCAAAACTGAAATAGTAAAATCTTTGCACATTTCAAAGTTTTCTAAGGTGAAACGAAGAAATCTCATATCACAAATAATCATCAAATTATATCGCACATCATCAATGTTTATTATGATATAGATGATCCACATACATCAATATGTATGAGATCTTGAATACCTTGACATTTTACACCATTCTCAAAGAAGGGTGTATTGGATATTTTTACTTTTGAATACAATATTCACAAGTATGTAAGATTTGAAATTTTAGATACTCTAAAGCTTCATCCCTTACTAGTCTATTGATCTCATCAAAAGACATATGTTCAAGGCTTGATGTCAGATCATTGTTAAATGATCTTCATCCTCCTGTTGATCTTATACGATTTAATTTTCAATATTAGAAATGTTAATGAATCATTCATTAATTTTATAATTTAGTAGAGTCCTCCAGGTGTCAGACTACTATCTAAAACATATCCATCATAACTTTTCGTGATAGGTCTATTCCAGAATTCATGTTTATTTACAACATTTAGAAATAAATAATGAGTGTATTCTAATATCTAGGTCATAGAGATATTCTCTAAGACTAATGGCTCTCCCACTAAAAATATGAAGTCTATCTATCCAATAGAGATTGTTGCAATGGCTGCATCAATATCCATATGGATGACTATAAAACCTTAAAATCAAATTTTCTAGTCTTATAAAAATATATGCAACCATTGTATAGTATCTTGATGCACCATCTGTATCCTTCTCTAAGGATCCTGGATAGACTTTATAGTCATACTATCAACACATCAGCTTGTTGCAGTATCGACATTTATCCAACTCTTTGGATGTCATATGCGTGGAAATCATAGAAGTACAGTCAACTCTTTGACTTTCCTTCTAACTTGGGTCCGACCCATGCTTCCACTGCGCTCCCTTCATCTATAAACAACCATTGCTTAAGAAAAAGGATCTCTTATGTTGAATTCAAAAGATTTCAATATAAGAGTATTTCAACATTTATACATGCTTCATTTAAATCATACAATATGAATATTATAAAGCTTCATGAATGACTTGAGTATAGACAATAGAATGATGACACTCATTGTATCTACATCGATCTAAACTCTTAAAGACTTTTGGTTCAGGCAGGTACCCAAACATTTTGAATACATCATCTCTTATAGATCCACCATTTTGCATAATGCAGTGAACCATGCCATTCACGATTAAATGTTGAGAGCACATATGTATGCCAGAACATCTTCTTAGATTATAAGGATTGTTAGACAATTACGATCATCATCGACATGTCACTTCCAAAGTACATTTGTTGAGAGATCAAGACTATAGAGACACACAAACCCTAGTTTGTTGTCCTATTGTCTATTTAATTGTCATTTCTCATTATTACGAGAAAACTTGCACATTGCAACCACATACATTATGTGTCCAACTGCAAGTACAATATCTTGATCATGGATCCAATCCATGATATTTTACTGGTTATTATTAAGTATAGTATTGAGTGGGTTTAATGAAGGATTATCTGAAATAAGAAATTTGCATAAATATATAAACATATAAATATATATATAAACATATATACATATTTTACTTTGAATTAAGAATTTTTATATCAAAGTTATCATGCCTTGTCAACACTGAAAGTTCATTCTCTTAATCACTTTCAATGTAAGAGATATACTTACCATTATATCTCACGCAAGATCTAAGATCTCCTTTCTTATCTTTATTACATCCCAATAATATGAGAACCTGTAACTTAGATAAAAAGAAGTGGAAACATATTCCGCATTGCAAGTCCAACTTGCATTCCTAATTCGGTCTTTAACACCTGGGCCCACCATCCCTAAGGTGATGTTGACCCGTCATTAATTGAACCAACTGTCAACAGGAGTAGAACTCGCTATGCACAATCCAATATCGCTCCAATAATATGAGGATCCGATATTAGGGTCACTACGCATAAGACCTTACTCTTTTGAGAAGCAAAGAGCCCGATCCAGTTACGCTTGTATGCAGGAGCTGTCACTTCGGACATGCATTTCCTACATACAATCCCTGAAAAAACCCTTCGCCTTGACGGCAGACCGTGGATGTCACTTATGTGATCCCCCATATCATGTTCAAATTCTAATTAGTTTTATGAATCATATTCACATAATTAATTCTTCCTAGGAAAATACTACTCTACTCATAATAGAGAGTTCAATTTTAATTGTCTCTAATTCATTTAATCTTATTAAATCAATTATCAATCCAATCAATCAACAAACAAACAATTTTTAATTATTTCTTAAAGGATGGTATACTCTCAAAATATGTATTATTTGAATTATAATAATTAGAAAAAATACATCATGATCCCTTCAAAAATTATCCCTTCCTTACCCGTTGTCATGGCCAGTACCGACGGGAGTGGGTCAGACCACGCACGGAGCAACCTTCTACCCCAATGTCCTCTGACTAGACACCATATCCGCCTCAGGCATGGATAATGTAAATTGATCATTTTGTACTTGAGATGATAATCAAACTTTCAACTGAAGTTAGACCATATAATAAAAATCAAACATTTTCTATTAACATTATAAGGAGATTTGTTAAACAAATCTCCAATCCTATTCAAGCATCAATGTTTGTTGGAAGGTTTATGTAACCAATTTGATCTAGATTATATCTAATCAAATTTGATTATGGTCAATGTCATTCAAAGAAATAATCACCATCTTTAAATATTTCATGAATATTCATCAATATTTCAGAAAATTAATCATTAATTTCCATTAATTTAATTGAATGTCAATCACAAGGTTCATGATCAAGTATGCAATTTCCAACAGTGACCCATACTTACTAAAATTAGCATGTCTCAATCAATTTAAATCCAAATCAAGCAAAATAAGTTTACATAGTTTGCTAATTTGATTTATAATAGAAATCAAGTGATATTCACACATTTCTAGGTATTTCAAAATTGTAATTAACTCTTTAATTACGTCAAGATTCACATCCCCGAAATAGTGGATACATGTTCATTAAAAAATCATAACTTGAGCAATCGGATTCCAAATAACACAAACTCAAATCCCATAGTTTCCTTATTTGATGGGAATATTATCCAAGTGATAATTACGTGTTTAAATTCTTTAAAATAGGAAGAAAAAACACACTAAACAGGGTTTAGTGAATGAAATGCAATGTAACATCACAACCAAAAAATGTCCGTCATCTTAGGTTTATGGATCATATCCAAAAACTCTAACATGTGGCTCTAATACCACTTGAAGAATATGAAAAGATCCCAAAGCACATCACGGAAGCGTGAGGATCGCATCGTATGTGATCGAGAGCGACTAGTCATAGTAGTTGCTTGAGGCAACAGAATTTAAAATATTTCAAACGATGGAAATCACATGATCCAAGAACACTTCTCAGATCGTTTCATCTAAACCAAAAACAAGTATTAGGTTTACCTCTTGAAGCGTGGTTGCGATCGAGTCTCTAAACGAAGAGACCTCCTATCTCAAGTCCGATCCGATGGAGGAGATGCTTACGAGCGCATTGATGAGACGCGTGCTCCTCGCAATCCATGTTGATGATCCAAGCGGAGAATCTCCCGATCTCGTCACACGAGATCCGACGTCTTCTTCACGAGCGAGGTGCATCGAAGGAGATGGAGATCCACGAGCAAACAATCCGACAACATAACAATAATGTTGCGATGATGGCGATTCTCTCTAGGGCTCCATGGTGGACAATCACAATGAGAAAGAGAGACTTGGTGTGTATAAAGAGAGAGAGATGGGGAGAGTCTAATTCCTGTAGGAATTATATGTGTGTTCTAAAAGGCAAGGGTTACCCTTCCTTTTATACTAGTTGGATGTATATGGATCTCAATCCATGAGCCCTATTAATCCAATGATTTATATTAAGAGGTTATTAATCAATGGCCACGATTTGTTGCTACAAATTTGCAACAGCAAATTTAATTAAAATAAATTAATTATATCCCTTTATCAAGATACAAATTAATCTATTTTAATTTCAATTATAATAAATAGATAATAAGGGATGCAACCACCACCCTAAAAGAGAGGGTGACCGTCCCCCCCTGACATGGTCAAGGTGGACATCTACTTTGTTGGTGGTTTTGAATTCTTTAATATATATTTATTATATAGGATAAAATGTAATAACTATTATTGCATTTATCTTCACAAAAATAATTCTAATTAAATTTGTGAAAACATCACTCATGCCATTGATAAATATGAATAATATTCATATATCCAACATAATATGTAAATTAGATTTATAATTAATCGTTTATTGTGAATCCTATTCACAACAACATATAATTTGTAATTCTATTTACAATTAAATCTCTCCATCATATTATAAATCATAATTATAATATCCATGATCATTGTGGATTTTGATATCCACATTAGACATATTCTTGATAATTAAATGATCTTCAATCATCTTGGATCTCTATTTAATAAATGAACCTGTATGATCCCTTTGAGAGATCGTATTACTAATATGCCCTTGTATGCACACTAGCACGTCGGTGTATAGATCTTGATTAGATCATCAACCTATTTGTCTTCCAAATGCATATACTCAGTCATATAGTAACACATCTGTCTCCGTTCAGAGGGTGCGTGCCTATATTGTAATAGCATACGACATAGGTCTTTGTTATATCGATCTTGTTAACTTAACTCTTTATCCTAACTTATCTAACACTTACGAATCTCTATTCCTATGTTGAGGACCAACATCAAGAGGTCGGTTATATATCAACCTTTAGAGAAAGGATTCCCATCTCCTTCTCATGCTAGAGATCATCTCTTAATAATCATTTAACGGTGCTTGATGAGTCCTCAATATCACTTTTTAGATATTCATCCAAGCACCAGCCTCTATGATTCAATAATTGAATCAACAACTGTATGATAATTAAGATGGCCATGGTAAATAACCCAAATTATACTAAGGGACCTATTATGCAAATTAGTTATTGTTTATTTCAGATCAGGGAATGATATTTGCAATAACATTTATTGCATATTGGCTCGTCGTGGGCTCGCATGTCCAATATAAGGAAGATCTGAAGGGTGTGGTTGCTTTGATCGACTAGATCTTGTGTCTCCAGCCACTTGGGAGCTCGTAAGGGGCTCAAAATGGAGTCCGGGCTCCTCCACTCTGCTGATATCTTTAAAATGGTTTAGGACCCATCGATGGGGTCTTAGAGTCACATAGAGTTCTGGCGACCTAGAGGATCGTCTCCTGATGCAAAAACACCTCGAACGAGGCCAGACACTCTAGAGACCTATAGGAAAAATGAAGATTCCAGAGGCGTCTTAGGGTGGAATGGAGCGTAGGTGCGTCAGGACGGAGCTCTCCAATGAAGGGCGGAGGAGGAGAGTTGGATCTCCTGATCAGAGCGAGTTTAGGGGGAATGGAAGTGGCTGGAGCTGGAGAAGTGTGAGGGAGAGAAGGTGCGGTGGTTGGCGAGTCCAAATAGAGGTTCATTGCGGAGAAACAATGGCCGGAGCCTGGTGCTTAAGTGAATGAAAGAAATTAGATCTATGCTAAAATGCGACAAAAATGTAAGAAATAACACTAAACTAAGCTGCTGCAAGCAAAATCTACACTAAAAGTGAAGGAAATGGCTCGCACATGCACAAGAATAGGGAGCCTATAAAGTTTTACCAAGTGGTTTCTAGCAAGGCTTGGATCGCTCCTCCAGCCCCTCAAGCTCGTTGCAAATCTTGTGAGGAGGACATTGTCACCATCTTGACTCGCTTGGTGTGGATCTGAGGGGTCCAGCGCATGAGAAGAGGATCAAATTCAAAAATGGGGGCGAGGTGAGGTTTATGTACATGGGATGAAAGATCTAGGATTTGCAGGTGAATCGAGGCTTCAAAGATCGAAAAATCGCATCAGTGTGTAAGAGCATTGATCAAGGAAGAAAAAGATAAGAAGGAATCGAGCCAAGAAGATGCAAACCTCGGGCGTGAAAATGGTGAGAATCAAGGAGGTCCTCTTCTGACAGGCGTAGGCCTATGACGTGCGAGGAGTTGACTGAGGTCAACGTGGACTCATTCCTCATTGGTCCACGTCAGCACAAAAGTAGATAAAATATTGAAAAAGAATAAAAATAATAAATAAAATAATAAATGGATTAATTAATTAAAACTCAATGCACAAAAATTGTTTATTATTTTATGTAGTATTTTATTATGATTTTATTTATTTTTACAAGTTAATATAATGAGTATAATTATTTATATACTATTATTTAAGTATTTATTTAATTATATTTATGTATTTTATATTTATTTTATGTTATTTATATTCATAACTATATTATTTCTTATTTTTTATAATATTTTTTAATATATTTACGTATTTTTCTTACATTTTTATATTTTTATTTATATATAAATGTATTTGTTTACAACATAGGTATAATTTATCTATGTTTCAAATACATATTATTTATTTATTTATTTTATTTATTGATGATTTTATTTTTTAGCCGACCCTACTTAATTGTGGGAAAAGGATTTGTTGTTGTTGTTG
Organism: Ottelia alismoides; assembly: GCA_037367405.1. NCBI lineage: Eukaryota > Viridiplantae > Streptophyta > Magnoliopsida > Alismatales > Hydrocharitaceae > Ottelia > Ottelia alismoides. The sequence continues at coordinate 356,022 of JAZKJV010003225.1, read as the reverse complement.
TATTGATGATTTTATTTTTATTTCTTATTTTATTTAATATATATATATATATATATAATTTATACAAGTGTATATAAATAAAAGAAAACTATAAATATAAAGATTGAATATTTTGTATATTATATATATGTATACTGCACAATTGGGACCAAAAATCAGATTTTGAATCTTAACTCCGATTTTAATGAAACCACATTTATTAAATAGATAATTGAATTTTATGAACAATAAAGGTGAGTTTGGTCAATATGGAGTTCATACAGGGAAGATACATGTTTGTGAAGTTTGGTTTTGCGACTTTTTATTCTGTGTGTCCTAGTCATACTGTGTATTATTTTTTCTACAATTTTCCTATACATTAATATGTATTTGTATCATGTTCGAAGTTTATTTATTTGTGAATAAATAATAAAGAATAAAATAGGTTCCAAAATACCATTTATTAAGGAATTAAATTAGGGGTTTTAATTGATTTTTTTGCAATTAATTTGCTCTATCCCTCCCTACTTTATTTCCGGTCAACCAAATCAATATTCACTTGGTCTTGGGGGCTAGGATCATTCAGTGTCTTTGCCACTCATTCTTTTTCTTTTCTTTCCTTTATTCATTTATTTTGATATTAGATCATGAATTTATACAATATTTACAAGATAAATAATGAATGTTATTTTATACAAAGTAATGCTATTTACATGTATTTATCTAGGGATTTAAAACCAAAATGAAAGAATAAAGGTGATGAAATGGAGATTCATCAGCTAAGTATGCAACTTCTCCAATAAAAATATTAATTTGAAAACACCTTATAGGGACTGATTTGCAATTAATCCAAAACATTCATGCATTTAACAACATGTCCACAAAATAGGGAGATAACCCTGCAAAATGCCCAAGAGGCGCCTCATGTCAGTGACCACGTGAGGTGACCCGGCATGGGACCTAAGTGCAAATATCTAAGGTAGAGGATCCAAGGTGCTCATTTATCCAAAGTTATTACACTATACTTAGCATTTAAAATACTGAATAAAAAATATAGGTGAAATATACTCCTGTATGCACGCTATCCAACGGTGTTGGCATTCTCACTTAAGCAATGGACATCCATGATGAGACAATTCTGCTTCATAGGTCCATGGTGCTGATTAGATCCTCAGTTCGATCAGAAGGCCATTGTGCTACAAGATTTGACAACCCATATGTAATCAGGGGCTACTCCTCCATGGGACGGTTGCTGCTGCTCAGCAAGAACATGGAAGAAGCTCCACATGGGTGAGTTTCTTCCGATGAAATCTCCATTGTCTAGCATCTGTATGAGTTGTGGGAGGTCACAACATATAGCTAGAGGGGTTCTGCATCGACTGATGGGTTCGGGAAAGTCCAGGAAGGCCTTATCGGAGGAGGCGTGGAGGTTCGGTGAAGTACGGGGACCTGCGGCTGAATACTTGGGATCAAATACCCCTCATATGGGGTCTCCTGGAGCTTCTACCTGCACAAAAAGGATCACGACTCAAGGGCGAAGCTCTCTGACCAGATTATTAGTGGAATAGGTTAGTGGATGAGTGGATCTCTGGCGATCGACGTAGGATGAGATGTGATGGACCTGATCTGAGCGAGATTAGGGCAGAGGGAGATGATCTGGATAATGGAGAAGCAAAGAGGATCAAGATGGGATGATCTCGAAGTCAGGACAATGGCTAGAATAGGTGGAACAGAGGCCGGAGCTCTAAGCTCCTGCATACTCAAATATTTGGAATTTATGTTAAACTAAGTGAAATCAAATAACAAAAAAAAACAGAGCTACACTAAAGAACTAAATGCAAAATAAAAAGCTAAGATAACTAAACTCACCTGGTTGAGATGACCTGGGAGCAAGAACCACCTAGAGGCATCTCCGACAATGGATAAATCACACTCGGGAACCTTCTCCATGCCTTGAATAGAAGGGTAATAACCTCTTGTCACGAGGACATCACTCTAGATAAAAATTCTAAGGGTTACTGCCCTCAAGATCGATAGCATTTCAAAAATTATGGAGGAGGTGTTATATAGTAAACACATGAATGGCAGGAAAGAATTAGTGTTTCACATGTATTTGAGCGAGGAGATCCAAATCAAAAAAATTGGCATGTAAGTGAATTATTTGGTGAATAAAATCAGAGAAGGAGTCAGTCTCAAAAGAGAAAGGAATCATGTTGAAAATTTTGGATAAAAGCGGGAGGGGACATGCTCTGTCAGCTTGCCGAAAGGTGGAGAGGGTGTTGACCCCAGGTCAACACTCCCTCGCATAGGATTGGTCTACATCAGTCGCGACACAATAAAATAGGAATAAAAAATAAAAATAAAATAGAAAATAGAAATGATTTTATTTTAAAAAATCTTAAAATATAAAAATGTTCCTTTTTATATAAACTACTCTAGGATGATTTTTATGTATTTTATCACCTTATATAATAAGCAGTATTATTTATGTATTAGTATATATAGGTATAAATACATATATAATATGTATTTCTATCTTTATTTTCTTATTTATATGCATAATACCATATTTAACTAAGTTATTTATTTATAATACTATTTAGTAGGCATATATATTGGGTTTTTATGTATTTATTTATTTGTACAAAAAATACGTGTATATTATAATAAAGATATATTGTACATTTTTTTGTATTTATAAATACTTTTGGTCTTTTAAAGCAATTTTTTAATTTTTATCTGTATTTTTAATCGATGTTATATAATATGTACAATTACTTAAAATTCAAGGGGATTAAAAATATGTATAATAAATAAAGTGGCTTAAAATACATATTTACAAGTACCAATGTACTCCAATTAGCCGGCTTTTGCATCTTAACTCCAATTTAGATGAAATCATCTTCATTTGATGGATAATTTAGTTTTAAATATAACAATGGTGAGTTTGTTCCAATTAGAATGCATATGGAGAAGATATTGACTAATGAAGTTTCTTTTACGGTTTTTTCAACTGAGTGTACAGAGTGACCTGTGGATGGCTTATTTTATCAAATTTTTTTATTTTATATACATTATTATATACAAGTTTCATGTTAAACACATGATTAGTTGAAGTGTATATGATGATAACCAAAATAGTATGTGTTAGTTATATACATAATCTATTGTACTTAGATGATTTAGGGTTTTCTGTATATATCTGTACAATATTTCACCTATCTCTCCCTACTTTATTCCTGGTTAACCTAGTCAATATATGACTTGGTTTTGGGCCAATCAATATCAAAAATACCTCATTTATTTTTCTTTTCTTTTCTTTATCCTTTTATTTAGGATTTAAATACAAGTATTTATACACTATTTACAGGTTAATATAAGGTTGTTAATTCATGCAACTTAGTGATATTTGCATGTATTTAAAGAAGATTTTAAAGCCTAAAATGAAGAATAAAGGTGCATGAATGCGAATTCATCACCTCCATATAATTAGCATTGCTAGTCCCTAGCAAACGCTTTTTAGGATGATAGATGCTAAAAAAGGAAATAAAGAAAAGAAAAAGAAAGAACGTAGAATGGTGATGATTTTTAAACTTATCTTCATAACATCAAATTATGGAGCTTAATCAGACATTTGGATTGTTAGTTTGTCGGAACCTTATTTGGAATAGGATTTAAACTTAACATTTCTCAAGATCCACAATTCTCTATTCAGTTCTCCTCAATAGCCAGATAAGAACAAATCTTTTCACAAGTAAACTCTTATGACTATGAATCTCTCTCGTACAATGACTCTGAGATGTAGCTCCCCCCATCTGAAGTGGCAAGGAAACATTCTCCTCCAACACAGTAACCCTATTTCCTCGGTCTAACAACTCTTTCCTCGAGAGCGGGGTGTTTCCTTCTAAGTTGAAGTGCAACCAGCTCAAGAAGAGAGGGTTGAGAAGAGAATGGATTGTAGCCAGTGTAGCTACATATCCTTTGGAGCTTGGCCAGTGTAGCCAAGACTCCAGCTATAGGAAACCGCGTAATACAAGACTTTGAGGTATAATCCTTGCTTGTTGATACATAACTCCGACAGGATTGATTTTTCATTGAAGTTTGACCCTCTAACTGTTTTAGATTCTTTATTTCATACTTTATTTAATATGTACAGAATGATATCATTTACATAAGGGGTTTTTTATTTTTGAACTAGTAGACTATCCATCTTTTGAAGCTTTATTGCAACCCGCAACATCCTGCCTTTAGGTGTCGGCGCCACTAGATTAGGTTAGAGGGCACTAGCCTCCTATTGGGGCAACGTATGTTTCCATCTGTGTGCTTCTCAAGATAAAGAATTCTTCCCTCCCCCACCTCTCTGAGTTGAGCTATTTGTAGAGTGCTTGTCCAAGTTAGGCCACTATCGACAATGGTCATGCGTGTGTCTTGAAATATTTTACTTAGGCTAATCAATATGACATGTGAACAAAATCTTATGGACTTAAAGAATTAAGCCAAGACGACCCGAGAAGTCTTAATTCCAGTTCCTATAAGGTTTCTGTGAATTTATGTAGATTAAGTCTAAATCAAGTTTCAACCTTCATATTTTATTCAGACTAGTTCTCATGTCAAAATCATTCTAAAATATGTGAATACAAACACAAAGAATTTTTGGTGAAGTGTATTATCTGATTTTAAAACGTTTTTAGTGATTTTTAAAAGTTTTGCAAAATTTTAAGATGTTTCCAAAATTTTTGCAAAGTTTTAAGAAGTTTTAAAAAGTTTTGCAATTTTTTGTTGAGTTTTGAAAAAGTTTTAAATTTTTAGGTATTTTTGAAAAAGGTTAGTTACTTGTATATATTCACTAGGATTGAGTGTATATTTTACAAATGATTTACTACAAGTGTTTACCAACTTTATATAAGATTTTATTTACAGAATTTTCATCAAAATTATACACAAGGTTCTCAAAACCATTTGAAAATATTTTCGCAAATATTTTACAAATATTTTGAAAACTTATTTTCCAAATAAGTTACAAAATTTTACAACAATTTTACAATCTTTTTAGAAACATTTACATAGAGACATTTTACAAAGGTTTGCAAACATTTTACAAAGATTTTTCAAATATTTTTTAAAGATTTTTCAAAGCATTTTACGATCAATTTTCAAATCATTTACAAAATATTTTGAAACCAATTTATTTAACAAGAAATTTTCAATTTTTTAATGATTACCCTTGCCCATTATTTTAGAGCTAAATTATTGAAAGTATGTGTTATGGTTAAAGTATATATACAATATATACAAACCCCTTATACTTAGCGCAAACTATGTACTCAAAGTGACCAAAGAGCAATAAAGGTATACATAACTTGTGCTAAGTATAAAAGAATAGTATACTATAATGACTCAATAAAAGAATGCGAAATCGATCGTCCCCCTGTACTTAGGATCAATTAGTCATACGTATTGCAGATGAAGCGGGAATGATCGAGGCTTAGAATTCATAAATCAAAGACTTGGCTTGTCTCCCCCTATACTTAGGGTAAAGGCTCCCTAAGTACAGATCAGAGTATCAACAAGTTGAGAAACATGCGAAGGAACAAAAATAAAAACTCATTTCACTCATCCCCCTATACTTAGGATCTAGTCATCCTAAGTATAATATTGATGAAAGGGTGAATGAATAAAAGAGAAGAAGAAATAAATAAATGAGAAGAAGGAAAAAGATTTTTTGTGAGCTCATGTGACTGAATCCTTTGATGATTAGAACTCTTCTTGAAATACACTTCTATAGAATAGACAACATACATGAACGTATCATGCTAGAGGTACGGCTTCTGCAACTGTCCATTGACTACGAACGATTGTGCGTCAGATGACAACTCTAATATGACAACGATGTCATTGTCACACAAAGTCTTCACTAAAAATGGCCCTATCTATTTGCTCTTTAATTTGCAAGGGAATATTATGTCAAACAACCACACTTTCTGATCAGACTAGAAAGTCTTTTGTTTGATATGCTTATCGTACCCTCTCTTGACTTTCTCCTTGTACATCAGGCTGTTATCATATGCATAGTCTTTGGATTCCAAGAGTCCGTTCAGATCAATCTTCTTGTTCTGACCACTGGTTTGTGAGTTCAAGTTACAGATGTTAACTGCTCAAAGTGATTTGTGAATTAATTCGACAGACAAATGGCATGACTTTCCATAAACAAGACGATACAGAGATATACCCAATGAATATTGTAGGCGGTTTGATGATCTCATAGAAAAGAATCAAAGAGTTGAGACCAATTCTTCTTATCTGGACCTACAAGTTTCTGTAGAATATTCTTGATCTCCTTATTTGAGATCTCTACCAAGCCATTTGACTATGGGTGGTAACGAGATGCGACACGATCATCAATGCCTTAAGCTTCTTAACTTCTCTGTTAATGAAATGACTTCCCCCATCCGAAATGAGAATCTTTAGAATCTCGAATCGCGAAATAATGTTGTCCTTAAAAAAGCAACAAACAATACAACTATCGGCGGATCGGTCGAGGATATTTATCTCATGGTAATATATTTAGTAAATAATAAGTCTAAGGTTACTTCTTAATTTATTTATGAATTTTCACAATCTTAAATTCCATGTAGCCACTCATGAAATATGTCTACATGATTATCAATCTTAACAATATAAATATTGTTAAACTTCAATCTTAATGCTTTCATGAAAAATGTGACTACATGGTTTATTTTACAATTCTCCCATAACGATAGGCTATAAAAAAAGGAACAAAATCTAAAAGCTAAGGAACAATCCCACTGGCCATTATTCTAGAATTCATGATTATTTTAATAATCCAACCTAATAGACGGATTGATCCGTGTTTCCATTATGTAAAATATGCAAATCTGATTGATTCTAGTATCCTTAAACCAAATAATACATTTGACCTCCCCTCCCCTCCCCCCATTACTGTATGCATTTATTTAAAATGAATCTATATATTGTCTATGCATATTTACACCGATTCTGTCCAATCTAAAACTCTCATCGCGTCGTTTTCCCGTTCCATTCAGCAATTTCATAAACTTTCGATTCAATCTCTGCTCTGGTGCTGTCCTGCATTAGTCGTGAGGACAACAACCATTTGATTCGAATGTCAGTTATATTCCAATAGCTGGAACATAGATCAAACCAATATACTTGAATAGATAGAGCTCATAAACTCCTGATTCTTGAGTTCAAGTGCTCTTGCATTGTTCAAATGAGAAAGCTAATCAAGAGATGTCACATGGTTCTCTGTGTATTATCATCAATTCTCCTCTGTTACTCTGATGGGAATCTCTCTTCTGCAGCAGATGTGTTCTCCTCGTACCAGTCTCTCTCTGATGGGCAGACATTGACCTCTGTAAGAGGGAGGTTCAAGCTTGGATTCTTTAGTGCCAGCAACTCCTCCAGCACAAGGTATGTGGGTATTTGGTACAACCTTCCTGGCCCCGATCGTGTGATCGTATGGGTTGCTAACAGAGAGCATCCTGTGCTTGACTCCTCCGGTGTGCTCAAGATCGATGGTGCGTCCACCAACCTCGTCCTTGTCGATGGACAAGAGCGGATCATATGGTCAACCCACATCATCTCCAACAACAGTAATGCAGCCACAAGTGTACCAACCGCAAAGCTCATGGATTCCGGTGAGCTTGTCTTGTTACAATCAGACACCAACATCATGTGGAGCAGCTTCAATCAGCTCACTGATACGTTCCTTCCAAAGTCCGAGCTCTTTTTGGATCGGAGCACAAACAGTTACAACACACTCACCTCATGGAAATCCAAGTCCGACCCTTCTCCTGGGAGCTACTCGGTGGGCTTCCTCTCCAGTGTGTTCGATCAAAGCTTTCTATGGGTTAATGGGTCCAAGCCATATTGGCGAACGGGTCCCTGGATTGGTCAGAAATTTATTGGTATACCTGAGATGCCCACTGCATATTTGAAAGGATTCGAGCTTAACAGGGCTGGAGACAGGACCACCTTCAGGTTTGTACTGTACAATGAATCGGATGTTTTAACAAGAATTGTTCTTGATCCTGGAGGTCAATTGGCTGATTGGTGGTGGGATGATGGGAAGAAAGAGTGGGAGTTGTATTGGAAAAAGCCGGAGGATCAGTGTGATCTGTATGGCACTTGTGGGGAGTTTGCTTTATGTGATTCTTCCAGCTCCCCGATCTGTTCATGCATGAGAGGCTTCCAGCCAAGATCAAGTGAGGATTGGGCAAGAGGTAACTGGTCAGGTGGATGTGTGAGAGTAAAGCAACTGGAATGTCTGAAAAATCAAAGCGAGAATTCATCGACATCAAGTGATGGGTTTTTCAAGTTGGAAAGGTTGAAGCTTCCCGATTCCGCATTGTGGTATGATGCATATAATGAAACATACTGCATGTTGTATTGTTCAGAGGAATGCCCATGTTTGGCTTATGCATATGTGGGTGGCAATTGCATGTTATGGGACAAGGGGCTGCTGGATATGATGATCTTCCAAGTAGGTGGAGAGGATCTTCATATCAAACTAAATCCTTCAGAGCTGGATCATGTAACTGAAAGCAATTCCTCTGGTATGTAAAATTTAGGCTGCTGCTAGTGGTAAAAACTGGTCGCTTCCATAGATATAGCAAACAAATCTCCCTGGTGCTACATTAGAACTGTTTCGTAGGTTTCAGAGAATTTTTTGTTGATTTTGAAAATTACAGTTGATATGGTTGTGCAAATTTCATTTTAATGATATTTAGAAGAATATTAACAGCATAGGAATTTCCCATTGAATCCTGATCTTTTAATGCTTTTTGCACTTTAAGAAGTTCTGAATTGCTTAATCTGGAAAGAACCTTTCCTTAATGCAGGTGGCAACAAGAAGAAAAAATATGTTGTTATCATTGTTGTGGTTATCATTGGAACATCCGTTATTGGCATTATTTTTCTCTGGACACACTTCAGACAACAAGAGAGTGAGCCTCTCCATCATGCCACTATGTTCTTGATAGAATGCCTGACTTTACCTCAAAATTTTTACTTAGCATAAGGGTCATCTAATGACCATCTTTTCAGAATTAAAGAACACTGAATTTCCGATAACATTAAACCATTGTCACCGTATAGCTTTCCTACACAGAGTTGGAGAACGACGAAACTTGCAATGAGTGTATTGTCCCCAGTCATGCACCGATTCTAGGAGAACAAGAACCAACAGATGATTTCAGCAGTTCACCAACTGAAACCAAAGGTTTGGATTTCCTTCTATTTGACATGCAAATAATCGTAACGGCCACTGATGATTTCAGTGAAAGCAACAAGCTTGGAGAAGGGGGGTTTGGTCCAGTTTATAAGGTAGCACTTTTTCTGACCAAAATGATTGGATAGTTTTATGTTGAGCAGTAAATAAAGCAGTGTAATTCTTCAGGGGGTGCTTCCAGGGGGTCTAGAAATAGCAGTAAAGAGGCTTTCTGCAAGGTCTAGACAAGGGTTGAAGGAATTCAAGGCAGAGGTCTCGCTGATCTCGAAGCTGCAACATCGGAATCTTGTTCGGCTATTGGGCTACTGCATCAATGCTGAAGAGAAGTTGCTGATCTATGAGTACATGCCTAACAACAGCTTAGATGCCTTTTTGTTTGGTAGGATTTCTAAACTCTTTTGATATTTACTCATAATGCTTCTAGAATTTGAGTACAGTGTTTTCTGTAATGAAACAAAATTCCAATGCACATTATCCTGCAAATATATTCAGATTGAGTTTGTTCTTAAGTTACTACTTGCTGATTAGGAATATAGCCATCCTCAGAAATTTTTGAGAATATGTAGATGCTGGCAACTCTTTTTCTAAAGTTTAAATGCACGCTTCTATCACTGGTTATAGTTTCCAGGGCGATCCACAATCTTCCTTGTTGATTTGACTCATAAGCTTTGATGCAGGGGCGCAGAAGGAAAATCCTTTAGATTGGTCAAAGCGCTTGCACATCATTGAAGGAATTGCTCAAGGGCTACTATATCTTCACCGAGATTCAAGGTTGAGAATTGTGCACAGAGATTTAAAAGCAAGCAACATCTTATTAGATGCAGATTTTAACCCCAAGATTTCAGACTTCGGTACTGCCAGAATTTTCGATTTGGAACAAATTCTAGAAACAAACACAATTGTCGGAACACAGTATGTTTTCTTTTAACTGTCATGCAAAAAAAATCCTTTATTTTCTATCAATGTTTTCGAGTCAAGCCACTCAAAATCTTGAAAATTTTACGTTGGACAAGATCCATTTAAGGCTTCTTAAGGTTTGCTGAGCTATAAACAGAGATCTTCATATTACTCAGTAACTGAGCAATGGTTGTGTTATCTTTATTTCCAGGGGATATATGTCACCAGAGTATGCACTGCAAGGACATTTTACTGAGAAATCTGATGTGTACAGTTTTGGGGTATTGCTATTAGAAATCATCAGCGGTGCAAGAATCACCTCCTTTTATGATGAACAATATCATCTCAACCTGTTGGGTTTTGTAAGTCAAATCAGTAGCTAAACTTATCTATATTGCATAAAAACTATAATCAAAATCATTGTAAACTGTAGGCATGGAAGCTATGGAAGGAAGGAAATGGGTTCGATCTCGTCGATTTAAACACACGCCACTCTTGGCCCCAATCTAGCGCGATGAACTGCATCACTGTTGCACTACTTTGTGTGCAGGAACTTGCAGCAGATCGACCGACCATGTCATCTATAGTCTCCATGCTTACCAACGACAGCAGTGTCCTCCCTACACCAAAGGAACCGACCTTCATCGGGCAAAGAGCTCCCTCGAATTCAAACTCATCAGAAGGCAGGAAGCAGTGCGTTTCTGCATGTGGTGTTACCTCGACAGAGTTAGATGCTCGATAGCTAAGCCAAAAAGGTTCGGTTTATAAATGTTGTATACAATGAGATGTTCTTGATAAGGGATAAAATGAAATCAAATACTTGGTTTAATGGAGACCTTTGCACAAGGAAAACTAAAATGTAAAGGCTACTTCTCTGTGATATGTGAACACTGGTTCTTGCTCCAAAACAAATGCCCAACCACATGTGTTCCCAGAGGGACAACACATGAAGCATGTGTAGCTTTCCTCCTTGTCAAAATGTATTCTGCTTTTATAGTGGATATTGTTGAAAGCAAGTACAAATTCTAACGCTGAACACGATGATTTACGTGGAAAATCTTACGGTGAGAGAAAAATGATGGAGGCACAAAATCATTAATCTCTCTCACAATAGATTAGGGCTCTCTTCATTATGACGAGAAAATAAAGAGGGGGGTGGGGGGGTGGGTACAATATATAGGAATGGATAAACGGATCCTCATCCAAAGATCCGTTAAACCATATGTTAATATGTCCGACTCAACACTCCCTCTCAAGTTAGGCATACATGTCAACCATGCCCAACATGCCCACATTCATCTCAAATTGAATTGTAGGCAGCCTCATCGTGAAGAGATCTGCAACTTGATCGTCGGATTTCATGTAAGGAAGGCACATCTCTTTCGGTAGCAATCTTACCACAAATAAAATGTCTATCAATTTCCGCGTGCTTCATTTTATCATGCACAATCAAATTGTTTGCCAGATTTATCACAACTTTGTTTTCACACCATGTAGACATTCATAAATGGCTCTACCTTAGATTTTCGCAGATAATCCCAATTTGGGTTTAATAGAACATCCCAATATAGGACGCCCATATATGTTCAATTTATCTCTTCAACTTGGATTCCATGAGGTGGACCTTGGAAAGTTTTGGAATAAGCAAGAGGAATTCGCAGATCCCATATCAATTTTGATGCCCTAGTCATATAAAAGGAATTTTAGCCATATGATTTCAGTAACACCATTTGCAAGTGCTTAATATTTTGCTTGAACACTTGATCTTGAAACAACATTCCGTTTCATACTTGTTAGATAACAAGATTTCCAAACATGTACACCATGTAACCCAAGGTAGACCTTCTATCATCCACAGAATTCGCCCAATCAGCATCAGTGTAGCCTTCAACAGTTACATCATGGTTTTTAGCACCCCAAATATAGTATCACATCTAGTAGTCACAAAGTTTGATAGTAGCATATAAGTAGTTGGGGCTACTACTAAACAATTTGGGCGTAAGCATTTTGGGCTATGGTCAAGGGCTCCAGTTAGGCCCAAGCCAACAGGTTGTCTGGGTCAGTAATCCCCAATAACGGACTGGGTCTAGGACCGGGGACATTATAAGTGCACAATAGATTCTCTTTAATAGCAGAAAGGACAGCCCAAGAGGTGAAGCCACCCCTACCATAGTGTTAGGAGGAAAGGGCTACCCAACAAGTGAAGCCACCATTGTTACTGGGAATAGGTCATTAGCCATTATGCACTGAGGATATTGCGAATATAAGTGGGGGTGATTATAGTACCCAAAACATAGTATCACATCTAGTAATCACAAAATATGGTAGTAGCTTATAAGTAGTTGGGGCTACTACTAAACAATATGGGCTTAAGCATTTTATGTTGTGGTCAAGGGCTCCAGTTGGGTCCAAGCGCAACATGTTATCTGAACCAGTAATCCCTAATACTGGATCGAGTCTAGTGCCCGAGACGTTACAGGTCTTTAAACATAAGGTTTTTTTCGGGCGATCATTTGATATAGCTTAGAATCCTGTTGGTCACGATAACATTAGATGTAGTAGGAGAATGCAAGAACTGACTTACCACATTCATAACATAGGTAATATCAAGCCTAGTAAGAGTAAGATAGATGAATTTTCCTATCAATATTTGATACCTTCCTTTCCCTATATCATTAAGAAGCTTTCCATCATCTTTATTTGTTTATGATTTGCTTCCATAGGAGTAGTGGTTGGTTTGCATCCCAACAGACCTGAATCTTTTAGCAACTCTAGAGCATATTTGTGTTGGCTTAAGCACGTGCCATTTGGAGACCAAACCATCTCAATGCTTGAGAAATATTTCAACTTATGTAGATCTTTTAATTTAAATTCCACTACAAGAGTTTTCTTTGTACTAGAAATTTCACCTTCGTCATCATCTTAAGAATCATGTCATCGACATACACTAAAAGAATGCACTTTTCTTATCTTTCCTTCTTATAAATAGAATGTGGTCTCAATTCACTTGTATATGCCCAATTCTGTTCATTACAACACATAGTCATTCAAGCCAAGCTCTTGTAGGCTGCTTTAATCCATATAATGTCTTTTTTAATTTGTAGCACTCACCCTCCTTTTCAAACGGGGAGGCATTTTCATACAAACATCTTCTTTAAGTTCAAGGCATTATGTACATCCAATTCATGCATTTTGCAGGAAAGTGAACAAGGCATGTAACAACTTTAACGGTGTTCATCTTTGCCACATGTGCATATGCCTAACTCCCCCCTCCCTCCCCCGCCCCCAACCCTCCCCCCGCCCCCAACCCCTTTCCGCCGCCTCCCGAAACCCCAAATTGCCCAAGCCCCGGTTCCAAATCCAACCCCCACAACTCTCAGGTTGCCTCCTTCCCGTCTCCGGACCAATCGCCCCCACCGCTACACTCCTTTCCTCCTTCCAACACCTCTCTCCCACCTCCCACCCTCCCGGCGGCTCCCCCGTCCATCCCCTCCTGGAGAGACGTATGTGGTGCAACCCCCACTCCGGCCTATGAAGCTCGGCCTCTCCAGTACACCCTGCCCGCCATCGTCGACAGCGTCGAAGTGGCCTTCGCCTCGGAGGCCGAAGCCCGCAGTATAGCAGCCTCATGAGAAAATACGATAGTCTTCTATGTGCTTGGTAAACGTCCTTTTCTCAAACATCTATCCATCTTCATCGAGAAGGTTTGGCGTCCGCAGGGGCATTTCAAGCCCCTCCCAAGACCAAATGGTTTCTTCTACTTGAAATTATCTTCGGCAGCAGATTGTGACTGGATTCTTTCCTCGGGACCGTGGTTGTTCCAAGGTCGATTCATGGTCCTGAAAAAATGGGATGCGGTTTCATGCATGGAAAAAGATCTACTCTCAGAAATACCATTGTGGGTCAGATTTCATGGTCTGGGACTTGCCCTTAGCACCGACCTCATCTTGAACAAACTTGCTAGCCTTATTGGGATCCCTTTGTTCATGGACGCGCCTACAGCCGCGGGGAAGAACCTCGACTATGCGTGCTGCTGTATCTCCGTGCATGCGTCGAAGGTGATCCCCTCGACGGTTCCTTTGCTCTTCTATTCCGGACTCCGTCAGCAGGTCCAAGTGGAGATGGAATGGGTCCCTCCTAAATGCCAGCATTGTGTCGCCTTTGGCCATTCCTCCAAGCATTGTCCTTTTGAGTTGCCAGTTCGGCCTGCAAGTTCTGTTGTCATCCAGGAGCGGGTTGAGGTGAATCACGAGCTGGCTGGCTCTTCAGAGATTCCCCTCCAGGGTCCTCCAGCGGTCCCCCTCCAAGGTATGGACCCTCCTTTACAATTAAATGGCACTGCTGTTGCCTCCAATTCCATTCTCGGTAGTGCGGTGGCAGTACACGCGGAGCCCCCTGAAATCCCTTGCGCTCCCGATCCCCACGTATCAGGGGAGGTCCCCATCTCCTCGGATAAACCCCAAAAACGTTCCCACCATCCCTCTAAAGCCCCCTCATTGGTATGGGCACAAGAAAAATTCTTCATAGAATGGCCTCTTCTAGCAGGAGGCCTGGCTCCACCAGCAGTGCTAGCAATAGCCTTATAGATCTTAACTCTCCCTCGGTTGACTCGCAAGAGCTCTCTTCTTCTCAGGGTTTCAATGCTGAGAGCAGAGGGCCTCTTATTATCTCCGAGCCTAATCCAGATTGGGTCTTGGCGACTCATAGAAAAAAGAAACCTCCGAGAGCTCCTTCTAAAGCTAAAGGACGGGCCATCGACCCCACCTCTGCAACCTCTTAATGTCGATAATGGTCTGCAATACCCGTGGTCTTAACAGGCCCAGGAAATCCAAAGCTTTGCTCAAGGATCTTATTCAGGCTAATGATGAACTTATCGGTCTTGTGGAGACTAAAATTCGCCCTCCAAATAGGGCTCGCTTTGAGAACTCAATCCCCGCAGGTTGGAAGTTGGTGCATAATAACAGAACTCTGGGTCGAGTTTACTTCCTTTGGAACTCTTCCTCTTGGTCTTGTGAGATTGTGGCTATTCACGATCAAGCTATCTCTATGCTCTGCAAAAGCCAGGGCGACTATTCTCTCAATCTCACTGTTGTGTACGGTGATAACACTCAAAGTCGTCGATTGGTGCTTTGGAATCACTTGCGGGAGATTAGCCAGTGAATTCACGGCCCTTGGCTTCTCCTTAGGGATTTTAATGCGGTTCGTTATTCCAATGAAAGAATGGGTGGTCGTATGGTTGTTACATCTTCCATGGATGAATTTAACGCTTGTCTCCTGGAGTGTGGCCTTTCTGATCTCGATGCCAATGGCAACCCATGGTCTTGGACCAATGGCTCTATTGGCTCGGGCCGAATTGTGGCTCGGTTGGACCGGGCAATTGCGAATGTGGATTTCATTTCTTCCCTTCCCACCGCCAAAATTGTGCTAACTCCCCCCTGCCGCATTCGGATCATCTTCTGATGACTATACAAATATGTCCTAAGCTACATCGAAAGGCCCCTTTTCAATTTTTCGACTATTGGATGCTTCGCCCTGGTTACATGGATACTGTGTTGGAGGCCTGGGCGTCTCATGTTCAGGGCAACCCTCTCTTCTGTCTGGTCAAGAGATTAAAGAATGTTAAATTTGTGCTCAAGCGCTGGGCTTCCTTAGAGGGTAATGCTCTTTCTGACTCCAACAGAGCCAGGTCCTTCCTCCTTGCCATCTCGATGGCTCTCGCTGATGATCCCCTCGACCCTTATCTTGCTAAGCTAGAATTGGATGTTAAGAAGTACATTCTATCCCTTGATGCGGACTTGGAATCCTTGTGGAAACAAAATAGTAGAGTGGATTGGTTGAATCTCGGGGATCGCAATACCCGATTCTTCCATCTCATGGCCAAAGCTCGCTGCGCAAAAAATTTCGTTACTAATGTGCTGGATATTGCAGGTAATGTTATGAACCTCCAACTTGATGTGGCGAAGGCGGCTGAAACTCACTTTAGGGACTTGCTCGCCCCAGATTTAAATGGCGTCACGAGGAGGCCTCCCCCGCCCCCAAAAAGATGTCTTTCGGCTGATGCTTCAACTTGGTTGGAGAGACCGTTTGCTAGTGAAGAAATTTGGGAGGCTTTGTCCTCCATCGGCTCTTCTAAGACCCCGGGGCCCGATGGATTCAACGCAAAATTTTTTAAGGCTCATTGGCCTCTTGTTAAAGATCAGATTCTAGAGGCTATGAAGTTCCTATATGATGGTGGGGGGATGGTGAGGGAAGTGAACCACACGTTCCTTACTCTCATTCCCAAAGTTCCTTCTCCGGCTAGTATTGGGGACTACCGTCCTATTTCGGGGTGTAATGTAATCTATAAGATATTCGCAAAGACTTTGGCCACTCGCCTTGCTGCGGTCCTGCCATCCCTTATCTCCCTCAATCAAACATCCTTCATTAAGGGGAGGCTCATTGCTGATAATATCCGCCTTGCTAATGAAGTCCTTCATGATTTTGATAGAAGACAAGGGTCTCACAACAAAGCCTGACTCAAGATTGACATATCTAAGGCTTTTGACTCAGTTGACCACTCCTTTATCTTTGCTGCTCTCTCCGGCATGGGATTCTCTACTCGCTGGATCTCTTGGATTACTCCATTCTTATTAATGGGACCCCGCACGGTTTTTTTGTTGGGTCGAGAGGATTGAGGCAGGGCGATCCTTTTAGCCCGTTGCTCTTTATAATCACTATGGAGACCCTTTCCATCATCGTCGAGTTGGCAGCCTTGGAGGGCCGGTTCCTCACGTTGGGCCACGGTCGTTGTCCCGCGCCTACTCATCTTATCTATGCTGATGACCTTCTTTTCTTCTGCAAGGGCTCCACCTGCTCCCTCACCCTTGTTCGTGATATCCTCCTTGAATTTGAGTCGATCTCGGGGCTCAAGCTTAATCCAAAGAAAAGTCGTATCTTCAGGCCTAGATGGGCCACTTGTGACTTCGCAGCCACCCTCCAAACGGGGATGCTTCAGCAGTGCCTCCCCGCCACTTATCTGGGAATCCCGATTGCTTCATCTTATGGTCGAAGCTGTGACACGCGTATTCTTGAGGATAGGATCATGAATCTTTTTAATGGCTGGAGCGCTAAAAGCTTATCTATGGCGGGTAGAGCGCAGCTTTTTAACACGGTGATTAGGGGCATTGTCCTCTATTGGGCCGCTGGTGCTATCATTCCTATTGCCAACATCAAACGCATTGATAGTTTGTGCGCTAACTTCCTGTGGGGCCATAAGCGCCACGATATCGCTTGGACCCGTATTTGTCTTCCGAAAAGGGAGGGTGGCTTGGGCCTCTTGTCTCTCTTGTGCATTCGATGTGCTATGATTGCTTCATGGGTTTGGAGGCTGCTCTCGGCGGACTCCTCCTTATGGGCTGATCATTTGCGCAAGAAATATTTGCATAGTGCATCCTTCTGGGATATTGTGCCTTCATCCTCCGCCTCAATTTACTGGAGAAAGATGCTCGCCTTGCGCCTGAACTTAATTAGTGCTATTCGTGGGGATGTTGGGTCCGCATCTTGGATCCACTCGCGCGCGGGATTTTCCTTTGCAAGCGCTTGTAATATTCTTCGGGACCGAGCGGATCATGTTCAATGGTATGGCGTTGTTTGGGAACTCCACATTCCCCCTTCGTTTGCTGCTACTTTGTATAGGGCCATCATTGGAAGACTGCCTACGATTGATAGGTTAAATGAGTTTGGGATGTCTCTCCCCCCCGCTTGTGGCTTTTGCGGCACTGAGGATGAATCGCATGAACACGTGCTACTTAAATGTTATTATTCTTCGGCGGTCTGGTTGGGCGTCTACCGCTCCTTTGGCCTCCGATCTCCTG
Source organism: Ottelia alismoides (assembly GCA_037367405.1). NCBI lineage: Eukaryota > Viridiplantae > Streptophyta > Magnoliopsida > Alismatales > Hydrocharitaceae > Ottelia > Ottelia alismoides. The sequence continues at coordinate 338,022 of JAZKJV010003225.1, read as the reverse complement.
CTGGCGATACTCTTCTTGAACAGGTCAATTGGATCTCCAACTTGCCCTTGGCTTCTGATCGTTCATCTTTCGCCACGATCCTCGCGATTGTGGTTTGGCACCTATGGCGGGAGTGCAACCGTTGATGGGCGCACTCTGGTCGCTCTGCCCCTGCTTGCCTCATCGCCGAAGCATTGGATACGTTCTCTGCTATCAAATTCTAGGCCGATCTCTGAGTTTTTGTTGCCTTTGGGATCGGTTTTGGTTCTTTCTTTCTTTTTTGCTTTTTAACAATTGCATACGATGCTTCTGGCCATTGTAAGCCCCCCCTACTACTGTAACATGTTATAGCCCCATTTTTTGGAATATAAGGTTTACTTACTTAGCAAAAAAAAGTCGATTCCAAATTTCTGATGGTAACCCCTAGCAGCAAGTCGAACCATGAATAGTAAAATTTTCCATCAATATTATACTTTATTGTGTAGTCCCAATTTGAGCCAACAAATGCATACCTTTAGGAATATCAACTATATACAAAGTGTCATTCTTCATGAGGGCATTTATATCCTCTTGCTACAAAGGACCGAAGCATGTTATTCGCTAGCTTCAACCACATTTTTGGGTATGGTATTAGCATCCGGATATGTGAGAAAACTTTTATCAGAAGTACTCATGTTAGAGTAAGAGATAAGCTGCTCAATGAGGTACTAAGTGCATCACACGTATCCGGCCAGGGGTTTAGTGACCGTCTCTCCCTTCCTTTAAGCCATGTTGCCCTTCAACTATTCAAATTTGTATATTGTAAATCATTGTCATGCATATCAAGAATAATGGGATTACTAAGTGATGCTTGTTTTATCTTTGTATCTTCAAAATCACTGTTATTCTTGTTAAGAGTAGCAAGAATACGTCAGGTGCATCTGAACTTGAGTCATTTGAGGAGGAATCTGAATGATTAAGATTATTTTCTTCAGCTTCTTTGTCAGGACATATATTATCATTAGATTGAATCTCCCCCTAAATAGAACTATTGTAAATAGTGTCGTCTCCATGACGACTTGTGCCTTATCAGGGCTTTCTAACTCCATGGGGCCTAGGATCACCTCGACCATGAGGAGAGAATATTCCCCTTCGGACTCCACTCTATATCAATATCTAATTGTAGATTATTTGGTGGATTTCTCACTAACTTTGAGCTTGGACGAGTTTCTCATCCCGTTGCTCTTCGAGTGGTGCTAGTTCGGCCATTGAGATCTGGGAGAGGGCCCCGGATGAAGAGGTGTCAGACGTCAGAGCCGGTGCTGTCGGCCTGCTAGACGATGAACGTCCTTTCATACCTTCTTGTCTGCCTTCCGTTCATGCCCTTGGGCCATGAATTGATGTCCATGAAAATCCTCTTCACATCCGTTCTCTCCTTGAAGAGGAACCATAAAAAAGAAAGCTCTATGTTCAAAGAATGCAACATCCTTGGTTATAAAAACATGACCAGAGGTGTAGTCAAAGCACTGATAACCTTTTTGTGTCATAAAGTAAACAAGGAAGAATCCTTTACTAGCATGAGTGTCCAACTTCTTCAGTCCATAGTAATTTGCATGCATAAAACAAACACAACTAAACAATCTAAGCGGTAGAGAGAAGGGTGCATGACCCCTGGATGCACATGTATGAATGGAGATTCACCATTTAGAATATGTCACGATATTCTATCATCAAGTACAGACTGGTAAGAATAGCCTCTCTCCAAAATTTCTTGGAAATATCTCACTGAAGGAGAAGCGATCACGTAATATCTAAAATATGCCTATTCTTCCTTTCTGCAGTGTCATCTGTTGAGGATTGTAGGCACACGATGTTCATGGACTTCCTTTCCCAGCAAGAATCTTTTGAATACAATGGATCGAGCACTCTTTAGCATTATCTGAAAAAAATAAATTTTTATCTTAGCATTGTCTTGTCATTCCACGAGGGCAATAAAATTGGTGTCAATATCAAGAACTTCACTTCTGTTCATCATGAGAAATATAGTGGTAAGTCTTGAACAATCGTAAATGAAGATGATGAAATAGTCATATCCCTGCCACGCCAGAATTATTGCAAGGGCCTCAGACATCAGAGTGTACAAGCTCAAAGGCATAAGTGGATTCACCAACAGAGATAGGAAAATTGGTTTGGATTTACGCACCTCACATTGCAAAGAAGCCTCATACAAGTCTGAAAAAATATTCGGCATTAATTTTTGTAAATAAAAAAAACATATGTGACCACGGAGTTCATGCCACTATTTTACTACAATGGAGTTTCCCTTCTCAATTCAAGCCTTCATCACATAGGTAGGAGCCTGATCATCATATCTAGAAGACGATATAGCCTGCCTTAACTAAACCAATTCCAATATTCTTCTTATTATGTAGATCTTCTAAAACACATGAGTTTTGGTCAAGGATCAACCTGCAGTGCAATTCTTTAGTAAATTTGTTTACGGACAAACAATTTATTGGGAAATCAGGAACATGGAAAGCATCGTGAAGGAGGAAATAATTGATAACAAATATTGTCCTTTTCACAGCAACTGTACTATCCATGATTGAATTATATTTGTTTAATACATCATGGCATAGGCGTCTCACGTAATTCAGTCTTATTGTTCTGCATTATCCGGATATGGTCACTTTTTCTTTGGTGCTCATTTTGTCTGGGCTTTTAGTTTAATGTTTCCGTTCAACAGATATGGTTATTGATAAGATCTTATTGAATCTATTGTTTGGGCTCATAACAAGTTAAAATTTTCTCCTATTACTTAGCCTAGGGCATTGAGCATTGTACAAAGACGTGCTTTAGGAGTAACTCATTACCTTCTCTAAAATTGTCAACGAAGCTCTATATTATAAATACCAAAAAGATCAAAATTTTGCAGAAAGTAAAACAAATCAACAAGCCCTCTCCGATTTGTTTTTTAGATAAAAAAGTTCTAAGTTCATTCGTCCAAACCATCGTTAGTTCATTTAAAAGTAGAATGTAGAAGACAAAATCCAACAAGAATAAAAAACGTCCATCCTTGAAAGTCACCACAGAAGGCGAACCAACGTATGTTCCCTCTCTAATTTGTAAAAGATAATTTAGATATATTTACGCATTGTCCAAGCTATTACCCGATGTGTTATTTAAATTCAATCTAAACTACCATCTAGAATTTTTTTATAATTACCTAGCTTACCTCCAAGAAGAAGTAGAACATTAAATATGTTGATTCCGAAGGTTTTAAGATTACAAGGCTTAGATCCTATAGGCAATTCTATGAATGAATGCGACAACATCTCACTTACATACGACAGTCATCTTAGGAAGAGAAAATTAAATATGGTTGGGAAATAGTTACCAATCTCCTCTCTCTGTTCTATGTTATTTTAATAAAAATTGGATACATATCACAAAAAAATGATATGGATACAAACCACTGAATGTAACATGAATGCAAATACGATTGCCATTTTCAAATTTTGAGAATACTATATATATATGGTTGTATATTTTTCTTGTATGTATAGATATGGTTACATATCTAGAATTGAAATGGATGTGGGTTGATAGGGGATGCAATTAGAAACCTAGATAATCTTTACTATACATATCTAGTTGCATCCATATTCAAAAAAAAGATGTGTATTTTTTTTGTAAATATTGATACATATATTATTTTTTACAACAAATCAATATATATATACACACACATACAACTACGAATGATATTTTATGAATACAAGTGCCTTTTTTACTATATAGTTACACATACATATTATATGGTATATACAATATGGTATATGCGTAATATGATTTTCTAAAAAAATATGGATATTGGTATCACTTTTGGTGCATAAAAATCATTTGGATCCAAATACCATGCATCGCTATATTAATTTATATCATTTTAAATTTATCTATATCTATATATTCAAAAAAATGCTCGTATCTGTATACATATTATGATAGATTACAAAAAAAGACATCGGTAAAAAAATCACCTATCCATTTTCCAGTTAAAGATATATGCAATAATAAACATATTAAAGTATACCTGAATCAAAATTACATTTTATAACGAACCCACATCCACTTTGCCACATCCTTTTTCAAATCGGTCATGTATTAATATCTATATCCGTAAAGAAAATATAAAATCATATATGTGTGTATTCTCGAAAAACTAAACTTACTATCATATCATAAATATCCATGATATATTTCTTGAATTGGATCTATACCATTTTTTTAGGATATGTATCCAATTTTATTAAGGAAAAATGGAGTTGTTTCCGTCTCATTTTCCGACGTTTTTTTATTTTTTTTCAAAAATAAAATCATATATTTTCATCATTGTATCCATCCAATATGTCATTCCAATTTTCTCATAAACAGAGACTCCTATGTCTTTCATTTAGAACAAGTAATTTTAACGGTCCTAGAATTGTTGTAATTGACTTGTTCTAGATGAAGGACATAGGAGTCTCTGTTTCTGATGAAATTTGATTGATGTATTAGAAGGATATAGTGATGAAAATACATGACTTTATTTTTGAAAAAAATAAAAAATACCGAAAAATGAGGCGAGAGAAACCATGGTGGTTGGGTGGCGGCATGGCCCCCTTCACACTCCCCTTTCCCTCCGCCACCGGGCGCATTGCAAGCAAGTTGATTCGCACCTTCCGTGGAGGGATTGAGAGAAGGGAGATGGTTGTAGGTAGGGATGAAAGCGATCGGATACAGATACAGATATAAGTATATGGTATAATCACATCCTTATCCATTTAAAATATGAATACGAATACATATATGAATATTAACGAAAATGAAAAATGTATTACCATATCCTTAAAAAACAAGGGATTTTATCACTTGTGCCCCTCCAAGATGTTGCAATATCAGTTATGCCCCTATCTTTTTGGTAATATCAGTTGTGCCCCTCAAAACTTGCTATTTTATCACTTGTGCCCCTCGGGTTAGTGACCGTCCATCTACAGTGCAAACGGACGTTAACTTTGAGGACATAAGCGGTATTAAGTTAAAAAAAGGGTTATAGGGTCATTTTATACCCTCTTCCTCATCCTCTTCTTCTTCCTCCTCTTCCCCCCATCCTCTTCCTCCAACCTCCTCCTCCTCCCTCTACGCCTGAAACTCCTCCCTAGCCCTCATCCCCACCCAGCTCCGCCCCGAGCTCCCCGCACCTCCGTACCTCCGCCTCCGCCCCGCGCCGCGCCTGTCCCTCCCCCGCGCCTGCCCTCCCCCGCGGCGCCCCTCCCCCGCGCCTGCCCTCCCCCGCGGCGCCCCTCCCCCGCGCCTGCCCTCCCCCGCGGCGCCCTGCCCTCCATATCACATAAAAGGTCACCATTTTCCAATCCTGTGGGCCGCTTGTTGTCGCTTTTATATTCTCTCCCCTCTAACGTACACCTCCTTCACCTCTCCCCTTCCTTCTTGCTTCCTCCTCCTCCACCATGGATGTCCCCAAGAGGAGGAGAAGCATCTTCACCATCACAGTGGATGATGACGATGCCGTCCTGGAGCAGAGAACTGGAAGCAGAACCACCACTCTTCCGGTGTCCCAACACAAGGGTCACCCCGTGGGTCTGAGGATCCTGATACAAAACCACACGGTCAGCACCACCACGCAGGAGCGTTCTGCAGCAGCGACTGCAGATGCACGCAGATTCTGAGGGACGAGAGGATCGAGTTGAAGGCCTCTTCAATGGCTCCGCCCAAGCGGGAGGAGTGGAGGAGGGTTCCGGTCCCAGTGTAGAGATTAAATGGACATGTATGCATGGAGATTAAGGTAGAGATCTATGGGGTTTTTTCTCGGTTTCCTACTTTTCTCTCTTTTCTGCAGAGGCTTACGAATTTTGTTAAACTGAGCGAACCAGTGAGCGAGACTATGTTTGTGAGAATAAGAGGCAGCTGCTTTAGATATGTAAAACTTTGTATAATACATGAGCATCATTTCTGGCATAAAGTTGTTCAGTTATCCATCAGCACACTCACCGCCCCCCACCCTCAGGTCGCCCCTAGACTCGCCGGCCTCCTTCCTGCCGCCCCAGGTCAGCCCCCAGGACTTTCAGCATTTAGATAAATTTTTGATTAATTGATTCATGAAAAGTCACCAAAAAATTCAATAAAATTCACCATTTTATCCGTAATGAGTGATATATCCGTGAAAGTGCAAAAATTTTAAAGATTCGATGGATGCATGAAGGTGCAAATAAGAGAGAGAAATTATGAAGAGAGGAAGAAGAGCAAATGGAGGAGGAAGAAGATGAAGGAGATGTGTGGACAATAATACCCCTCTTAACTGCACCAAGGTTTGAAAAAACCTTGGTTAAGTCAACTCATTGACGGTCAATCTGACGGAAGGGCACAAGTGATGACGGAGCAAGTTTTGAGGGGCACAACTGATATTACCAAAAAGATAGGGGCATAACTGATATTGCAACATCTCGGAGGGGCACAAGTGATAAAATCCCAAAAAACAAATACAAAAAAAAGAATCGGATACGAATAATGATAGAAATATTTAATAGATTATCTAAAATATACATGTTTTGGATGGTTTACACATAAAATAGGCATACCTCAAATATTTATTGCGCAACAATTATATCAACGATGGTGGTTGCAATCGTAAATATTGTTACACACAATTATAGATAACTCAATGATAGTATTATATATTAAAAAAGATATACGAATACTAATGCAAATATTAGCGAATATTAAAATGATATTAATATCCACATCTATTTTAAAACAAATATAAATATCAAAATATGTACAAAACGGGTATGATAACGAATCGGATTCAAATATATTCATATTTATTTTCATGTCTAGGCGCACGAGTCTGAAGAGTCTCTCTGGAAGGTCACGTACCTCAGTTGCTGGAGACCCAATTGACGTCTTTGAAGTCTTCCATTTTTGTAATTATATACATGTATGTATATACCATCATCTTCAGATATAAGATGAACAAGACGATGTTCTTAGAAATATCAAATATTCGATTTATGTTCTTCTGTTTATTCTTTTGTGTTTGTTCTTGGCAGTGAGACGGATCTGGTGGTTGTGTGTAAGTTATTCTCCTATAAGGTATAACCTTTGTAAAATATTATTCCGAATGGGTACGTTTTGAAAATATTTATCAGAATGGACATATATTGGCGCCGCTTGGTGTGTCGCAAGCGACAAACAGTTTGCCGCGCTCGGCAAATCGTTTGTCGTGCCACATGGACGGTAAAAACATGCACTAGCGGTGAAAAATCTGACTTCCCGACCTCCTCCTATCTGTCCATATGACACGGCAAATGGTTTGCCAAAACATAACCATTCTGTAAAATATTTTTCAGAGCAAATTTATCCCCCCTTTCGGTGAACATCTCACTGTTTGTTGAAATATGTTATAAACTCAAAAATTGAGAATAACATAGCCTTAGTTCTAATCTTTCAAAAACGCCGAAGAAGAAGATCTTCTCTTGATGGCATTTCATATTTACATGGTTAATCCCATACCAACATATACGCCCGCGACTACTTTCACCATTGGCACTTGCTACGAATATGCTTTTGTTAAAGGGATTTTTACACACAGATACTTTTGTGTGTAATTCGTATGTATTGTATTTATACTTTATCCATAACTCCTATTTTTGTGTGTCTAATAATATGGTTAATAAAATAAAATTAAATATTTACAAAAAGCTTGTAAAATTCTTTGAAAATTCTTTTGTAAATAGTTTTGTAAAATATTTTTAAAAATCTTTGTACAAATGACTCAAGAAAATAGAAGAAATGATGAGAGAAGAAGATAAATAATGGTGGGAAGGAGGGTGAAAAGAAAAAAAACATAGGGTGACTGCTAAATGATCTAGAGAAGATGAACGTAACCAACTCAACACCAATCACATATAAATGCAAAGCAAACCCCCCAATTCAGCTTCTCAACTCAATGAAGACCGTGAAGGATCATTTGTTAATCTTGTCAAATTTATAGTTAGGTGATCAAACAAATATGTTAGCAAACTCACAGGTGTAGTCTCTTGGGGTAGTTTGTGTCTAAGCCAACGGAACACATCAACTTAAACACGACCACTTCTATTAAAGTCAGAGGCAAGTGCTTGTAGCAATAACATGACTCAAAAGTCAGTCTAAACATTTAGGACACAAGTCTAAGGCTTTGAGCTCTAATCCTTAAGTGTGTGTGCCTCACTCGATCTGGAGAGTACCTATATACAATGAGGGGGTTGCTCTCTCCGAATTAAGGAAGTAATCAGTTACGTTTGATTTTAATGATCAAGTTTAATTAGCGGTCCCAATTTTTAATTTTTGATTTTCTATTCTTTTGAATATTTTTCAATGAAACTTCTAACGAATGTTCCGAATTCTTTTTTATTCGTAAGTCCAAAAACAGATGGAGGAAGACGGAAAAGCCGATGCGTGATGAAAACTATGAATGCATGCACGAGATAGAGTTGCGTATCTTGCTCCAGTGGTCTACATGTACTATGATCCGTGCATAAAAATTAAACTAATCTAAATGAATGAAGTGCGAGAACCGTCCTAAATAGAAATTTCTATTATCGTGAAACACATATTTATTTGTCTAAGTCCAACGATGTCTATAGGAACATATATTCTTTTAGGGTTGTGGACCTAATGCTACATGGCTCAATCAAATAGAAACCTAAATCTAGGGGGCTAAAATGCAAAAATCGTAGGAAATAAATAAAATAAAAGCGAAAAAACCAAAACACGATGAGGTTCCTCAAGTGCACCTACACTTGGTGAAACAAACCCCACAGAGCAGGTCTCCCGGTTTGAAGATTAATGCAACTATGCATATTCAAGTGTATAAGATAAATTCCATAAAACTTATCCAACAACATAACATTTGGCATATTCCTGAAATCGTCCTTAATGGTGGACCAGAATTACTGCATAAATTCAGCAAGTCTCATCTAGGCCCGGAGCTTTATGTTTCTAAAAAAGTCTTATAGTTTGTTCCATCTCAGATATATAAAAGGGGGATATCAAGGATTCTGAATTAGTTATGGATGTAAAACAATTGGTAGGAATATCCACCCCTGTGCAACAAAATGGGAATCTTGACAATAAAAATCCATAAAGATTGGTGGTAATTCCTCCATACCTTGAAAATATAAGGTTAGGGACCAGATCATCTGCTTTGGGCCAAAATGCAGTAGAATCTGATGTGGTCGTGGGAACTGATCGATCTTGATTGAGCGGTTCGCACGATTTACATTTTTTGTGGGTCTGTACCGTACAAAATCGAACGATTCCTACGATCAAGAGGCACAACGCCACAACAGAGTATCCTCTCTGATGAGGTTAAGCTCTTTTTAGTGCTCTGCAATGTGACTCAATGATATTGGCTGATGCCACCGCATTCAGAAAACGTGAGTTTTTGTGAGCAACAACTACATATCGAACCTTCGCCCTTTGATTGGAGAAGCGGAACTCATAATTACAAAGTTCCTCCAACCTGGAGTTCAAAGTCTTCAGATCCTTGGAAAGTTCAATATCACCAGGAGTTTCTTTTTCCAAATTGATCTTTTCGAAATTGTCAAATTTCTTTAGATATGTGCGAAACTTGGCTTTTCCTCCAATGTTTATTGGCAATCTTGAGTGTCTTGACCCTTTGTGCCCAACGATGAAAGGGGCTGTCCGATATAATCGGATCATTTCAAGAATCAGCACATATAGATCATGTTGGTATTTCCCGGACAACAGCCAAAAGAGCTGAATCTTGTTATCTCAAGCAATATAATAGAACCAAAGATTGAGATGAAACAGAGATCCTTCTCTGTTCTTCATCTCTGGTTTCTGCAATTAACACAGAAGCACATGTTTACAGCTACGCAACCAGTAAGACAGAAGTGGTCTAATTGGGTCCCCAGCAGACGAGGTTCATGACGATCTCTGCCTTCTCAGGTTCTCTCCTCCTCCTCGTCTCTGCAGACTGCTGCTGCTGCTGCTCCAGATCACAGGAGACTGCACGAGCATCCTTCAGTTGCGGCTGAGGTGAAGGCTTCTTGTTACGGGTGGTTGTCGTGCAGCTCTGGGTGCGCTCCCTCAGCATCTGCATGGCCCTCATGCACGTCCTGCTCGTGCATCTCAAGCTCATCTTAGTTAGTTGGTTGCTTGGAATTGTGGAGCTGAGGAGAGATGGGTTCGTTGTGGTTTTCTTTGGAGAAAAGATGGAGAAAGGATGGCGCCTTTATGAAGGGGAAGTGATGGTGCATATCCGGTAATGTTCGTGGAAGGAAGATGTCCAGTTCATGGGGCTGGAACATAGTTTTTAGATTTCTTTATAGGAAACGGGAACATACTTTCAATATATGATACATAATGCTCAATAATCGTGAATATTACACTCAAGATCCCAACAGTTGTTAACTAAGGCGTGGCGTAACCCTATATTAACTTTTATCTGTTTTATTCGTTATGTTTGACGGAATCTGCTTTATTCATCGAACTTAATCAAATTTGCAAATGTTTCTCCTTCGGGCACTCGGTGATTCAAGCAGTGAAAAGAAAACTCTTTCTCCGGAGATGTTCGTCCTCAAGTGGAGCTCGGATCTTCGGTGCTTCCAGATGATTGTGCTCAGCTGCAGGAAGTCTTCGATGTCAAGGATGTTGAGAATTCCAGGTGACGCAATCGGTTGCAAGATCGAAATTGAATAATATTTCTTTCTGCTGCTGCTCTCTTCTCTTCGTAATGAGATTATCTTCTCGCTTCTTTTTCCCGCAAGAGGGAGTCACACCTTCTTCAGTTGTCCTCATTTGAAAAATCAACACATATTCTAGCACACGCGACACCAGATCCATCTGATTGCCAAAAACAAAGGGAAGAACAAGAATCGGATATTTGGTTATCTTTGAACATCGACTTGTTCATCTTATATCAGAAGCGGATGATATACATGTGCATAATTACAAAAAGGGAAGACTTCAGAGACCTCAATTGGGTCCCCAACAACTCAAGTACATGACCTTCCTGAGAGACTCCTCCGACTCCTGCGCCCCTCTCCCCTCTCTCAATCTCTCCACGGAAGGTGTGAACCTCCTCGCTTGGGATGCACCGCCGAGATTGTTCTTCACTTGGTGATGGAGTGATCTGAAGGTGTGGTTCCACCTGCAGATGCCATGGTCCTTGAGTGCCTCCACGGCCCCCATGCTCGCTGCCACCACCCACGCTCTGCTTGTCGAGCTCATCTTTCTTTTATCTTTGATTTGATCTCCCCCCAGGAAGAACAAAGTTGATCAGGAGTGTGGTTTGGGATTTGTTGCTTCTGGATGATAGGATTGTAGGAGGAGAAGTGGGTACATATGTGTATATATAGGAAGTGGGTGCACACCATATTGTTGGGACATGGTTTCTGGGGAAACAGGCGATGCAGCATCCTGTTTTTCCTTTGGTTCCATGACACTGGTGCCTTTGGTTGTTGGTTGGTTACTTCGGCTTTTCTCAGTCCAAATCAGCTGAATATGGGATTGTTTTTCAGGTGATAATAAAATGTCTCTGTAAAACAACATAATTACATCCTAACTTTTACATGTTTTTTTTTCTATACTTAATCACTTGTAAAGTTACCAATCCCAACATATTCCATGTAGAATACCTTCCATCGAAAATGTAACATTTCGGGCTTAGTTTTCCAGTCCGTTATCGAGGAAAATTAATACTGACAATTTGTTGAGTTCGAGCTCAAATGCATCCGTTGACAACCAACCAAAATGCTTAAACCTAAGTTATCAAGTAGTAATCCCACAACTTATAATCACTCTCACACTTTGTGAATTTTAGATATGTGGCTATCTTTGGGGATATGGGTGTTACAAAAAAACCTTTATATTTATTATAAGCCATGAGAAAATTACTATAAATTCCTTTGGTCATGATTAGATGACAGTAAAGTATTTTTATCCTTGAATAATGGAACTTCATTCTGTATAAACAATATGAGAATAAGGTAGTCGTATCATCCATCAAGTCTCTCAAACCAAATGGAACAAGAATGAAGTATATCCAATACTATCACTTTACATCTCTTTCTTCACCTCTCCCTCCGCTTTATGTACGACTCTCCCTATGATGAGCCCCACATTGACAAGCCCTACACGTAGCTACCCTTCCACTCAACATGGCTTTACCGCCTATGATCCTCATTCCTACTCCTGTGCAGCTCTTCATCCATGATGCTAGTCAAATCTTCATACCCCATGAAGGAGAGTTCAAATCCTTGAAGGGAGGAATATCTCGCTCATTGCGAAAAATGCGGAATAAAGGGTTACATCTAAAAAAACAAAATATCATTTTATGGTCATAAAATAACAAAACCTTTTATATACCACAAAATAATACTGTGATTGAAACTTTTTTTATGATGTCGTATGAACCAAAAGGGAGATGGAATTATACCTTTATGAGGCGATAGTCTCTAATGCGAAGGTCCTCCTATATCAAGGTCGATCTTTCAATTGAAACATGCATGGGCTTGTCGATGAAGTATGTACCGTTTTAAAGATCTTAGAATCCCTCTTATCTTCTTTCTTCTCCATGCTTAGGGAGGATCGTCAGGGATCTCCATCTCAATGTTGATGTTACTAGACGAGGTTCGTATCTCCACCATGAATGCAAAAAAGGCGCATAAATGAGAGAGAATCACGATTCACAATGGAGGGGAGGCGAGGGAGAGGAGACAACATATGAGGAAGAGAGAGAGAGACACACACAGAGAGAGGAGGGAAGGTTCCTTGATGTACATCACATCCCCTTAAATAGAGGGAAGTTGGCCACGTTGTCTACTATCCAATCCTATTCTTAATTTGACTTAATTCATTCTATTTTGACTTGGATTGATTTCAAACATCCAATTCTAAATTGAATATTGAAACAGATGAATAATCTCATCATAAACTATGTGAATCGATTTATATAACTAATGCCTTTATCCTACAATCCCAATTTATAATTCTCAGATAGTGTTATTTTAGATAGGGCTCTCCGCAATCCGTGAGCATCCAATTCTCATAATCGGCTTAGGATTCTAGGAATTATGAATAATCCCAAATCATAACATAAATAAGAATCTAGGATAGTACTATTCAAAGATAAGGAACACTTCAAATCGAATTGGAATTTCTCGGAATAGTGCACCAAACATGGATACATGAAAATTTGATAGGGAGATCATATAGGCCGTTTGCTGTGACTTTATATTAAAATAAAATCAATATCAGGATAATAACCACTTCAACTATCTGATTGAGTTGTATATTGAATCACCAATCGATCCTGAATTCTTTTGGATCATTCTTCAACTCTTTGGATCTTGATTTGGTTCGATGAACTGAGATTTAATCCAATTAAATCTCATTTATTATACCTCTAAGTGGGGTCACTAAAATCCACCATGTTTCATCATTCCCTTAAAATGGAAGAGTAGTGTTATACAATCTATTATATGAAAACATAAACCTCAAGTATTCTCAATATACATCCTACATACTGGATAGCATGAAGTATATGTTTTCATATTTGGTTGTCTCCTTCCAAGGTTAAGTAGAAGATTTCTCAATCGATCATAGGGCAACAACATTAATCATACACTTCCTAAAAAGTGTATATTGATATTCTCAACTTGTATCATGTCACCATTGGTGGAATTTGTTTTGCCCTAATATCTCATGAATGAGCTTTTGTCTTCAAATTTATTAAGTGTGAACCTATATTATTCTTTTGAGAGATCATACACCTCATCGTGTCCACACACACCAGCTCGCTAGTATATAGCCCATTTCGGGCCATCAACCTATTGATATGTCGAATGTACATAATAATATACATATTGTATAGATCATGCATAGTAACTTGATATTTAAATTTATATCTACTATCAGAATTCAAACCACTTTGAGTTATCCAATTTAATCATATATTGGTCTAATTTTGTTAATTGATTCCAAACACTTTTAGATCAATTTCTAACATTTTTGAACTAAAATATGATTTGATGAATTAATATTTAAGTTAATCAATTCCTATTCATTTGTCTTATAAGTGGAGGTTTATCTTTCCTCAAAATGTAAGTGTCATGGTATATAATTTACTTACGATCACATCGATCTTGAGAATTCCTAATATTCATGCATCATACATACTGGAAAACTTTGAATAACCTGAAGTTCAATCACATATCTGGAATGTCCTCTTCAAAAGATTATTAATAGATTTCTCAATTGATCATCGGATGCCAATATCAATCATACACCTTCCATATATATATATATCAATATTCTTGAATTATTATATTTTTTCATAAATAAGATGACCATCGATAGCATTCATTGTGACCTCGATATCTTGTGTGTGAGCTCCCGCCTTCTGCTTTAGTAAATATAAACATGTGTGATTAGTTTGAGAGATCATACATCTCATATTTCCTTGTATGCATATTAGGTCTCAAGTATATAGACCTTAGGCCATCGAGCTATTACTTTGCTAAATGTATATACTTAGATGTGTGTATGTGTAGTCAAAGAATGTACGCCCGTTTGAGAATGTATACAATAAGACTCTTCGGTATCTTGATCTCATTAAGTTAACCCTTTAACTTGACTCATCTAATACCTTAAAATCTATGTTTAGAGGACCTGCATCAAGAGTTGACAGTAAAATATTAGTCTTTAGAGAAGATTGTGTTCTCTTCTTTGTTTAATATTGGTCCTTCTTGAATTTTACTTTACGATGCCAGTTTTATCCTCATTCTAACTTTTCACTTCTACAATCCAGCATCAACCTCTATGTTCTAACTCTTTTGATCAACAGTTATATGATATCATGACGGCCATGGTATATATCCCTATTTGTAGTAAAGGACTTTAACAATGCAAACTTTATTATGTTTTATTTCATATATGAAATGATAGAATTTGCAGTAATTTTTATTGCATAACGGATCATCATAGATCACATGTTCAACATTCTCCAAATAACCCTCAACATTCTCCTAATAGTACTATTCTCAGTCTCGCATTCATGTGCTAATCATTTGACTATTTAGTCAAGATAGTTTGATCAGATACTCTGTCACCAGAGATTAAGCTAAGTTCTGTTACGAATTTTGTACATAGAAATAATGGTTGCATCTAATGTGATTGCTAAGTTTTCGCTACTCTTAGATTAGAATACAGTTGTTCTACATGGAAACATAACCATGATAGTATTTCTATTATCCATGTCGGATTGAAACTGAATCAGACTACCCTCGGCTCGGATATCATTATTCTCATAGACTAAGACATAGTATTGAGTTTATATGAAGATGAAGATAATACTTTGCTAGCACCATATCCATAATCTTAAGTCTTAGTTGAAGTTGTTTATTCATTGCAGTCAAGTGTTTTCTCTCCATAATAGGACCGGTAATTGTCGTGAATAGTGGACACAATCATACATAAATATGATCAACAATGAAAGCACGTAAACACAGAGATTTACAAGGTTCACCTGTAATCATGCTACTCCTTGGACGACGATGATCGATTTTCACTATATGGAGAAAGAATAATACACAGGATACAAAGATCCCTGACTTTTAGGAGTTTATATATTACTCTTGATATAGATGAATCTCTAGTGTAAATGGATTTGGATACTTAAATATAAAAGGAACAGACCCTCGTCGAGTAGGGTATGGTGGCAAGAGGGGGGAAGACGTCGGGGTGGGAAGAGGGGGTGGGTTTGCATATGATGGTTCTCCAACTGGATCTTGCATCAAGACATGTCGATAGTAACAGCTTAGCGCTCCCTCTACATGACAGATGTATTGTCTTTTACATATTATGACATATATCAATCTTTCCTATAACTATTGCATAAGGGCATAAAACCATAGCCATCTCATCCTTAACACTTTGAGGTACCATTCATTTAGATAGGTCAAAAATGCTTCCAAGATGTAGCGTTGCTATGTTTATTCCTATATCCTCTCTCTCTTTTTATATATTTTTGAACCGCTTGAGATCCAATATATGAGAGGCATCATCGAGATCTTTCATTTCAAAGGCATATGACAAGTAAATCTTAACACTAGCTATTATCCTTACATCATTTCTTGGTTATAACTAGATGTGAAACCTCTGACCCCTCGACTGGAGTTTGATTGACAAGCAAACTTCAATAAGCAAGCCAAGACATTTGAAGTACATAATGGGAATAATTTCCGATATTCATATGAAGCAATTTGGGGAGTTTAGTTTGACTCCATTTTTTGTGGATATAATTAAAATTCAGGATCCTGTAGCCATTAGATAATGTCAAATAGACATGACGTTTGGGGAAAAGGCTATACCCATTCCTTTTTCGAGAAAAGTGTTGTGTTTGCTGCTCATTGAAAATCAACAAAATCATTCAACTCAACTAATGAGGTTTACGTATCTTTTTAACTTATGTAGACATCCATGCTGAATTTCCAAAATTAGTAGTGAAAGTAAACTTAACATGTGAGCAGATGGGGAGCCACCTTGAGTACGAGCAATACGCTTTCGACATGAGTGGGGGTAAGGTCAACGTTTGATACTTTCCTGCATATGGCCTCAAATTTCAATGAAGTTCCATCGAATTACCTTGGAATTTCTATTTAGGTCAGCAAAATCAAAATATAACCTTATTTTTTCAAGATTTCGACAAAATGTTGGTGAAATATTATCCAAATTGCACGTAATTTCAATGAAATATAAAAAATAAGGAATCTACCCTTTGCTTTCATCGAAATTTTTATATATCAATGAACTTTCACCCATTTTCCCACTGATATGTTGAGTTCTTAGAGTGCTTTTTATTGTTTAAAGAATATATTTTAGCTAGTTACAAAATTTTAGGTTTAAATTGAAACTAAATCAATGAAAAAGAATCTTTGAGAGTTACATTCAATTTTTAGATGGAGGTCTTTATATCTTTTGTTCTTTTTTTAGTTTGATATATATGTTTTGTTTAGTATGTATTGCATGTGTAACTCATTCTTGTTTAAGATTTGATTATTATGATTTTTGCTTTCAATTCAGAATCCATTTATGACTCGAGGCAACAACATATTGCTCTTATATATGAATATATGTGGCTATTGTATCGATAATACCACTTCAAAACTTATGTTTGCACCTTCTTTTTACATAAAGTATATTACTATCCTATTTATTGATTTAGGTGTATTAAAGAAAAAAATCAATTTTAAAATCATTTCCGTGATTTATGATGATTTTAGTAAAATTTCACTGAAATCCTACCAAATTTCAGTGAAACTCAATGAAATCTCTCTTTTTGAACCGTGGCAAAACGAAACCAAGGATGGAATAGAAAACCTTGCTTGGACATGGCTCCAAATCGACAAACTCAATGCATTAAGTAATGGGCCTATTTTTTTGTCAATTGGTTCAATGGAAAAACCACCATGGTGATCAATCTTTTTGAGATCATCGCCTAATCAAACTAACCTTAGGGATCGTTTGGTTGCAGGGGTGACCCGGGTCAGAGCGGGTCAGCCCCTTGCAACCCGCGTTTGTTTGGTAGTCCGAACGGGTTGGGAAGGCCATACGGGCGTGTTGCGGGGTTCTCTTTTTTTACTCACCCGTGCCCGCAACGATGCCTTTTCTTCCGTCAACACGTCGTGTCCCATCCCACCTCGACGCATGCGCCACCAGCAGAACCTGTGGCGGTCCTCTCGATGCTTTTCATCCCAGTTTGTATGTCATCTTCCTCCCAAAGCACCCGGTCCTCCTCTGCGCCGACCACGCCTGCCGTAACCTACTTGACAACACGATGGGGGCTGGGGTCGATACAGTGAAGGGATCATGTCCTCGAAGGAGAACCATGCCGACTCTTGTGAGTCCATAGCCCTGAGCGTGTCTCCTCGTCCATTGAGGGGAGGAAGGAGGACGTGTAAGGTCGACGAAGAGCTCCTTGCCTATAAGTACCGCGCGACCTTCTTGCTGGCGTTGTACGAACTCGCGTGCGTTGGGGTCAAGCTTGGAGAGGAGGAGACCTTGGCGTTTGCAAGGAGCATCGCCCGGCTTGTTGGAAGGTACTTTACTCCATATCATCCTTTGCCGTTACTATTTAGAAGTATATTAAGAAGGAACATCGCCCAGATACAAGTATTGCTTGCCGATGGATCATGGAAGGGCATGATGCTAGTTATTTTCCATGGCTTTTTTGTATGCAGTGTAGAGGGCCTTCTCTGCAAATCGAACTGGAAATTTGCCTTCTGATGATCATTTTCTGGGTTTTCGATGATGAAGTCGTATATAAACAGAACCTCGTTGGTTTCGTTTTTACATAACGATGAGATATGCTTATCATGTATCAATTTGATGTAATGAGTTCTAAAACATCCGTTGCTTATTAATTACTGGATGAGATATGCTTATCAATTTGATGTAATCGAACTGGAAATTTACCTTGTGATGATTTATTTTGTGGTTGACGACAACCTTTTTCACTGAAAATGTTTTGGGGAAGGTACTTTCATCTTGGTTGTTTCTTGAGACGTAGTTAAACTTATTACAAACATGCTACTGTCCGCACGAATTTCTATCCAACCTCAAATAACAGGATGTTCTTATGCCCATGCCCGAGATAGGGGAAAAAATCCACCCCCTCAAATAACAGGAGAAATCTATCCAACCTCGATCTCGATCTAGCATTCCGCCACGTGTAAGCACATCCTGCCACATCAATAACAGTGAGTCCTAAGTCCAGGACATGATTCCTGAAGTCCTCCGAGCCAGCGTCGCGACCACCGCCCCTCAAAGGCCGGTCATCAGCCATCAAGGTTACATTTAAGTCGCCCCCAATGAGCCAAATGCCCTCCTCCCCGTGCGCTCCCACCTCCGAGATATCTGCCGCCAAGGATCCCGCTTTCGGACTTGTAGGCCCATACACATTGGTCACCGTAAAAATAACATTATCTACTTTTCTTTTAAGGCATACAGATAACGAGAACATAGATCTCCTCTCTACCAGCTTCTCAAAATCAGACCTTCTCCAACCTGTCAGGAGCCCACCCGCCGCTCCTCGAGCCTCAACCTCAGCAAAATCAAACGACGAGCCACCACCCAGATCACGCCACGCCTCACCCCCTGCCCTAGAGATCTTTGTCTCTTGCAGAAGTACAATATCCGCATGTGCATCGCCTAGCAACTTCCTGACCCTCAGTCGTTTCTCGGGACGACCCAAACCCCTCACATTCCATGAGATGACCTTCATTTAGCAACTTCTTTGGCCTTCCCTCGCTGTGGAACCACACCCAAACTTTCCGCGAAACACCTATCAAGCAGGCTGAAAAAACTTGGTCTTCCAATAGGCGACGACTGACCTTCGATCTCTGTTGTTGCGCAAACACCTTCCAACATCCCCTGCCTCAGCTCCGCCCCCATCAGCATTTTCCTCTTCTGCTTCCTCCTCCACCCGCGAGGTTTTCGCTCAAAACACCACCCTACTCTTGCCCCCCATCACCCAGCCCCTCTTCCCCACCCCCCCGCATCTCCCTCCCCGACCACGTTAAACATCCTCCTTCCCTTTCTCCATTCCCTTCCAACCCGATGTTTTCCCCTTCCAAACTCACCTCGACCTGCCCCTGCAGAGGAACCACCCCCTCCTCCACCTGCACATTCTCCTCACCTACCTCGCGAGTACACCCTTCCCCTCCACCTGAGATGCCACCCCTCGCATTACCGCAGCTGCCCTCCTCTTCCCTTCCAGGCGACAGGTCAGCCACCGGCAGCCCGGTGACCCTCCTCCCACCCTTCCCCGTGCTAGCGCTTAAAACCACAGCTAACCATGTGGCCCCCGCCCTGCTGGCCACATGTCGTCCCGACAAGTGCGCCTGCTCAGGAGTCAGAACCAGTCCATCCTCCGCCCCACCGACACGTCCGAGGTCGACCACCAACTCACAGCGTGAGACCTCAGCCTCTTCTCTTCCTTGCTTCGGCACCCCTTCTGCAACCACCTCTACGGCCTGAGTAGAGGAGCCCGGCTCTCTCAGAAGAACGTCCCCCTCGGCTTCCTCCCCTAAGCCCGCAGGAGCTGGACTCGGATTCCCATGTCGGGTCACCGCCCTCCAAAAGCAACGCCCCCCTGCCTGTCTTGATACCGCAGCAGGGACTTCACATTCCGCACCCAACTCTGAACGTCCACCATACTTTGGTCCCGCCCTTCCACGATCAAATTTGCAAATAAAATCACCGCAGTTTCCATTTTGACTACAAGCTGGAAATGGGCCTCGATTGGAATTTCCATTGGAAGTGCCAGCGTGGCATTTGCCAATGGGACCCACCGCTGGAGAATGATGGCCATTTCCAAAATCATATCCCCAACGAATCGCAGTAATTGACGATGGCAAACGAAACAGCTCCGAAAGCCTTGGTTCGCCCGCCTCCCTGATTGGCGGAAGAGCAACCGCCTCCGTGATTGGTGGAAGAGCAACCGCCTCGCACGCCTTCGCCGGAAGAATCCGCCCTTGCCGATGCCGAAACACGACTCCCGCCACAGCCGGCTCTGCGGACGAGATCTCCAACTGCAACCGACGTCCCTCCACCGTCGACGTCCACCAGCCGAACATCCTAGGATGAAGACGCTGCACCCAAACAACCGGGTCTCCGCTCTCCCCCGGCAAGAGACCAGACGCTGCCAAACCTTTAACATCTGCAATGCCCAATAACAGCTGACGAACCCGATGCAGGTTCCTCCATAAGAGCGGGATTCCTTTAACTCTAATCAGATCAAGATTCCTTTGCGACTAGCAACCATCACCAGCCTGCACTTTTCTCCATTTGAGCCGCGACCTTCCCGATTGCGTCAGAGACAACAATGCCTCTACTTCGTCTCTGGACAAACCTCTAGCCAGAACCCTCCAAGGTGAAAGCGACGCCACATCTCCTTTGAAGCCACCCTTCTCCCACCAGGAGTTGCTGCCCTCCAACAGAAGCCTCCTCCACCGGCTTCGAGGTACCTTTCCGTGTGCAGTTCCGGCTTCGATGCGCGACGTCCAAACATCTGAAGCAGCGGATAGCATCTCTGCACTGCCTCGCCCAATGACTAACTGATCCGCAACGGAAGCAACCACGACCAAAAGGATTTTCAAACCCTGCGCTCGGGAAATCACCATGATGAGATCTACCGCGTCGAGACCCATCGGACTTCCTTGAGCGATCCCTCCGGCGAACCTCAGTCCACCCTCCCTCTCCCTCACCCTCTCCCTCTCCCTCCATTGGCATCATCAAACAAGTCTCCATATGGAATTAATTGTATGAAACACATGTTCCTTTGACCCCTCGTCTCCGCAGACTGCTGCTGCTGCTCCAGAGCACAGGAGACTGCACGAGCATCCTTCAGTTGCGGCTGAGGGGAAGGCTTGTTGTTATGGGTGGTGGTCGTGCAGCTCTGGGGGCGCTCCCTCAGCATCTGCATGGCCCACATGCACGTCCTGCTCGTGCATCTCAAGCTTATCTTAGCTTGTTGGTTGCTTGGAATTGTGGAGCTGAGGAGAGATGGGTTCGTTGTGGTTTGATTTGGAGAAAAGATGGAGAAAGGATGGCGCCTTTATGAAGGGGAAGTGATGGTGCATATCCAGTAATGTTCGTGGAAGGAAGATGTCGAGTTCATGGGGCTGGAACTTAGTTTTTAGAAATTTTTTTATAGGAAACGGGAACATAGCTTTTCTTCACTTGTGAGAAACAGCAGCCGTCCATGGAATCTCCCAAGGAACTTCGTCTCTCTTTGTGTATACTTTCAACATAATACATAACGCTTAATCTTTGTTAACTAAGGCGTGACATAACCCAGTGTCAACAAATTCTGACCATTTTACCCCTTGATCTTAATCAAATTTGCAAATATTTCTCCTTGCGTGGTTCAAGCAGTAAAAACTCGTTCACCGGCGGCGATGTTTGCCCTCAAGTGGAGCTCGGATCTTCGGTGCTTCCAGATGATTGTGCTCAGCTGCAGGAAGTCTTCGATCGTCAGGGATGTTGAGAATTCCAGGTGACGCAATATTTCTTTCTGCTGCTGCTCTCTTCTCTTCGTAATAAGATTATCTTCTCACTTCTTTTTCCCGCAAGAGGGAGTCACACCTTCTTCAGTGTTTTCTTAAGAATAGAATTAATGATATTTTGTCCTCATTTGAAAATACAACACATCTTCTAGCACACGCGACATCAGATCCATCTGATTGTCAAGAAGAAAGGGAAGAACAAGAATCCGATATTTGCTTGTCTTTGAACATCGACTTGTTCATCTTATATCAGAAGAGGATGATATACATGTACATAATTACAAAAAGGGAAGACTTCAAAGACCTCAATTGGGTCCCCAGCAACTCAAGTACATGACCTTCCTGAGAGACTCCTCCGACTCCCGCGCCCCTCTCCCTTCTCTCAATCTCTCCACGGAAGGTGTGAATCTCCTCGCTTGGGATGCACCGCCGAGATTGTTCTTCACTTGGTGATGGAGTGATCTGAAGGTGTGGTTCCACCTGCAGATGCCCTGGTCCTTGAGTGCCTCCACGGCCCCCATGCTCGCTGCCACCACCCACGCTCTGCTTGTCGAGCTCATCTTTCTTTTATCTTTGATTTGATCACCCCCCAGGAAGGACAAAGTTGGTCAGGAGAGTTGTTTGGGGTTTTTGTTGCTGCTCGATGATGGGAATGTATGGAGGAAAATTGGGTACACATGTGTATATATAGGAAGTGGGTGCACACCATAATGTTGGGACATGGTTTCGGGGAAAACAGGCGATGCAGCACCCCGTTTCCCTTTGGTTCCATGACACTGGTGCTTTGGGTTGTTGGTTGGTTACTTGGGCTTTTTTCAGTCCAAATCAGTGGAAGTGGGATAGTGACATTTGGCCAGGTATTATTTTTGGGATATTTACATAAATGCCCTTCTAAAATTTCATAACTACTTTACTTTATGTTTAGCATCTGATTAAGTCTTTAGTTCCTACATGACCCCCTCTGGATTTTGCTCCATCAAACACACCATTACACCTGACGGAAGCCGAGATAATATTACTATTTTATCCTTTATATAATATCATATTTGCAAATCATCTCTGTCCCCCCTTCCTCCTTATGTGGATGAGATAGGATCATCTGTTTTGCAATGGGCTGCAGTAGACTCTGCTGCAGGTTCGGGAGCCGCTCGATCTTGATCAAGCAGTCCCCACGAATTTGCAGGATCCGAAGTCACAAAAGGCGTGAATTTGTGGGAACCGCTCGATCAAGATCGATCGGCTCCCAGGCCTGCAGCAGAGTCTGCTGCAGCCCATGGCACAGCAAACGATCCAATCTCTATGTGGATATCCGCTACCACCACCTTTCGTCTCCTTGTTCATTTCTTAATATGCCTTTGTACCGGCTCTCTCAATAGCTAGTCTCACTTAGATAAGACCTTTTTTGAG
Organism: Ottelia alismoides; assembly: GCA_037367405.1. Classification (NCBI taxonomy): domain Eukaryota; kingdom Viridiplantae; phylum Streptophyta; class Magnoliopsida; order Alismatales; family Hydrocharitaceae; genus Ottelia; species Ottelia alismoides. The sequence continues at coordinate 314,527 of JAZKJV010003225.1, read as the reverse complement.
CTACCTTCCACTCTAGTACAACTCCACCCCAACCATGATTTGAACAACTGGACAGGTTCGATCGGTCGAACCAATTGGATTGTGAACCAAGCTCAATCTGGTCGATTTGACCGATCCTATTTAGTGTAATAGAAAATAAAGGGTAGTAGAGCCTTCTCCACTTTTAAGTAGGGACGGATACATTGATTCTTGCTCAAATCTATGTTAAAAGATCCGACTATACTCTATAACACCTAGCCTCCGACAAGAGATGTTTTAAAATAGAAAGCGGAAGCAAAACATGGAAAAAGAATAAACATCACAGAAGAACAACGGTATTTTAACGTGGAACCCTACTCCGTGAGGAGCAGGATGAAACCACGGGAGAAGCCCACAAATAGGGCGTGTTTGTCTATTGACTTTCTCAATGGATACAGGAGGACTGGGGCTCCTCTCCAGAGCCTCCAAGTCCCACCGTTGGACGATGTGGGACTAAACACTGGATGGAGTAAATGGATCTCCTCCAAGATCCATTTACCCTGCTACAACACAATGGGCACATACAACTTATACTCCAACACTCTCCCTCAAGCTAGAGCATGCAATGCTCAGCTTGGACAAACAAAAAGAGACTCAACTCAACGCTACAGGACACTACGGACAATATCAACCCAACGCGCACATTGCTGCAGTCGAGGACGTTGCTTCTCATGTTGTGCAGGTGAGGAGGACGAACGAGCTGGAGTGTGAGTCAACTGAAGACTCGGAATCTGACCATCGAGTCTGAACTTGCGCCTGAAGTCTCCTCGTTGGAGAACTGGGTCTCTCCCATCTGGCTCAGAGAATGGTGCACTACTCTGGTGTACCTATGATAACACATGAAAACCCTTGCCCTCAATGGCATAGGGAATGGTCCTCTGCTCTGGAGTCCCTATGGCTCACATGAAAACTCTGGCCTGAACAACACAAGAATGATGGGGACCTCGAACTGATGATGGCAATATATGCTCATCTGACAATGACCGCATACTCGTGCGTGTCTGAAACTGGACTCGGAAGACAATCGTCGAGTCTGAAACTGAACTGTAGAGTCTGATCATCTGGTTGGCCTGGAGACTGATATCTGAATCTGGAATGTGGATCTAGACCTGTAACTCTATATATATACTCCTCCTTTCTCCCATACATGTCGGAACATGGGAGAAGACAATATAAATGGGGAAAACAAAACATGAACTTACGGCTTTTCCATATTTTTTTATAAGCCGTCAAAAATTTTCCATAAGCCGTTCCATTTTTTTCGGCTTTTGCATCATTTTTTTAAATCATCATTTTTTTAAATTACGTGCGACTTTTTTTTAATGCACGCACCTTTTTTTTTCTTTTTTTTAACAAACTTCTTTTTCTTTCTTTCTTTTTTTTTCAAAGGATTTTTTTTGTGCGTACGACTTTTTTCTACTGTACGCGTCTTTTTTTAAATTTTTTTTGAAGCCGCATCATCATTTTTTCCGGTTGTTTTTTTCCTCAAATTTTCCTCCTTTTTTTTTAACACAAAAACATTTCCCAAACAGCCAGCCAAATTTTTTTTAAGTCTGCGGCCTTAGGGTTCACATGGGAAGCCTCTTTTAAAGAAAATAACACCGCCGCCCTTGATGAGGGATGCACCATCGCCATCGGGGTGCGCCATCACTACGAGGGTCGGCGCTACAAGAAGCTTACGGCGCGTGCGCGCCTCCTGGGTTCGGAGATGTGCCTCCGTCTGGAGGCTCGAAGGAGAGAGGGTTGCTCGATCGAAGGAGTCGCCTGGGTATTATTGGGACTGCGCAAGGGTTGCTCGCGCTGGAACTTGGAGGAGGCATCGCCTAAGCCTGTGAGATGCGCCCGGCGATCGGGGGCACGCTTGGGAGGATTGGAGCGATCTTGAGATCCTGCGCGATGGACTTCATTGTATGTGTCGATGTAGCCTGGACAGGATCGCCACGCGTCGATGCTTATTCTTCTTCTTCTTAGAGTGCTGCGCAGGGATGCAACGTTGGACGATCTCGCATCGATGATGTATGGGGCGCGCATGCGTGATGGGTTTGGAGGTCTGTTGCGCCACGCAGGGGCTCATGCGATGGGAGTCGAGGTCTGGAAGGGAGGAGTCGCCAGGATTTGCTGTGCAGGATCTGCACCTCATGTGCGCTAGAACCGTCGCATCTAGGGTTTCACATAAATGGGAGGGGGCAGCGATTTGAAAGAGCGTCTGGACTTGGAGGCTGTGCCAGATCTTGAAGAGAGCGCCTATCTTCTGCTGCGGTTGGTGATGTACGCTGACAACGACAATAAATCGCGCAAGAGCGCCGCCCGCTGGAAGAAGGAGCGTGCTCCTCAAGAATTTAGGGTTTCGAAACCCATAGAACGGCAGAACTTGAATCAACCTAGAAATCTCCTTGAAAAATGATCTTCAATAACGGCACATAAAAAAACTCGAATCTCGAACAAATAGTCAATATAAAATCCACGAGAATCGTCCCACTCTGATACCATGTTATAAAATAGAAACCGGAAGCAAAACATGGAAAAAGAATAAACATCATAGAAGAACAGCGGTATTTTAACGTAGAACCCTACTCCGTAAGGAGCGAGATGAAACCACGGGAGAAGTCCGCAAATAGGACGTGTTTTTCTATTGACTTTCTCAATGGATACAGGAGGTCTGGGGCTCCTTATATAGCCTCTCCAGAGCCTCCAAGTCCCACCGTTGGACAATGTGGGACTAAACACTGAATGGGGTAAATGGATCTCCTCTAGGATCCATTTACCCTGCTACAACACAATGGGCGCATACAAATTATACTCCAACACTCCACCTCAAGCTGGATCATGCAATGCTCAGCTAGGAAAAACATAAAGAGACTCAACTCAACGCTACATGACACTACGGACAATATCAAACCAACACGCACATTGCTGCAGTCGAGGACGTTGCTTCTCATGTTGTGCAGGTGAGGAGGACGAACGGGCTGGAGTGTGAGTCAACTGAAGACTCGGAATCTGACCATCGAGTCTGAACTTGCGCCTGAAGTCTCCTCGTTGGAGAACTGGGTCTCTCCCATCTGGCTCAGAGAATGGTGCACTACTCGGGTGTACCTATGATAACACATGAAAACCCTTGCCCTCAATGGCATAGGGAATGGTCCTCTGCTCTGGAGTCCCTATGGCTCACATGAAAACTCTGGCCTGAACAACAACAAGAATGATGGGGACCTCGAACTGATGATAGCAACATATGCTCATCTGACAATGACCGCATACTCGTGCGTGTCTGAAACTGGACTCGGAAGACAATTGTCGAGTCTTAAACCGAACTGTAGAGTCTGATCATCTGGTTGGACTAGAGACTGATATCTGAATCTGGAATGTGGATTTAGACCTATGACTCTACATATATACTCCCCCTTTCTCCCATACTTGTCGGAACATGGGAGAAGACAATATAAATGGGGAAAACAAAACATGAATTTACGGCTTTTCCATATTTTTTATAAGCCGTCAAAAATTTTCCATAAGCCGTTCCATTTTTTCGGCTTTTGCATCATTTTTTTAAATCATCATTTTTTTAAATTGCGTGCAACTTTTTTTTAATGCACGCGCCTTTTTTTCTTTTTTTTGAATAAACTTCTTTTTCTTTCTTTCTTTTTTTTCAAAGATTTTTTTTGTGCGTACGACTTTTTCCTATTGTACGCATCTTTTTTTTTTAATTTTTTTTGAAGTCGTGTTATCATTTTTTTACGGTTGTTTTTTTTCTCAAATTTTCCTCCCTTTTTTGTAACACAGAAACATTTCCAGCCCACTTGGGCTCCCAAACAGCCGGCCAATTTTTTTTAATTCTGCGGCCTTAGGGTTCACATGGGAAGCCTCTTTTAAAGAAAATAACGCCTCCGCCCTTGATGAGGAATGCGCCATCGCCTGGAGCTTGCGCCATCGCCATCGGGGTGCGCCATCACTACTAGGGCCGGCTCTACGAGGAGCTTGCGGCGCGTGCGCGCCTCCTAGGTTCGGAGATGTGCCTCCGCCTGGAGGCTCGAAGGAGAGAGGGCTGCTCGATCGAAGGAGTCGCCTGGGTATTATTGGGACTGCGCAAGGGTTGCTCGCGCTGGAACCTGGAGGAGGCGTCGCCTAAGCCTGTGAGATGCTCCCGGTGATCGGGGGCGCGCTTGGGAGGACTGGAGTGATCTGGAGGTCCTGCACGATGGACTTCATTGTATGCGTCGATGTAGCCTGGACAGGATCGCCTCGCGCCGATGCTTATTCTTCTTCTTCTTAGAGTGCTGCGCGGGGATGCATCGTTGGACGATCTTGCATCGATGATGTATGGGGCGCGCCTGCGTGATGGGTTTGGAGGTCTGTTGCGCCACGCATGGGCTCATGCGATGGGAGTCGAGGTCTGGAAGGGAGGAGTCGCCAGGACTTGCTATGCAGGATCTGCACCTCATGTGCGCTAGAGCCGCCGTATCTAGGGTTTCACATAAATGGGAGGGGGGCAGCGATTTGAAAGAGCGCCGTGACTTGGAGGCTGTGCCAGATCTGGAAGAGAGTGCCTGGCTTCTGCTATGGCTGGTGATGTACGCTGACAACGACAATAAATCGCGCAAGAGCGCCGCCCGCTGGAAGAAGGAGCGTGCTCCTCCAGAATTTAGGGTTTCGAAACCCATGGAACGACAGAACTTGAATCAACCTAGAAATCTCCTTGAAAAATGATCTTCAATAACCGCACATAAAAAAAACTCGAATCTCGAACAAATAGTCAATATAAAATCCACGAGAATCGTCCCACTCTGATACCATGTTATAAAATAGAAAGCGGAAGTAAAATATGGAAAAAGAATAGACATCACAGAAGAACAGCGGTATTTTAACGTGGAACCCTACTCCGTGAGGAGCGGGATGAAACCACGGGAGAAGTCCGCAAATAGGGTGTGTTTGTCTATTGACTTTCTCAATGGATACAGGAGGTCTGGGGCTCCTTATATAGCCTCTCCAGAGCCTCCAAGTCCCAACGTTGGACGATGTGGGACTAAACACTGGATGGGGTAAATGGATCTCCTCCAGGATCCATTTACCCTACTACAACACAATGGGCGCATACAACTTATACTCCAACAAGAGATATTCTATACTTCTCTCCGAATCAAGTCTCTGCCATTTCATTTGCTGCATCTCTACATGTGCATGAAAGCGTATCTTTCCCACAATATAATCAAATATTGCTCTGACCATCCTCATAAAAGGACGACCAAGGATAATCTGGGAATCTTGACATCTTTAAGGACAATCCATATCTAGGACCATGAAGTCCACCTTGTACTTCTTCCCCTTAATGTCAAGGATAACATCCCTCGGCATTTCCTTAGGCCTCTTAATAGATATGTCTTCAAACTATAGGAGTGCTCCCAATCTCCTCAGAGGACCTAAGCCTAGATTATCTAGGAGGGAATATGGCAACAGATTGATTGAGGATCCGTTGTCGAGTGGAGTGCGAGAAAATGATGTGTCAACTATGTGACTGGTGGCGAAGTGTGCACCCAGATTTCTTTTTTTCCTTAGAGTTTCATTTATGATCACATAGGAAGTGGCTATGTATAACACATGTTTAACTATTCTAATGTTCTTCCTCCTACTAGTCCTAGCAGGTGTACATCTCACCTTTAGCTACTTCTTAAATACATGAACCATATCCACTAATTGAAGTAAAGTGGTCTAAACTTCCGCATTCTCTCGGCATATCCTTTCCATCTCCAAAGCATAATAATTGTTTATTTGAGAATTTTTCTTCTTTCCCCTAGACAAGGCATGAGGGAAAGAGAATTTTTCTTCTTCCCCTTGCTGGCGATCCTCCTCCTCCGAGCTCTCTACAGGGGATGGCTCACGGTATCCTCCGCTCCACTCCACTGTGCTAGATTAGGGGTATATACAGTCCTATTACTCCCGAGAGCAAGATGGTGAACAACATGCGGTAAAATCTCATGATCTAATTCAAAGGAATCGGAATAGTATACATGATCCTTCTGACAACTTTTTCCTTGGTTCAGGATGTTGGGATTAACCTGACCTGTGCTGGGATGGAGGTCCTGGGAGAAGTGAACTCATCACCCAAACAAAAAAACCCGATTGATGTTGAGTCTCTGATTGTGCTGCTCATTGCGGATGAGTTTGAGCTCATTATGGAGACATTGTTATCATGTAGAACGATGCGGGTGGAGTGGCGTATGACCTGCAATACGGAAGGGGAGGGTCGGCTAATGGAGAAGAGGAGGTGAGCATAGAGGCAGAGGTAGCACATATTCTCCCCGATGGTTTGCGTTGAGGTGCGGTGGAGAGCGAAATAATTGTGAGAGTGTCATCAAAGGTGAGCGGGTCACGGTCGAAGGCTGTTGTTCGAGGTGGACCAAATGGAAGCGGAGTCGATGGTGGGTCTTCTCGCAGTGGTGAAAGGTGGAGATGCTCCGATGATCGGGCTGAAGGCTTTGCTGCTTACTCCTCGAGGACACATGCAAATGGGTTAAGGCTCGAGGTGCCAAAGGTCTCGGGCCGAGGATTAGAGAACAAGATATGGAAAAGTTATAGGTGGAGCTCCTTCAGGATGCGAAGGATCTGGAGCTACGCTCCGAACGATGTGTTCCCCGGAGGTGGGCGTTGCGTAAGGGTAGAGAGAAGATGACCGGATGAGAGGGGATAAAGGTGATAGGGTCGATTTTGCTCAAGATTAAAGAGGGAGAATGAGATTTGGGGCTCAAAGAGTATGAGGTGATTTAGAATGGAAGAACATCAACAGAAAAAGAGCATAATATAAAGAGAAGAACAAAGAAGATATGAAGTAGGGAAAAGGAAAGGGGAAGAGATCACTTGTGGTATCGTCTAAGGATGCTGGAGCTAGAAACTTTAGATGATCATTACCTCTAAAAACCTTGATGAATAGGTTTTGAAGCTTTGTAGGTTTTGGTCGAAGCTCTGCAACAAGGAAGCAAGAGGCTCCCTTGGATCACGTCGGAGGAAGGCACCTCATCGTCACTGTCGAAGGCTCTCCTACTTGTTGTCACCAGCTCGTCCTAAAGCTATGAGGGCTCACTCCTCTCACAAGGTAGCGGATGCGTTGTGCGATGCACGGGGAGGTAGGAGTAAAGCGGTCAAATGAGGTAGAGATGGAGAGCAGCTGCAGCGGCAGTTCCAAGGGAGGCAGTGATGCCCCATTGTGGAAGGCAGAGCATCGGGTGTGGGAGAGGCACGCAGAAGGGGAAAGAGGGAAGGGCCACATGGCAGGCACTGGGGTTGCCATGTGGCAAGGGAAAAAATAAAAGTAATAATAATAATAATAAATAAAATATAATAATAAAAATAAAATAATATATAAATAAAGAAAAAATAAAAAATAAAAAATAAAGATGGGGTTGACACGTGGCGGCTCCAGGAGATGCCATATGTCACTCCCAGAAAATTCAAAAATTAAATTAAAATAAAAATAAAAAAGAAATATCAAACAGGGTCAAATCAAAAAGTGATCTGCATAAAAATTATTTGCGTTGGATGTCGGCTACTTGATGTAATAGACACATTGCACTACCACCAGAATATTAAATGGTTCAACCAGTAGTTTGGTTCGGTTAGAGTGGCTTGGTTTGGCCTGAATCCAACCGATTTGCAGGACCCAAAAGGAAAATAGATACTCAGGTCCAATAACACTACCTCTATCATACCCTATTTCCCAATGGGGAGCCGATCCTCTGCTGTCCTGCAGAGTCTACTGAACTCACCGGAGCCGTTCTATCGTGATTGAGCGGTTGGAATGGATTTTTACGGTAGACTCACAAAAAAGTAAGAATTTTTGCGAACCGCTCGATCAAGATCGAGCGGCTCCGGTGATCCACAAGACTGCAGCAGGCTGTGCGGGACAGCAGAGGATCCTCTCTCTTCCCAATGTCCGACGTTTATGTAATCTGTTCTAGAATCACTGTGCAATCTCCTTGTCTCTGTCGGTTGACTGGTCGTGGCCACCTTTGCCAGCTCTAATCTCCCTTTGCCTTGCAATCTGACCTCCAGAGTATGTTCCTGGATGTGTGAATTTTTTAGTGAATTGCACTATGTGACTTCTTGAATCATGCTAATATTGTTATCCGTGCTGGTTTGTAAGTCGATATTGAAACTAAATGTCTCGGATGACTTGGTATTTTTTTTCCATTAGTTTGTTGATTACTCTTTTCTTATATTGATCATTTTTGGTCTATTCCAATGAAGACGAAGAATGTTATTTAATATATACATATCTGCATACTTTATCAGGTTTTTTCGATTAAAAAATCGATTTGATCGATTTGGTATTGTCCCTTTTGCTTCTGGTTGCTAGGTGCAGATCCATGGGCGGACGTATGTTATAGACAAGAGGGGCTCATGCTCCCCTAAAATATTACAAGCCTTCGAACTACCTCCCACCTTACACCTTCAAAAAATGTCATGGACATATTCTCAGTTTCAGTTTTTTCATAAACCTGAAGGGGCATCAACCCCCTATAACTTTGAATTCATGAATAGGTTCCCACTGGGAAACCCACAGCCATAGCAGCGATGTCGGGGAGAGAGAGGAGGTCGAAGCGCAAGAGTGCATGGGGATTTGACGCTGCCACACGTACAGGGAGGATGCGAGATCAGCACCGAGATGATTGTAAGAGCGGCTGATCGTTGGAGCATCGCGTGGCGCTACAGCGGCAGCCGATGGAGGTTCTTGATCTTCTGCTGCTTGGCCTTCTTTTTTTTATTCGAGAACAAGGCGTGGCGCTACATGCGTTCTTGTATTAACTCCCCTACCCCATATTTTCTCTCTCCATGTGGGTCCCACTTTTTATCTTTTTAAAAAAAATAAATAAATCAATTCTCCATCATCAATTCCATCAAAAAATAATATACTATACCATCATATCATATAAAAATTATAAACTACTCCACTTCTACTCACTTTTTCAAACTCCAATACAATCACATCACAATAAGTTCTCACTTTTTCAAACTCCAATACAATCACATCACCTCAAACCCACTTCTAATCCACCCCCAGTTTAACCCTCTATCCAAACACCAAAACCCAAAAATGGGTTACCTGCAACCAGTTTAACTCACCTAAACCCACTATCCAAACACCCCCGAAGTGTAGGAAGGCCTCCTCCCACGTATGTTCTTCTCACACTTGAACCAGATATAGGGTTTTTTTTAAGATAGTGGCGTCATTTTCAGATGCGGGTTGGAGAGATGACGTCGCATTTAAGACCTCTTGAAGCAGCAGTGCGTGGAGCCCCGGGAGGGATATCGTGGTCGGGTTGCGTTCACAAGGGCTGGGCGGCGATCAAAGAGTGCTCTGCCTGTGGAGATGTGAACTGGAGGAGCCGTGAGATCGCGGAGGAGCCGCAGCCGTAGGCACTGCAGATCCTCCTTGTTGGAATGGGAGGTGCGGCATGGGATCGAGCCATCATCGGAATTAGGGTTTGTTTGGTTGCTGGTTTGGATTGGGTTGGGTTGAGGTACACCGGTGTACCCCTCCTTCCAACCCTCTCAATCTTCCTCACATTTTACTATTCATAGGGGTACCTCAACTCAACCCAACCCAGTCCAATCCAGCAACCAAACAGGCCCTTAGAATCGAACTTACATGTTGCATAATCTTAGGAAATGAAATCACAATCTTCAATGCAAAAACTCCAAGAACACTTCTCATTGAACAATTTAAATAATGATAATTGAACTTGAAAATAAACAAATTCGAATCTCCCAAAACCATCTTGCTTTGATACCATGTGGAAAACGATAAGCAGAATCGATAATAAGAACAAGATGATAAACATATAAAGAACACATAGTTTTTTGTTTTGGGGATGTCATCCCCCACCCATTCTCTCTTCAAAAACGAATAGAGTTTTGGCAACCCACGTCGCCGTCATGATCTACACTGGCTAGGAAGAGGATGTGTTGCAACGCCAAGGGCTTACAGCAACCTCAAGGATGTGATCTGAAGGTGCGACACTACTGTAGTTGCCCCGTCATTCAAAGTGGGAGTAGGATGCCTGATTTGGACAGAGGGTGCTACACGGAGATGGGGGATTGATCGCCGTCATTTAAGGCCCGTGGTAGAGGGGTGGGGATTGATCGGGGAGGCGTTGCTGCTGCTCCAGACAATCGTCGTTGGATGATGGCGCTTGAAGACAACCACTATTGAGGACATCCTAGAGTAATCTGTTGCCTAGTATCATCGTCGCTTGACACGCTTTGCTGCTGATTATCGACAGGAGAGGCATGTAGGGCTGGCAATGCCCTTTCATCTTTCAGTAGGGTTCCAATGGAGGAAACCCATCACCATGGAAGAGAAGACCGTAGGGTGTTGTGCACGACGTCGCAAGTGCAGAGAGGGCACCGTCTCAGGCCTAGATGAATGGAGAAGATTATTTGCGGCTGCTTGGAGCACTTGTGGCTAGATATGAGAGAAAAAGTCCTCGATGACGCCAATATTAGGGTTCTAAAAACCCTAGAATCATCTCAGAACTTGGTGGTAGTTCTCAAGAACGTATTCATGAACATATAATAATATTTGAACTGAAAATAAAATAAAATCTCTCGAAATTGATTTGCTCTCATACCATGTAGAAAACGATAAGCGGAGGCGATAGAACAAGACGATAAACATATGAAGGATATTTAAATTTTACATGAAATCCTACTCCGTGATGAGCGGGATGAAACTACAAGAGAATGCTTCAAAGGGCAGATTTATATTTCATTCTCTCAATGATTACATGGGTATGTAGATCTTTATTGATAGACGATGTGGGACTATCTTTTTATCATTCTTCAATATAGGTGAAATTTGATATTAAAAATAGAAGTCCATGGTTTTTACCTTCAAACAAGATGAATTTATCATAACGCAAGGCTCTTAAAATAAAATAAAATATGCTTGAGAAAAAATGGCATGTAAACTTTGGTGGAGAAAAAGGGGCGTAATTATATATCAGCCTGTAAATTTTCTCACAAAATCAAAGGTAGAAAAATGATTCTTACAAGGACATAAAAATCTATCAGAAACAATATGTACTTTGTAAGTTGAAACAATCAAGAATTAAGCACTGATATACATAGCCATTAACGTGGAAGCCTTCTTGTGAGGGAAAAATCACGGAGGCACAAACCTTAATCTCGAAAAATCAAGATTAGGGTACTCTTCACTCGATCAATCTACACAAGTAGTAAATGGGTTCTCATCCAAACTCGTTTACCAACAACACCAACAACCCAACAACTCAACACTCCTCCTCAAGTTGGGCATACAAATCAATCATTCCTACCTTGCCTACATTAAGCTCAAATTGCATCGTAGGCAGCTCTTTTGTGAAGAGATCTGCAATTTAATCACCGGATTTCATGTTAGGTAAGCACAACTACCCATCATCAATCTTCTCAAATATAAAGTGTCTGTCAATTTCAACATGCTTAGTTCTATCATGCATAATAAAGTTGTTAGCTAGGTTTATTGTATCTTTGTTATCACAAAACAACTGAATTGGAGTGATAGCTTCAGTACCCATCTCTTCCGGCTGTAATTTTTACCACGATACTTCAGTGACACCATTCGCAAGGGCACGATATTTGGCTTCGACGCTAGAACTAGAAATCACGTTCTATTTCTTACTCCTTCAAATAACAAGGTTCCCACACAAATAGACAATATAGCCAGATGTAGACCATCGGTCATTGATAGATCCGACCCAATTTACATCTGTATAACCTTCTATTTTCACCTCTTGACTTCTTCTGAACATTGTACATTTTCCTAGAGAATTTTTGATATGGTATAAAATCATGTTGACTGCATTTACATGAACGGTGATAGGAGCATGCATGAATTGACTGACCGCATTAATCACATAAGTAATATCAGATCTTGTAAGAGTGAGATAATTTATTTCCTAGCCAATCTTTAAAATCATCAGCTTCCAAAGTCATCAAGGGGGTCACCATCATCCATACCCAGTTTATGATTTGTCTCTATAGGAGAGGAGGTTGGTTTACACCCAAGCATGTTAGAATCTTGCAGTAATTTGAGAGTCGAATTTCATTGATTCAGATGCATCCCTTCAGGGGAACGCACCATCTCAATTCCAAATAAAAACTTCACCTTCCCCCTCTACTGTCATGTTTCATACATACTTTTCAATATGAGCCATTGCTCTCTGGTAGAGTTCTTTCGAAGAATAAAAGGATAGATGTCAGAAGAAGACACCGCATTTATAATCTAATTCCGACATTGATCATCTTCAATGTACCACTGTTCGTGCAATTTATCTGTAATGAGTAAAGGTTTTTTTTTCAACCATCAATATAACCTCTTCTACTTCTTGAGGTTAAAGCAACTTCCAAAGCAGCTGATCACATTAAATAATTGCTTTTAGATAATTTAGTCGTGATAATTTGAGGCGTAACATTCTCCATCTTAACACTAATATCTTCGAAAACCATTAAAAAAACAAGTTGAATGTCAAGACCAACTTGTCCCCCTTTTTTTCCAACGTCAAGGATCAACATATGATCCCTTCTCCAAGCACAAAGAAAATAGAGAGGATCTTCTACTGTGGTGTTGTGCTTGTTGTAATCGTGAAAACTGTTCGATCTTAATCGAACGATTCACACGCACAGAGCGATTCACACGCACAGTGAACTGTGCTGCATTTTGGCCCGCGGTAGACGGATCCGGGTCCCAAAGAAAACCGCTCTGGATTTCTATTGCCCAGTCGCTCTCGATTTCTATTACCAACGGTACCAAGGGAACGGATCCTCTGCTGTAGTCAGTTTTGCAGCAGAGGTGCTGTAATGGTATTTAGGCTTTTTTTATAATTTCGATTTCAAAATCTAACCTTGTAGATTGTATTTTAGTTTAATTCTCTACCTATCCTTCAAATTTCGTCCAAATCCGAACTTATTTGCTATTTTATCTTAATGGTCAAACATTTGATCATAATCTAAGCAACTTAAATTTGATTTACAAAAGATCGGAATGTTTGATCATTAAGATAAAATAGCAAATAAGTTCGGATTTGGACGAAATTTGGAGGATAGGTATATAATTAAAGTACAATACAATCTATAAGGTTAGATTTTGAAATCGAAATCATAAAAAAAGCCTAAATACCATTACAGCACCTCTGCTGCAAAACTGACTACAGCAGAGGATCCGTTTCCCGGTACCAAAGGTCTCGTGCCCACGGAAGGGGCCGAAGCTGAAGCGATCACGGAAGGACTCGTGCACAAGAGGAAACGGAGCCTGAAGGGCTCACGCACAGAAGTTATTCACGCTTGACGTAAAACTAGAAACGAAAGGGGTCGCGCTCAACGTGAAAGAGGGAGCCGGAAGTACTTGCGTTCACCACAAATCTGGAGGAGGAAGTGAAGCCTTCCCGATGAAGATAGCCGCAGTTGGAGCAGAGAGGATGCGGAGCCTTTCCCTTAGCGAATCAGGACACACACCGTAATCACCAAATACGAACCGCCATCATAATGACCAGACTTCTGATCACAGCAAGAACACCATGAAAATTTGACTCTCGTGAGGAAAAAATCAGGGGGACACAAATCCTAGTCTCGAACAATCAAGATTAGGACACTCTTCACTCGATCAAACTATAAAAAAAAGATAAAAAAAAAGAATCAGTATAGTTTTTTTTTTTAATTTCAAGAAAAAAAATAGGGTAAATACACCCATAAAAACAATATGCAGTGAAAATTTCACAGAGACAAGTATGCAGCAGAGGAAGTAGAACAAACCATGCACACAAACATGACGTACAAAATAGAGAGCCCGTATAAAGAAGCAAGGCAACAAGTCATAACAACAACCTCACTACATAATAGATATACAACCAGTACCCAGACAAGATACGGCAGAGATTGATCCATTCTCTACTTGCAGTCGTGCACAAAGAAATCATGTAATACTTGGAAGTGTATACGTGACAGTAGAGGGACAAAATCTTGAACTTGCGGTTCGGTTGCGTCTACAACAGCTAATAGTTGCTCCCAAAATCATTAGGATAAAAATAAATTCTGCAGCAACATCTTTACATGTAATAAAACGGTTTCTTTCCAGCATCAGTGAAGGGAACTGAGCATTAGATGAGAATCAAAAATTAAGAGAAACAGAACTCCCTCAATGTCCTTCCTATTTACAATTCCAACATCCAGTAAGAACATCAGAGACATAATTTCAATTTAATTGAAAATGGATCCCCAGCAGACGAGGTGCATCACGTTCTCTGCCTTCTCCGCTTCTCTCTTCCTCCTCAACTGCTGCTGCTGCTGCTGCTGTTGCTCCAGAGCAGCAGAGACGGCGCGGGCACGCGGCTGAGAGGAAGAAGGCTTGGTACTGAGGGTGGTCATCTTACAGCTCTGGATCCGCTCCTTCAGCATCTGCATGGCCCTCATGCAGGTCCCGCTCGTGCATCTCAAGCTCATCTTCGACCGTGGAACTGGTGAGAGGTGGGTTTGCTTTGGTTGGTCTGTATTGGAGAGAAGAGGGAGGAAGGATGATGGCCCTTATAAAGGCGAGGAGAGGAGAGAGATGGGTATCTCTGAAGGTAGCAGGAAGGTAGATGCCATGGATTGGTGGGTGGAACATGGTTTTTTTGGGGGGAAGAGAAACAGCGGTAGTCCGCGGTAAGTGGAACTCTCTTGGTCTTTCGCGCGCTCTCTCTCTCTCTCTAGATTTTTCTAATCTCAGTAGTTATTATGGTATCACCGCAAGCGGGTCTCGTTTGGAGCGGTATCGCACAAGGGGGCCCACTGACGATGTCTCCGTATAATATGGGCCCCACGATCAATCAAGATCGGACGATCGTGATTAGAAAGTGGTACGAGATGCGCTCATAAATAGTTAGCTACAAAACAGCAAAGAAGGGAATCATTATGTGGTAATAAATTTCGGTTCTAAACACGATAGAACTTGAAGTAATAATTAATTATTTTTATGATATAACTCCATCTTGTAAAATTATCATATCTGATTCATTGCACTCTATGCGCATTTATGTTGTCTTATCGGCAATTTCCTCTATATTTGGATTCTTCTTCTTCCTCCTCCAAATTTGCAGAGCGATTCCTCTGAAATTGCAGAAAGATCCTTTAATTTTGCGAATCCCCAACAAGCTTGGCAATGAGTAGAGTCCTTAAGGTAATTTGAGAAATGCTAAATAATATATTGTTTATTAGTTAAGAATATAACTTATGTGATGATCCACGTATTCTTCATCCGGGCCGATAAAAAAATTACTACGATATGCACATAATTTCATCTTGAATTTCTCTAAATATGTCAACTATGTGCAACTTTGACATATACTATTATTCCATTATGAACAAAGTACTCACCTGAAGCCTCTTATGATAACAATCTTTGTTAGATTGAGCTTATTTCTCATAGTTTCATATGACCACGAGTTCATATTGAGAGACAAATAGCTTCAAAGATTTTATGAAATTTTACAACCACAGATAAAAACATTCAGCCTAACATATCGACCAAAAGGAAAATATTGTACAAAAGCCCATAATTGGTGCCTTAATATATCTCAAAAAAGTGTTGCTCAAGTTTTGCTCAAGTTTTCTTTCATATATTGAAAATATAAAACCAACTTCAAACTCTTCAATCTTGAAGATTCAAAAATCAAATGTTGAAGCTTATTACTATTTTGGAATTAGGCGAATTTGTGAGGAATTTGTTGAAGGAGGGCAAGAAAATCACGAAGAAAAAGATTGGTATTTACATAGGCCTTTTTCGCTCTTCATTTTGATAAAGAGAATACAACCTCCATTTTCCTAACTATTACATTTTTCATCATGACCACACATAGATGCCCAAACCAGCTCTAGGTGGTTGCTTCAACTCAAACAACGTTTATGCAACACTTATTCATTTGATCATACCTAGATGACATCTTCATGTAAACCTCTTCTTTAAGACTTCCATTCATGAAAGTATTTTTTACATCCATCCAATACATTTTTCATGAGAAAAATATAGTAAGGCAAAATGACAGTATTCATTTTAGCCACAGGAGAAAGTTTCTCTAGTCAATCCCATATTTTTTATTATAATCTATTACAACTACTTGACTTCGAATATGAAGCGAGTGTCCAATAAGAAGATAACTTTAATGCCCTTCGTTATGATGTCCCTCTATTCTTGTCATAACAGGCAACAAAATGGATGATGGGGTATAGTAATGAAAGAAAAATCGCCTCTATTAGAAAAATCGCCTCAATAGAGAGATGCAAGCTTTTGTTGATGCAAAAGAGTGGATGGAGTTTGCAAATATTAAATTTAGAGAAAACTTCAATTATTAAGCAAGTATTTCTATTGATTGATTCAATCCATTTAGAAACATGAGTACATGCTACTCATTTGGGCATATTGTGCATGTTACATGCAATCTTCCTTATATCGATGAATTCATCTTTTATAATGTTGTCATAACCAATTTATTATCGTAAAATCTTGAGAAATGCAATTGATATATATATATATATAGGATTTTTATCCAGAGAGTCCTGTGCCCATTAGAGATGATATGAGCACATCATCGCAGCCATTGGATTTGCAATTTTAATCCCTCGATTTTAGGAACCCGTAACAATAATGGTTGAAAAATTAAAAAGGAATTTTAAAGCTTTCCAAAAATAGTATGCATTTATGATAACATTTTGAGTGTTTGGTTGGGTGATTGATATTGACATTTGCAATGCATGACTATCGATCTCGTGAGATGATCCGAGCTTGTTGTAGTTGCAGACAATTTTCGCTCGTCAAAGGTATTGTATTTTAATTGTTGATTTTATATTTTCATTGATCCTACGCTTTAATTGTTGTTTTTTCTTTGATAATATTTTTTCATTAGGTTTCGTTCATGTTTAATTCGTGAATGGATTGTGATCAGCATATTTCAGAAACAATTATGAATACTGCATATTTTTGATCGTAAGCAATATTTATTCGAGAAGTATGATTGAAATATGAGAAATGGTATTCATAATATTGTTTTTATTCATTTTGATACACGATTTGTAGTCCTAATTGATTTTGTATCGAAGGTATTTTGGTTTCATATAATAAAAAGTTACAGTAAATACAATTGTTATTTTTCATGCGTTACTTTGAAAATATATTGAGTTACTGATGTATTTAAGTAATTTACTTATGAGATATTTTATGTTACTAATGCTAACACAATTGTTACTTGTCATATAACAAATGTTACTATCAATTTATTACAAGTTACTTGTCATTGAATGATTCTTACTGAAGCGAGTATATTGTTGAGTTGCTAACAATTCATTACAAGTTACTTGTCATATAACGAACGTTACTAACAATTCATTACAAGTTACTTGTCATTGAATGATTCTTACTGAAGCGAGTATATTGCTGAGTTACCAACAATTCATTAGAAGTTACTTGACATATAACAAATGTTACTGACAATTCATTACAAGTTACTTGTCATTGAATGATTCTTACTGAAGCGAGTATATTGCTGAGTTACTTTTCTTTATACAATTCTTACTATTCACAGATATAAATTAACTTATTTTTTCTTGCAGAATAATGCACCAATTTAGTATCTTAAAGAAGCTGTTGGTATGCCGAGGAGCGAGAGCAAAACAACATCATCTAAATGGACTAGAAGACAGTTGAAATTTGGATGTTCTCCATATAACTATAATTTGGTAATTTATGTGTGACTTTCAGTAATACTTGACGTATTAAAAGTAACTAACACTACAGGCGGGTGGGTCTAAGGGGACGGTCGTAGACCGTCCTTTTTGTCTCTAGAACCGTCCCCTCTGATCAACGGGGACGATTCCTAAACCGTCCCTTCAGCCATCGTCTCATTTGACTATATGGGACGCTTCTGACAACCGTCTCATGTAATCAACCATTGGGGACGGTTGTAACCGTCCCTTACACAAAGGCTATTAGGAGGTGGTATCCAGGTCCCTTACACGGAAGGCATCATCGACCGTCAACGGGGGATTGCTCGTCCCCGTGCTATCCAGCGAGGAGGTGGTAGAGAGCCTAATCATTTCTTCCTGCATATGAGAAATAGAAAATAAATTTAGTATATTAACATAAGTAATCCTTTAAGTAATAATTGTATTTATACTTACATGTATTGGTGCGTAGGCTTCATCAACCCACTGCACCTCTCCTCCTAAGTCTCTGCTCTTTGACCCAGCAAAAACCTCTATGTGGGTCATTTCTCGTTCATTTTCCCTCAACTATAAAAAGTTAAACAACTTCTTAAAATTGGGTTTAGGAGCAGTGCTTGGCAGGGCAGGCTGCGGCACGTAGGATTGAAGGAAAATGAATCGGCTATACACAAATATTCTACTTAATGAATAAATATTCTACTAAATATCATGTGGCACACTTGGCCTTCAATCCAGAGAGTCCGGTCTCGGTCTACCCCTCCTCCTCCCGACAAATCGGGTTCAGGAGCAGCACTTGACAGGGCAGGCTGCGGCACGTAGGATCGAAGGAAAATGAATCGGCTATACACAAATATTCTACTTAATGAACAAATATTCTACTAAATATCATGTGGCACACTTGGCCTTCGATCCAGAGAGTCCGGTCTCGGTCTACCCCTCCTCCTCCCGACAAATCGGGTTCAGGAGCAGCGCTTGGCAGGGGAGGCTGCGGCACGTAGGCTCGAAGGAAAATGAATCGGCTATACAAGTCAAAGTTAATCTATAGTTAACATCCAAAGTTAATAACTATGTTTCACTACTATGTCTCTAATCTAACTATGTTTTAAAATAAGACTTACAAGCATTTACCTAAATTAATCATCTTTTATCACTAATAGCATTTAATCATAATCAAGATTAATCTACTGATTTAAGCATTTGACTAAACTAATCTACTGGCTTAATCAAGATTAATCACAATTAGGCATTTATCCACTATTTTTTAATCTACTATCTTAAGCATTTGACTAAACTAATAAGTATATCAAAAAAATATGCAATCATAAGCATGATGAATATATAAGAAATTAAGAACAAAACTTACAACCAAGTAATGCGGCGGGCAAGGCGGCGGACGGATGGGCACGAGTTGAGGCCGAGGAGGAGGGCGGCGACGAGAGGGAGGTGGAGGAGGAGGAGGGCGGTGGCGAGAGGGAGGAGGAGGAGGAGGGCGGCGGCGAGAGGGAGTAGGAGGAGGAGGGCGACGGCGAGAGGGAGTAGGAGGAGGAGGAGGGCGCCGACGAGTGGGAGGAGGAGGAGGGCGACGGTGAGTTGGGAGGAGGAGGAGGAGGGCGGCGGCGAGTTGGGAGAAGGAGGGCGACGGCGAGTTGGGAGAAGGAGGAGGAGGGCGGCAGCGAGTTGTGAGGAGGAGGAGGATGACGGCGGCGGCGAGAGGGTGGAGGAGGATTGACGAGGCGGCGAGAGGGAGGAGGAGGAGGGCGGCGGCGAGAGGGAGGAGGACGAGCCGACGGCGGCGAGGTGCGGTGAGGGAGGAATGGGTCGAATGAGAATGAGGAAGAGCCGCCTCCGTCGGAAGGGTATAGCACCATCGGGGACGGTCAAACAACCGTCCCCTATATGAATGATCGGGGACAGTTATGAGTGAACCGTCCCCTTTTCTAAGGGCAGAGGGAACGGTTTTGCAACCGTCCCCTATAACGAACTATCAGGGACGGTTACAACCGTCCCCTATAGTTTGATATAGGCGACGGGTACAGTGGAGTAATTGGGACGGTTATAACCGCCCCCTAAAGTTCCCGGGTTGACAAAAAAATGAATTGGGGCTAGCCTATTTAGGGACGGTTTGAGAACCGTCCCTAAAGGTCTTTTGTATAGGCGACGGGCATAGTGGAGTAATGGGGACGGTTATAACCGTCCCCTAAAGATCCCGGGTTGAGAAAAAAACAAACTGGGGCTACCCTAGTTAGGGACGGGTAAAGAACCGTCCCTAAAGGTCTCTTAATGGCGACGGTCAATACTAACCGTCGCTATTACATTCGAAAGGGGACGGTTCGCTTCTGACCGTCCCTATACTGTTATTGGGGACGGTTACTCCTTGACCGTCCCCAATAAGCGTCCCTAAAGGACGTCCAGTTTGTAGTGTAAATAGGCTACATAAGTAAAGAAGATGTGATTCGATAGTAATTCAAAACAAAGAATAAAACAAGTAAGATATATAGAAGCATCAGTAACATTTAATAAATTGTAGGTAAAAGAAGGTAATGGAATAAGTAAGTTGGAATAAGTATAAAAAACCACGTGATCAGTAACTTATATATTGCTATCAGTAACACTCGATACATTATAAGTAATTAAAAATATTATATAAGTAAATAAGAGGTGCTTCAGTAAGACTCAAAGTATTAAGTAACTATAACATTAATAACAATCAAAATGACTTCAGTAAAATAGACATTTGTAATCAGTACTTATTATGTGGACATTAGTAATTCACATACTTAATTAATGATCTCACAACAATAGTTACTTGAGAACTGAATATGTATTACTTGAGAAGCATGAATGAATTACTGATATATGTACAATGTAATATTACAGATGTAAAATACTGACAATTGTTTCAGTATTACTGATCTCGCAACACATAATTACTTAGGTACATTATTTACATTACTGATCAAATGTACAATGACTATTTCTTTAGTACGAAATTAATGATTTAAATGTATCTTTACAAAACCGTCTTCCTTTTTTAAGGACTCGATATAATTGGAAATATAAGAGGCTCAAACGTATTAATATCCTTCCAAAATCATGCTCCTTCGAAATAGGCAACCTTTAAAATAGAAGTACACGTGGATGACCTACATTTGGTGCTCACCAAACTTAAATGGGCACAGTGCTCTCTGAATAAGCCCTATATATATTACTCTTTGTTAATAAAACTTTTTGCGGGTTTCATGCATCCAAACATATGCAACCACAAACTAAGCATGTCGTGGTTGCTCAAGTGGGACTATAGCACAACCACACACGAAGAATTTGTGGTAGTAGAGGTATAGGTTGGGAAAATACTGTGAGTACTACAACGGTTGCATACTTAAATGCATCCATTGTGCTGCGACTACATGATTAACGACTACTAGTAGATGCAACTACAAGATACAACCACCTTCATACTACTTTGGGAACACTATGCGATCACAATCGTAGTAGCATTTGCTGCATTTTTTTGTATTGACAACTAGAAATTTGATATTGTGAGAGGAAACAGGGATGTAAGAGAAGTTGTATGAGGGGGGAAAATGTGGTACAAAAGGGTTGAAGAAAATGAGACGGGAAGATGATAGATAAGGAAGGGCAACATGGGAGGAGGAGAGTATGTGTAGGACATGTAGCATTGGAGGGGTCAAGGGACTGAGGGGCAGTAGCTAGGAGGGAGTGGTAGCGACGAAAATGCGAGAGGTGGATTGAAGGACAATGGTGGTAGGTAAGCTCCAAATGTTAGAACGTGTTTCACAAAATGATAGAGTGGTCAAAACTGCCATCGGTGATTGCAACGTATTGCGAATCCAAGAATTGGAACACGCACAAATGATCAATCATGCAAGTACAAAGACACGTATACTTACAATGTTTGCCTATAACTGAGCTAAGTTCTTGGGCATCAACTATCATATTTCACTGTGTAGAGAAAGAAGAATACAGAGGTTAAAAAACCCTAACATCACTTTTCATGACTTTTGTCTTCGTTTTGTCACTGCAGTCTTATGACTTTCATTGACACATTTCTCATCATTCCCGTGCATATTCTATTCTACATTACCGCATGCCTTCTCCCTACACCATGAACTCACTACTACAGTTAATAGTGAGTTAGTGTTCTGGACTGCCAAGTTCTGCTTCCGCAAACCAACCAGCTCACCTCACACGTGTTAAGTCATCCACCCCGACCGATCATTGAAGGCTCTTCGATTATTCTTTCAGTCGTAACTAAATTCAAGCGAGTGCTGGATGGAGAAGAAATTATTCAAGGCATATAAACATGGAGAGGCTGGGTCTCACGAGAGACCCAAATTGTTGAGGCATGGGGGAAGGAGCGGATGGCTTATCTCGTTCAAGAAGGGAATGAATCACTGAACCCAATCCAATTGGGTGATAGCTTGGGTGAAATATTGTGATTAAAAACCATTGTTTCTGCGAACTATCATGGAAATAACAAAAGAGACCACGAGGAGTCTTCCCTATCTACTGGTCAAGTTGCAGGACATCCGAGGAGGATGAGGAAAACCAAAAAATATGGCGCACAGATTACCACCAAGTATATCATCTCGAGTCTCGAGCACCATCATGCACATATCTAAATGGTTATACTGACAAGAGACGAATACTGAGATTAATGGACATATAAAACGCGTAATGGACATTTAACTAGCATTTCCACATTAAATGAAATGACTTTTCCTTCCAACCACAGATAAAGAAGCCGAATCACGTGATCTCGACAAATAACTTAGCACCAATAATTGAGAGAAATAGAGCTGGATTATCTGCCCTTTATTGTATGCTTATTTACAATTGCAGCAACCAGTGCGAGCGAACAGAAGAGAAATAATTTAATTAAAATGGGATCCTCAGCAGACGAGGTGCATGACATTCTCTGCCTTCTCCTCTTGTCTCTCTTTCTTCCTCAACTGCTGCTGCTGCTGCTCCAGAGCAACAGAGACGGCACGGGCACGCTGCTGAGAGGAAGAAGGCTTGGTGTTGATAGCGGCGGTCTTGCAGCTCTGGAGGCGCTCCCTCAGCATCTGCATGGCCCTCATGCAAGTCCTGCTCGTGCATCTCAAGCTCATCTTAGACTGTGGAACTGGTGCGAGGTGGGTTTTCTTTGCTTGGTCTGTGTTGGAGAGAAGAGGAGGAATGATGGCTTTTTATAAAGATGAGGAGAGGAGAGGAGAGTGATGTGTATCTCGGAAGGTAAAGAGAGGCCATGTTGATGGTGGGTGGAACATGGTTTTTTACGGGAAACGGCAGCAGTCCACGGGAATCTGAGGCTGGAACTTTGTTGGTCTCTCTCTCTCTCTAGATTTTTCTAGGGGGAGAAAATCATATATTACTTGAGGAATCTTGCACATGTATTTGCCGTGTGATACCTTAAATGGCTTCTCATAGCAAGTGGGGAGACCACTGCAGCTCGGGAATATTGGGAGCCATTCATTGGGACGCAGCTCTGACCGTTCGGTCGGGATCAGACGGTCCTGATCGGGTACTGCAGTCTAGTGGTGGCCAACCCTCATCATAAGACGATACACTGAATGGAATTTTGAATGGAAAAGAAAGAAAAAAGAGATTTTACCTCTCATATATTGCAATATTCAGCTTTTGACTTTTTCTACAATGATTATTTGTGTCCTTCAGGTTAGTTGCCGTCAATCCCAACGTAAACTGGCGTTAACTTTAGAGACACAAGGAGAACTAGATTAAAAAAGGGTTAAAAAGTTCTCCCATCCCCCCTCCTCCTCCTCTGTCGCCCCAGCTCCTCCGCCCTTAGCCTCCTCCTCCTCCGCTCTTCCTCCTCCCCCATACCTCTCCATCGTTCTTCCCCCCTCCCCTATCTCTCCATACGACCTCCTCCTTCAGACCCCTTCATCCCCGTACTACTCCCTCTCCCCCTCCCTTCACGCCATGCGACCTATCCTCCCAAGCCTCTCCTCTGCCGCCCAGGACAACCCATCTCCCTTTCTCTTCTTTGGTCCCTCCACCCTAGTTCCTGGACTCGCTCGACTGAGGGATGGGTCTATGAGAACATGATCGAGTGGAGGACCTTCGGTCCAAGCTGTCTTAGCTCGTTACTACACCAACTACTTTGAGACGGTGCCCCTTGTCTACGAGCCCCTCAACTCCAACACCCTCAAGGTCCTCAACACTCGCTCCCTCCAGGTCGACCACATCAAGTGCTGCCCTTACCACCCTCCTCAACTAACACCTCGTTCCTTTGAGAGCATCGTCCCCAAGCCCTCAAGTCCTTCTTCCGCATCCCCTAGTAGATCCACATCTTTACCCAACCCGACGCCTTAGAGTACACCGTCGATGCCTCCCTCCTCATCGTTGACCTCCATATCATCTTCCCCAATCCTCTCCGAATCCGCCATTGTGTAGGAAGTTCACGATAAGGGTAACGGGAAAGGTGGACGGCTGCTAGAGGGTTCTTCGTGTCTCCTAGTACCAGAAGGTGGAGAACATGGATGGGAGATGCATGGATGTGGAGGCGGAGACGAAGGTGGTATGGGGGACAAAGAAGGAGGAGGCCTGAGGGGTGGGGCAGAGGAGGGGTCATAGGAGGAGGATTGGTGGGGGAGTCTTTGGACGGTTATGACCCTCTTAACTGCACTATGGTTTGAAAAGGGCACAAGTGTTACAATGGCAAGAAGTCGATGGCACATCTGATATTCCAAAAAAGGAACGGGTATAACTGATATTACAATATCTCAGATGGACAAAAGTGATAAAAACCCAAAAGAACAAGACCACTTATGTTTTTCCCTCTTATTTTTGCTTTGTTTTAATTTCTGGAATTTATATTCTCCATTATAATTCCACACTACTTGTTATAATTGGTTAAAGTAATGATTATTGTTTAATACAATAGCTACTCTTTATTAAACAATATTTAACACCTTTTCCACGTATTCAATATCAACAAATAAATAAGAAACATGAATAATTTTTCTTAATTTCACATGTATCTCACTAACATAAAAGAACAATAATAGAGAATAAACCCTCTTATTCAACCTCGTTATTCCACCATTGGTATTCTCTGAATGAATCGTGTAGTTAATTAGAAAGAAAATTTCATTATTCATAATCCCAACATCTGTCACTATTTCAACCACTTGATTCCCTCTTAAAAGAAAATTAGATGCATTCTCCTTGGCTAAATAAATCTATGTAAAAGATCGAGAGAAAAAGTAAACTAAAAACAAACTACTAACCCATTATTTTTCAGAGGAACGGAAGTATGCACCAAGATGCGTCTAATTAACTTACATAGACCAGTGCCCACAAACATTCAACTTCCTTATAATCATCGGTTCCTTCTCGTCATCCCCAAAATCCAACCCCTCTCTCTCCATCACCATGATTATAGGTTTGAAATAAGTAGTAGAAGGCCTCAAATTATAAACTTTATCTAAAATACTACGAAAGAAAGTTTTTCAATATATTTTAAAAATTTGAAATACAAATTTTTAAAATATTTTTAGATATAAAATACAAAATTTGAAGTTTTCTGAAATTTAGTTTTAATTTCTTGTTAATAATATTACCATATTATAATTTATAATAGTAATATTAATTATCTGATACTTGAACATATTTTTGTTGATTTCTAATTTTATAGAATGAAAAATATAAAAATAAGCAAAGAAAGAATGCATGTCATATTGACCTGTATAGAAAAGAATTATTTTCAATAATTTTATATTTTTTAAGGGAATATAAAATATACAAGGGATAAAATAAAGTTGAAGTCCGAAGAAAATGAGTTTAAATGAACTTCGAAAAAATAAAGAAAAAGCCATAAAAAATGGAAAATAAGTTTCGGATTCGACTTTTCACAAATGAGTTTAAATGAGCACGATCTTTTGACAAATAAGCCAGAACCACTTTCAAAGATAGAATTTAAAGTATTTTTTTTGATAAACTTCAAAAGCGATCCGGGTGAATCGGAGTTCATATAATCTAGATATAAAATCTGATTGTGTGCATATTGAGAAAATTGAACATGTTCCATTTACCAATTATCTACATTGATATTTATGTGATATATTTATATTTTCTATACATGTTTATTACATTTAATGCAAAATAAATCAACTCAATCGAAGTTCTGTTGTTTGAAATTTGACTATTATTTTCCTATTTCCTTATTTAATTTTAGATTTTTGTTCTTCATTTTTTTTCCTGGTTTATAAGTGATAAAAAAGTATTTTTTTTTGTTTACAAGTATGAATTTGTAATAAAACTAAATTTGATGCATGCGTGAAGTGTTTGTCAAGAAATTTAGCTCACTTTTCTATTTTTGGATGCATGGAAATTATTCTAGCCCATAAAAATGAGGGATAGTTATTTTTGAGGTTAAATCAATTAAGTTATTCTAATGCATAAAAAAATTGAGGGATATACAAATTAGATTTGTGCTTCCCTAGAAAAATATGAAATGATATCCCAAGATCTCTTTCCTTATCCCGATTTTTTACCAACAGAATGTTAGATAAAACTTAGATATCAATTAGCCTCCATTCCCACCCAACTACTCCCCATTCCCCCATCTTTATCCATCCTTCACATGCTTTGCCGACATTTCTCCCCTACCCCACTTCATTGCCTCCCATCCTTATCTTGCCACACCACCACCCCCCAACCCACCCCCCCCCCCCCCCCCCCGCTTCTCCAACACCAACCAATTGAATAAGTTTTTAAAAGAAAAACTTTCATGTTATCTAAAAAAGATATATCCCTCCAACCACAGGATTCCAGTTTTCCTCTCTTGTTCTTGAGATGCAATGAACATAAATCCTCTAATACGAAACCTGCATTCTAAACAACCAACACTCGAGATTATCCGGTCTTATGTTAGCGCATGCTATCGTCCAATCAGATCCCAAGATTTCCAAACAAAAACAAGAACCAGGGAGAAAACGGGAACCAAGTATGAACAAAAACACTTGTTTATCTCATATCAGAAGAGAATATACAACTATATCTACAAAAGGGCTTTCAGAGACCTCAATTGGGTCCCCAACAACTCAGGTACATGACCTTCCTGAGGGACTCCTCCGACTCCTGTCCTCTCCCTTCCCTCAATCTCTCCACGGAAGGTGTGAATCTCCTCGCTTGCGATGCACCGCCGAGATTGTTCCTGACATGGTGGTGGAGTGATCGCAAGGTGTGGTTCCACCTGCAGAAGCCCTGGTCCTTGAGAGCCTCCACGGCGCCCATGCTTGCTGCCACCACCCACGCTCTGCTCGTCGAGCTCATCTTTTCTTGTCGCTTTGTTCTTGGGAGGAAAATGCTGCGATTTTAGGAAGCTGTGCTCTGATTGATAAGAATGGGGAACGCACGCAGAGAGATATAAATACAAAGACGGGTGCGGGGAGAGCCCTATTTGTTGGGACGCGGTTTTGGGAAAACAGGCGAAGGCAGCACCCGGTTTACGCTTAAGCTCCAAAGGTAATGGCTGTTACGTTCCAATTTTAAGGTGAGTTGATTTGGACTGTTTTGGGTCTAATCGAAGGGAATGGTTAAAAATGGTTCGGTGTTTAGCAGGTAACAGAGCTGAGCTGCCTGTGGTTTTGGTGGAAAACCATTCGCTGCTGCTCTCTGAAAGGGAGCTGTGTGTTGCAACTTACAAGTGGCCCCTCCCCTTATTTATATTTCTTTGGACGCATTAGCTGGTGGGGATGAATAGAGGACAAGAGGATAAAACCGAGATGCGGATTCAAATGGTTAGCTGACGTTTATATCCCGGAGAAATCATCAGTGATTGGATAAAACCAAACAAATCCGTGTGGAATCGCTTCTCTACACTCCCTCCTAACAAAAGGTCGAGCCAATTCGAATTGGAGTCCATGTCAATCATGTTTAATCGTACAATTGAAGATTGGGATAAGAAAACACGCTTGATGGTCCAGTTCACTAACATAGCAAATAAAATAGACCCTTGATCATGTCCCAACGCTTCACATCTTGTGGAACAAATACGTGGTACCAAAGCATGCTTTCACCCTTTACCGTGCTATCATCGTCCAACTGCCTACTTTTGATAGGCTCTCGAAGCGTGGTCTAGCGACCAATCGGGGATGCTACCTATGCGACTCTCATCAAGAATCACGGGATCACATCTTTTATATTTGTCCTTTTTTTTTCTGATGTTTGGAAGGGAGTTTCGAGAGGCCTGGACCTGCAAACATCAATATCCTTGGACCTGAACACCTTGCTGGCTTGGTGCTCTAACCTTGGCGGCGTGATGAAGATCTCAGCCATGATGGCACTCTCCGCTACCTGTAACGTTCCGAGCTTAGGTCCCCGGTCCGTTAACGAGAAAACTGACCATGATAACTTGTTGGGTATGGGCCCAAATGGATCCGTTGGCAACCACCCAAAATGCTTAAGCCCAAGTTGTCGAGTAGTAATCCCCACCACTAATAAACCACATCACTTATTCTCAGTGATAGTGGCGGCTGCACGCTTCGGGTAGCCATTTCCTCCAACCTCTTTGTAGGGGCGGCTCCACCTCTCGGGTAGCCCTTTCCACTATCAGAGAGAATTTGGCTCTGATACCATTTGTAACGGAACGGGTCGCGTCGACCATCGGCGGAAGCATGCGATTTGTAACGTTCCGAGCTTAGGTCCCCGGTCCGTTAACGAGAAAACTGACCATGATAACTTGTTGGGTACGGGCCCAAATGGATCCGTTGGCAACCACCCAAAATGCTTAATCCCAAGTTGTCGAGTAGTAATCCCCACCACTAATAAACCACATCACTTATTCTCAGTGATAGTGGCGGCTGCACGCTTCGGGTAGCCATTTCCTCCAACCTCTTTGTAGGGGCGGCTCCACCTCTCGGGTCGCCCTTTCCACTATCAGAGAGAATTTGGCTCTGATACCATTTGGTAACGGGTCGGTCGTGCGATCAACCGTCGCGAGCTTCCGCCGATGGTCACGCTCCGTTCCGTTACACTACCTCATGGGGCATATGGGCTGAACGAAATGCAAGATGGACGACCTCGAAGATTAAATCTGCAAACGAAACTGCAAGAGATATTACTGATTTGATAGCCGCAATGAGAATTTGAATCTGCTCGCGATGCGCTACCTTTTCGTTGTCCTGCAGCCTTCTTTTTGGTTAATATTGGCTTGTGAGACACAAGCATCCCTGTAACTATAAACTAAGTTTGTTTTTAATAGATACACAAAGAATTACCAAAAAAATAGACCCTTGATCGGGTTACCATCATCCTCCCGGCTCGATGCTCATCTCTTGTCATTAGGGATGAGAGAATTTTGTTTCAATTTTTATAGATGGTATACACTTATTGATAGATTGATAAATAGCAACGTAAAAAAGAGTGCTCTTTTATGCATATAGCATTAACTGGCAAATAAGCTCATATTGTGCGGAGGATAGATTTTAAGATGTTGATAATTATGCTAAAATCAATATACCAAAAAAACATTAAAACTCAATTTTATTCGAAAGTCAATTATCTTTTGAAATAAAACTTTTAAATTTTACTTGTGAGTCTTCAAATTGTCTGACTTTAGATTGTCTCGGGAATTCATTCTCTTGAAGTACAAACTTAATATTAAAATCCTCGTAAGTTCTTTATTTTTTATTATACAATCAAGCTGATGTTTGTAGTGATACCACTTATTAAAATAAAGAAAACTTCTAATATTATGTATTATTTGCATTTGTCGATCAGAAGTGTCACTACGAGAAAATCTTCGAATGAGATGACAACAAGTGGCGGGCAACAAAAACTTTTCTTATGCACCCATAAGGGACGATCATTTAGTGATCATCCCTTCCATTTCTAAAATGAGACGGTTGACATTGATAAGTGTTCCCTCCAATGTCAAGTGTTCTTATCTAACTGGAAAAATCAGAGGAAACAATCGTTGGCGATCGTCCTCGTTAATTGTATTGCTCATTGGATACGTTAGTTTGTTGAAGCATCCAGAGGGGACGGTCAAATTTGTCCTATGTGTGCTTCTATCACCGTCCCAACAATAGGGAGTTGAGAATTTTTACAACCAAAGGAGATAGTCGTGACAATTGTCTCCTTTAAAGGTATTGCTGACTGGCTAGGGGGGACAGTTTTCCACTATTTTATCGCCGTCCCAACAATAGCGACTCGAGAGTTTTTGCACTGGATGTGAGCACGTTGCGTGCTGGCATGTTTTTCTTTGTGAAGGAGATGATTTTGAATGTTTCCTTGCGCTTCTGTTTTCATCCCAACACCCAATGTTCTAGACTTTTCAAAGAAGAGGGGATAATCACATTAATCATCCCCAATGAGTATTGCTTAGAAATCAAAGGAGATGGTCATTGGGGTCCATCCCTATCGGCTACATTGGAGGAGAATGTCACGATTGTCTCATATCCCTTAAGTTGCACCAAAGGAGATGGTCAAATTTGTCATCCCGATGGTGTCGTCAAGAAAATCGATCCCATTTGATCCTTTGCCCCCATTATGCCTCTTATACCTTCTCCTCCTCTCCTCATGCGCATTAGGGCTGCCTCGTCATAGCCTACTCGATAATAGTCGAAGAAGAATTATTTAATAGTCAGAGAATATGCAAACTCTTAGGGCGCGTTCGGTGGGGGAATAAGCTGGAATAAGGAGGTGGAATGAGTTGAAATACGGCACTGTTTATGTTCAACTGGAGCATAGGATTAAGGTAGAATAAGCTAGAATAGGGTAGAATAAGGGCTATTCTTCATTCGATAGAAGAATAGGGGTGAGGAATAAGGTTTGAAAGTTAGTTAAAACTGTTGATTTTAGTTTTTTGTTTATGTTCAATAAGTTTGCACACTTTTGTAGCATCGACGGGCACCCGTTATGTAAAGGCAGAATTTTCATTTGATATGAACAAATATATCCATCAATTAATACATAAATGAAGCGACCATACATTCTTAAACAATGATTCTACATAAATCACATGCTTGTCAAATACTGGCTCATCGATGTTGTCATTTGTTGAGGTTGAGCTGCCGACCAAATGCCAATCTGTCACTCCCTCTCAATTCCTCGGTTTCCTCCAACTTCTCCCGTTGGAAATCATCCACGAACTCAATGTCACTAATAATGTCCATCAGAAAGAGCTTCTTCATAGCTAATGACTCCATCGTTGGTTGAAATGAGGATGCCTTAGCTCTGAATCCAGATATCCTGTAAAATGTATAAATTTTATAACATAATCATTTATAAAGGTGGGTGTATGAAATATCGAAGAAAGTATTTCACTCATGTCCCAGAGGCATATGTACCAAAGGCGATCCTCCGCATCCTCATGCTTCCGAAAAACTTCGTAAGTCAGTATTGTCATCGTTGGGCAGTAACAACGACTGTGACTCTTCATCATGTCGCAACGTAAGAAGGACATCCTGTATCTATTTAAAGAGTCGAGGCCAACATAAAAAATTTTATTACTCGTTAATAGCAGTCAATGCCAATACAAAGGTAAGAGTCAATTACATTTGGGCAGAGAGAAGAGAAGATAATCGAGAAATAGGGGGAAATTTTTGCTCAGATTGCCAAATATTCATGCGATGACAAAAGATGCAATCGTCGGTAAAACACACCACCATGGTAGCTGCTCAACCAAGTCCATTGTCATCCTTATGTTAGTTGTCCAGTGTGGGCTTTCATCATCGCGTTTGAGGTGGGAAGGTGCTTCTTTATGAATCTGTGCCGCAAGCCAAAAAAAACCAATTAATCCGCATCACATTATGTCAGTACCAAAAGCAAGAAGAAAAAAGAAATAAATTATATGCTCAATTAGTCAATGTATCCACCAGTAGTAGGAAGGTGCAAGCGTAGGTGCAGCCTCTCCAACGTAGTGACTCCTCAACCAAGTGTCGCTCGCCTCCTTCTCATTCGATTCACTGGATTGGGCAATTGTCATCGCACAAAGATGCAGCAGGTTTGAACGGGTTGAACCTGCCACTTTCGTGGCTGCTCATCCCTCATCTAAACATGGTCGCTTCTCCCAAAAAAACCTTCATAAACATGACAAATCACGAAGTGATTTTTTTTTTGCATTGAGAGACATTAGGTGTAGTTACTCATCCAAGATACAAGCAATACAGTGAAGTCAGAAACTTATTAATACATAGGTAATACTAATAGTGGGCATTCGATATCTATGGTACAATGCACTCTAGGAAACGAAGACTGCAAGGTCATGAAGCATTCCACATAGCATTGGACAACCAGTTTCTCAGAACCCCCCCTACTCGGGCATCCTCCTTAGATACCCTAACATCATCTTCAATTCCCTCAAGATAACATACATCATCATCATCATCATCATCTTCTGAACTACCATCATCATCGTCACCCAGAGGATGCCCATGGGTATATGCAACAGAGATTTGATCTTCAACCTGCACATGTCATGTGAAGTTGTTTATAATAAAACATTCCATCACCACCATCACATCACATGCTTGGGAAAGGTGTAATATGTTCGTTCTGTGGTTGCCTTCAAGAGGACCTTCGTTATCCCAAAAGTACGCTCGATGTACGATCCTAGATGAGAGTGGTGATGATTGTACAGCTCATGGGGCCATGCATATGCTTGACCCCTCCGAGCTCTGAATGGTGGGAGGTGCGCGATGATGTTGTGGTAAGGTGCCAAGAAGGTATACATGTTGGCGTAGCCGTAATCCACTAGAAATTTACAGCCTACCAGCCGACATCAAAGTACCTTCATGTCTGCTGCAGATCCCTCCCCTCCGGAATCGACGTACAAGAACCTGTACTGGAAGTCGGCACAAGATATGACATTCCGCGAGATGATCTGGTGGCGACTCATAAACTTTGGTGCAATGTTGGATGGTATGTTTGCAAGGATGAGAGTACCATTGACATCCTTGAAGCACGGGTAAAAGTTGGTGTTCTGATGAATCACATCAGGGACTGGACGGTTTGCAGGTGACATGCGTATGAAGTCATCCCAGAGTGAGACAACGCACGTGAGCACATCGTTAAGATGTCGTGAAATCGTGTTACGCCGAGTGCTGGAAATGTTCATATAATACCTGATTCTTCGCATTGTGACTTTGATATTAAGGAGTATGCGTATGGATTAATCTGCCTTCAGGTGTTTTGAGTTCCTAACACCCGCATGTTCCTTAAGGCAGGTGCAAAGTCTGTTAAATGTCTTTTGAGTACATGCAAAATAACGCGCCTCCCCTCCGGTGACGCCGCATCGACCAGCCTCTCCAGCTGTTCAGGGACCTTCCCCGCATCCCCAGTCACTTCGCGAAGTCCTCTACGAGCTTCCTCGACTCTCAGGCGAGCAGCTAGAGCATGGAGGAGCCACGCAGAGGTCGTTGGAGCGCAGCCTCCTCCGGTGACCTACGACGAAAGACGAAGATACAAGTACCGTCAGATCCTCACAATCAGACGATCCTGGTGATGCCATGTGGGCCGCACGAGCCTCACGTTGATCCTATAGGCTCAGGCGACCCGAACCGAACACCTTAGCACCATGCATCGGCCACATGGCCTGAAGCTGTCGATCCTCCCGAGCCTGGCCCCCTCGCATGCGAGCCAGGAGAGGGCTGGGTAAATTGCGTGAAGGATCCTACGACTTTTGCAAATCGCATTTTGGTCCCCAGGCGCGTGCCTCATGTGTACGTCCAGGTATCTTATAGGGAGGCCGTCGTAACTTCTGAAAATTACAAAATGATCCTTGCATGCTTGGACAAATTACAAAAGGACCCTGCCAGTTTAGCAAAATTGCAAATAGATCCCTCTGGAGACCTATTTGTAATTATTTATCTTTTCTTTCTCGTATTTTATTGCACTTATGCCTCTACATGGTTTCTTCATTATCTTAAGCATTTTAAATTCAAACTGCATGATTTCAGTGTCATTTTGTTGCTTATTACCCTCTATCCATAACATTATTTATTTTATGATTTGAGACTAAATTAAATATGATGGTTTCTGAGGTCTATAATGTCTCTCGTTCCTTAAGTTAAATGTTATTATTCACCCTTATTGCTCAAGCTGACTCTGAAGTTGAACATTTATGTATTGCTCATTACTTTAATACTTTGTAGGGCATATTTGCATCTTTTGTCTTGCATTCCATTATGCATGCATCACATCATGCATATTTTATCTCTCATAATTATATTGAAAAATAAAATAAAAACACATGCATCATTTTATAATTGCATCTAAAAATTCGTAAAAATCGCATACATCATATAATTGCATTGTTTAATCTGCATTTTATTGTGCACCTACATGAAGACATAAAGATTGTAGATATCCACACATAAATTAAATAGACAAAATTTGATAAATATATAAAAGAGGCCAATGTCCATGAATTCAACTTTGGTAAACTCACCAAGTAAAATAATGTCCACATATTCGAAGGTGTGGTTCTTTGCATGACCGAAATCTACCTCCTATACTACGACAATTCCTTATTTTTAAAGATGCAGATTTCACGTTCATCAGGGCCCATTGTTGCAGGATATTTGGATATATCACGATGAGGGGAAGTGGTGACACCTGTCAGAGAGGCATATGCATCGCTTTTGGGAATAGCCGAGCTGGGTTCGTTTGATTGTCAGGTTACCTAGGGTAACCTAGTTTACCCCCATGCATATTTGGGTTGGAATTATTTCTATGAACCCAATAATGTCTTTGTTATAATATCTTTTAACCATATACAAATAAAAAATTTAACATAAAAAACATATTATAATCATAAAGAAATTAATATAACACATAATCAATGAGACACCACATCACATTCCAACATTTCTCCAACCCTTCTAACATCCAAACAACTACTATTTACAAAAATTTACTCTAAACCAATCCAACCTAGTTACCAAACAGACAGTAGGGTCAGAAAAAAGCACATGGGGGTTTTGAATAGGGCACAAATGAGCGGAGAAGTTTTATTGGAGCAATTACCTGGATGTGACATGTTTAATTGTTCTGGTCCAATACAGTTGAACATGATTTTTATTTTTGTGCATTTAATATCATTTTTATCATTTAGATCAAATGAACCAATTGGTTTCTAGCTTGTTCGCGGTTTAATCGGACGGATCGATAGGTCCGATCCAAAATTTTCAACCTTGGTTGTATGTATAATTTATTCTTCTTTTAGAAGTTATCTGCAATGATAAAAGGGTTTCATCACTTATTACTCTCTTAACTGCCATGATATCAGTTATATTCTCTTTTTTTAGAATATCATTTATACCTTTACCCTCTTGTAATTTTATCACTCGTGCCTCTCGGGTTAGTGGACATCTGTCGGCATCCCAAACATGCATTAATTTGTGGATAAAAGAATAATTAAAAATGATATCTAAAGTAGACATGCCATTTTGTAAATAATAATAATATGTTTCTTTATTGTTAGGCTATTTCATATTCTTCTCCAACATCATTTCTTCTTGTTCAAATCGATCTCTATTTCAAACTATGCCGATCTCCTGCAAATCCAGCTCACTGTCTCCTCCAACTTCAAATCTACCCTCCAAATATAGTCCCACATATAAAACTCATGAAGTGTGAGTGTAAATTATAAGTGATGAGGATTATTACTTGACAACTTAAGCTTAAATATTTTGGGTGTTGTCAATGGGTCCAATCGGGCTCGTACCCAACAAGTTGTCACGGCTAGTTTTTTCCGTTAATGGATCATTGACCTAAGCTTGGAATGTTACAAATGTTATCAGAGCCAAATTTTCCTCATATAGTGGAAAGGGCTACCCAAAGGAACCTAAGCTGAGACCGTGCAACTGCCATTGAGGACATTATGAATGTAAATGGAGAGATTGTAACACCCCAACTCCCAAAATATAATCCTAAGAGCGGATTGTAAGTGACGGGGATTACTAGTTGAAAACTTTAGTTTAAACATTTTGAGTGGTGGTCAATAGATCCAATCGGATCCATAACCAACAAGTTGTCATGACCAATTTTCTACATTAACGGACCGATGACCTAAATCCGGAATGTTACAATCATCGACCACATCGTGGCCGGATAACCCATGCTCCCACCTCCACTCCTTCGGGTCCCTCCTCCTCGGGCTCACCTCCTGACACTCCTCCGCCACACCTCCTCTCCTGCAGTCAGGAGTGGAAGCTGAAGATGGGTGTAAGCAAGCAATGGGATTCAGCTTTAGGGGATTCGGTCCTCCATCTGCAAATGACACCTTAACAGCTTTGCGTTTGAATCTTTTGTGCTCTTTCAGATACTGGAGCTTTGACACTGCTACAAGTTGTTTTTGGTGCCAGGGCAAACTTTACAACAAGGACTGCCATATTCCACCAGCATTGCAGCCCGCAGAAATCGACTGAAATCCCACCCACACAACTCTTTCGGGAAGAAACACGGTGTTGGGAATTTTGGCCAAAAAATAGAGTTTTCATCAAATCAGTTTTATCTGATGAATGGCTGCTGCGGTGTTGATGCCTTATTTCTATGCAGAAACATACGAAAGTGTAAATATGTTGCCACAATAGACAATTGTATAGATTGGAAGATGCTTTCCGGCATTCGCATAGTGCTTTTGTTTTGCTAATCGGATTGCAGATCCGTACTCTGGTATCTATCTTCTGCCATTCTTAGTCTGTTAGCTATCGTTTGAACGATGGTTGGTTCTCTCGCTTGAAGGCGTACCAGCTTATTGGAAGAATTCAGAGAATGTGACACAATTAGTTGTCATTCTCAAAGTTGTAATTAACTTCATGATCCTTTCATCATTCTATCACCACCGTTGCTATTTATTTCAGTATTAGACAAGGGAATGCCATTCTCAAAGTTTCTCGAACTCTTCCCGTATTTATTTTGTTTCAAGGAGGGGAAACCTTCTTTCCAGTCTTTTGCATTAGGTGGCACTATAGAAACAAACCACCCCCCAACGGAAGCATCGGCATCCTCTGTGATTCGCACCATGCCGAGTCTGAAACTCGACCAATCTCGATTTTAAAGTGCTTCAGCTGTTAGGACCAGCTCGAGATCTCGTCCGATAAGATTCGGGCAAGGACACAACCAGGAGCCTCATCGAAACTCGGCTGTCTCATACCGGCAGCCCACCTTTAGCCGCTCTTCCACCAGAGAGGTTGGGCTAGTACAAGGAGCAGCTGGAGAACCACTGTCCATCTGAGGACCCTTCTCTCAATATCACGGTCCATTTGGAGATGTTCGAGGCTGACGTGCTCAAGGTGGCCGGAAGAGGACGGGTTGGGGACGTTGGATGTGGGAAGATTTTGTTTTGACCATTATGTGCCTCTTAACCACACCATGATTTGTGCAAATCATGGCTTAGTTCAACTATTATAATGGAGCAAGAAGTGAGATGCATAACTGATATTTTTGAAAAAAGATTTTTATCAGTTGTGCCCCTCTGAGATATTGCAATATCAATTATGCCTCTCCCTTTTTTCGAAATATCAGTTATGTCCCCGACTTCTTCCACAATGATCACTTGTGTCCCTCGGATTAGTTGTCGTCCATCCCCAACAATAACGAACGTTAACTTTGAGAACACAAGGGGAATTAAATGAAAAAATAGGTTTAATGGTCAATCTACCAACTTCTTCCCCTCCCCCTCCCCTACCCCATTCTCCTCCTCCTCCTCCTCCTCCGCCTCTTTCTCCTCCTCCTCCTTCCCCCTCCTCCGGCACGACCCCTCATCCTCCTCCCACTACCCAACCACCTCTGCCGCCGGCTTTTACTCCTCCTCCTCCTACCACTCCCCGACCTCCTTTTCCCCTCTCCCCAGTCACCTCCGCCCCGTCCTCCTCCTCCCTCTCCCCCGCGACTTCCGCCTCCGCCTCAAGCTCCTCCCTTTGCCCCAACACCTCCCCCTCCACCCCGCTCCGCCCCTAAGCTCATCCCCCTGTCCCCGTACATTCCCCTTCTCCCCCAGCTCCGCCAGCCCCCACACCTCCCTCTCTGCCATGTTTGACTCTTTGATGACGCCTCCTTTCCTCGCCTCCTCGCTAGGAAGGGAGTCGCGAAGGTCCAGATGTTGCTGTTGCAAATTGGTTTCGAGAGGTGGTGGATTCTTTACAACCTGGAGAAGATCAAGCTGCCAATCTTCTGCTGCTCGAATTCGGGTTTTGAGGACTGGCACTATGCTTCTCCTCCTCTTCATCATTTTTGATGTGGAGATGCACAACAAAGGAACAAGGAGAAGTTTCAGATGAGTCTTAACTGATTTGATTCAGTGGATTTCACAGAAATTACTGAACTTCGATGTTGAGAAGATTTTATGGCTATCATTCCGCTATCATGGAGGCACGAGGCAGTGGAATGCGGATGGGATTTGTTCCGCTCAAAGGGACGAAGCTTTTGGAGAGATCTATCTGCTTGCTGGAGATCTT
This sequence comes from Ottelia alismoides, assembly GCA_037367405.1. Classification (NCBI taxonomy): domain Eukaryota; kingdom Viridiplantae; phylum Streptophyta; class Magnoliopsida; order Alismatales; family Hydrocharitaceae; genus Ottelia; species Ottelia alismoides. The sequence goes on along the minus strand of JAZKJV010003225.1, from coordinate 276,320 downwards.
CCATTGAACGATGACATGGGTCTAGAACCACTAAACAGAGAAAGAGAGAGCGAGGGGAGGTGCGGAGGCGGGGGAGGAGCTGGTGGGGACGAGCTCGGGGTGGAGGGGGGAGCTCAATGGCGTTCAGACTGCAGATGAAGGGGAGGAGGGAGAGGTAGAACAAGATTTCTTGACTCGGGCATTGATTGAGGTAGTCAAATATGATGCTTGACGTCGGAGATTTCTTGGCCAGAGAAGTAGCCCATTCTTCATCTACGCAAAGATGAATATCTATAACCCAATCAAAACTAGACTATAGAGCCGAATCAATCTACTCGGAGAAGGATAAGGAAATACAGTCAGAAAGGAAAGCTGCACTGACCTCTTCCCATAGAAAACTCGGATTAGTTGGCAAGTCCACTGACTTGGTTATGAAATGAGGCTTTCCTGAACCCCCCTGCAATCCCCCCTTCGCCATGAGAAGAGGACATGGTAAGCACAAGAAAGACAGACACGAGACTAAAGAAGAGCAGATGATAGGGGACTAGCAGAGGAAAGTGGACCGAGTGTGGTTTTGACGTCACAAGATGGTCCCAGAAGTGAGAAATAAAAGGACTTGTTCTGGCTTCAAATGCCTTTTGAGACTAGCCCTAAGGTCTCTTGCTAACTAAGCATTCTGAGGAAAGGCGCTTCTAGTAGATATTCGAAAGAAGCCACCTAGCTTTCTGAGTGGAGGAAAAATGCACTTTTTGCGTAGGCAGCAGGGTCATTCCTTGATTGCTTAAGGCAGAAGCGGTCCATCGATCCCAAGCCAGACTCAGCAACTAGAGTGAGTCGCCAGGCATGACAAGATGAAATCACTTCTGCTCTACTATATACGTTACAGACGTATAAACAAACCCTACTTTGTTTGTCCCTGCGCAAGGACCAGACTTTCGAGAAAATGCTATATCTCTCAAAGCGCTTCTTCAAAACTAGATAATAGGCGTGAACCCCTATTTACTATTAGTTCCGCCGGGGTCGAAGCGTAGTGAGACGGAGGGGGTCGTCGAGTTCTCCATGAGATGGGAAATGAAAACTATTAACCCCACACGAGGTTTGTGAATAAGTAATTTTCTTATAATGAGCAAGAAATATCCGTCTTCTGCAAAACTTGATCTATTGTACTCATAATAAATTAGAGACTTTTGATATGCCCCTCTCAACCTCACCGTGGTTTGAAAAAACTATGGCAAAGTTTAACTTATTGACGGCTAAAGTAACAGAAGGGCACAAGTGATAAAATGGAAAGAAGTAGGGGGTACAATTGATATTCCCAAAAAGGGAGGGTCATAACTGAAACTGCAATATCTTAGAGGGGCACAACTGATAAAAATCCATAAAAGGGGGTATAACTCATACGGCAAAAGTTGAGACCGACACAAGTTATAAAAACTTATGATAAAATATGATGTAAGTTGGAGGGTGTTCGTATAGCGCTAGTAATATTTTAGGGTAAATTACAAAAAAAGAATGATCTTTACATGGATTCCCGATTAGGGACCAATCTTTAGTTTGTAACAAATAGGAGACCAAAGTATAACATAATGTTCCAGTCCCTAACGCCGTGAATGAGTGGTTCAATTCATGGCTATACTTGACGAAAATTACTCATGAATAATAGGGATTTATGTTTCACTTTCCCCAATTCAAGCCATCCCCGCCATGGGACATCAACGTCGCCTACCATCGTCCTTCCCGACGTCTTGTCTGACACCAAGGAGAAGATCCTCTCCCTCAAGCTCATGGGGATTGACTCCACCAAGGCCCTGTCCCTACCCCTCCCTCCACCCCCTCATCTTCGTCCTCCTCTCTCGTGACATCTACCACAAGGACTTCCGCCGCACTTAAGGCATGTGCCCCACCCTCCTTATCGCCAACATCTGCACCCACGTTGTCCTCGTCTTTCACTTCCTCTCCCAGGTCCTCGACGTCTCAGACTCCCACTTCCGCAAGCCCGTCAACAAGTGCCACCGCCTCCTCATGTCCAGCGTGGGCGTCTCTGACTCCCACTTCCGCAAGCCCGTCAACAAGTACCACCGCCTCCTCATGTCCAGCGTGTGCGACCAATTGAGGCCTGAGCTCTTCTACCTGCACCATCTCGACTTCGTGTACACGTGCTCCCTCGCGTACCGTGATCATGTGCTCCTCATGTTGAGCGTGGAGAGGATGCTGATGTTGAAGCTGGAGTTCTTTCGCTCGGTCAAATTCACGAGGGACGAGACAGTAACGTGGAGAGGATGCTGATGCTGAAGCTAGAGTTCTTCCGCTCAGTCGGGTTCGCGAGGGGATGAGCCATAGATTGTGCCGTCCATTCACAACGTTGGGGACTGGATCATTAAATTATACTTTGATCCTCTTGCAAACTAAAGACCGATCCCTAATTTGGAAATTCACGTAAAGAGCAATCCTTTTTTATAATTTACCCAATATTTTGTTTTCTTATTCTAACCAAAATACATTTATAAATTGAGCAATGATTTTGAAGCCAAAAGGCTGTAACACGAAAATTCGTTAATATACAAGCGTTTAGATTTTGTATTTATTCTTTATTAATTATGACGATTGCATAGATCGTAAACAATTAAATAACAAGCATAGAATTCAATAAATAAATAAATATGGATTACCAAGTCTACGAACTTGTAGTTGATACATATAATAATCATTTTATTTATTCAATGCTTCAATAACGTAATGTAAAAAGATCGTGATATATCATTTCAAGTGATGCTACAAATTCAGGTGTTTTCTTAGCTTATTTTATAATGTTTACAGTTTTTTTCAGTAACAGATATAAGTTAGCAACGTAGTAGAAATAACATATGTTATTTACAACTGTACATTTTTTGATGCGAAATCTGTGTGAATGTAACGTATTAATAGTCCATTTCACGTCCATCATGTAAGATAAACTGATTTTTTTGTAATGCGAAAGTATGCTTCGGATATTTGTAAAATTAGAAAAAAAAAGTTTTTGATTCATGAAGATGTAAGATATTACTTTGATTTTGTAAATAATATTAGTTGAAATAATGATTAGATGTTCGAAACGTAATAGGGATTGATTATTTTTGCAATGCTCGAAAAAAGTTGTGCATGCATAATGTAATGGCAAACATTTCTTTGAAAATGTCCTTAGTATATTTATTTTTTTCAAATGCTAAATGCTAGCTTTTAATTTTAATATTGACAAAATTACGTTAAATGTGCATGATTTCATCTTGAAGTTGATTTGTTTAGAAATAAAATTAGTCATTGTGAAAATTTTGCAAATTTTAGAAAATGTATGTACGTGTGTATAAAATTTAAAGTCATTTACAATATCATTTGATGGAAACCTAGTGACAATTTTACCTTTCAGAACTCGCCTAATTTTAGTTATATATATATATATATATATATATATATATATAGAGAGAGAGAGAGAGAGAGAGAGAGAGAGAGAGGGGGGGGGGGGGTTAATGGGGCTGCCCCCTTAGATGCCCTCGCGCCGTTTTCGGCATTTTTTTATTTTTTTTTGAAAAATAACGCCATGTATATTCATCCCTATATCCCTCATATATGCCATTCGAATTTTGTCAAAATCAGAGACTCCTACGACCTCCATCCAGACAATCATTTTTTAATGGTAACATGATTTGTTAAATCGACATTATCTCGATGGAGGCCATACGAGTCTCTGTTTCTGATGAAATTCGAATGTCATATAGGAGGGATATAAGGATAAATATGCATCGTGATATTTTTCAAAATAAAAAAAACAAAAAAAAAGTCAAAAATAAGGGGCGGGGCAGCCGTGTTGGCTGCCCCCAGCCCCATTAAATCCATATATATATATAGGATTTCTTTCAAATAGGACTTGGTCCTTCCATCCCTAAGGAAGGCCAACCTCTTTTTTGTATAAAACAGGATGACTTTAGTAGAATACACATATAGTTTTGTATTATAATGTGAAGTTTTAATGTTTGTATTATAATGCGCAGTTTTGTATGCGGCTTTGTATTTATAACGTGCACCTATAATACAAACTGTATACGTATTGTACTAAAGTGTTTGTGATTTATACAAAAAAGGACCGGCCTTCCTGAACTCAGAAAGGACTACATCCTATTTGAAAGGGTCCCTATATATAATTAGGTCATTAAAAGAAGCTTACTTAGAGAGTTCATCGATTTTTAGACCTTATGAATATCAATAGAGCACATCAAATCTTAGGTATCATGTTTGGAATATCTGATTAACCAGTATCATCACATAATATTTATATACAAACTTAGAGACCCGTTTGGAGATTTGTTTAGGAAACACTTGTGCATAAATAGAAATGTGATTTAAGAAAAGATTTTAATTATTTGATTAAAACTTATAAATCTTAAACTTGAAACATTTAATTAAAGTTTATTTTTAGTTTATACTTTAACCATAATATTAAAGCATAAAATCAATTTTTCAAGCTTAACCTTATTTTTTAAAATTAAAGTTAATGTTTTTGCAATTTGAACTTAATTGATACTTTTAATATTGCAATTCCTTAATCTTCTCTTCTTCTTGTTCTTGAATAACAAAACATAAATTTTTTTAGAAGATTGAGAATCCTTGGTATTAGATAAAAGTTTACACTGAAACAGGAGGCAATCGGGCAACAAGCTGTGCCGCTAGTCCTTTTTGAATTGCAAAGCCAATCCTCCTAAACACTACATCCATAAACCTAGGACACATCCCATTATTGTTCGTCACTTTTTGGAGCCTCTTTAAAAGCTCAACAACTTCCGATGCTAAGAAATCAAAAGTATCAAAATCAAAAGGAATGAAGGCATGTTGATTCTTCGTGCATGCTTTCCCGTGCTTCACCACTTTTACTGAAGAAACTTCAAAGGCAGCGTACTATACATGAATATAATAATACTTGACAATGTTTGAACTATTATTACCATAAATGACAAAATAAATTAGATAATCATATTCTATATAATTGGCACGAATTGGGTGTCTAGTCTTGGTTTGTGGGAGTAATCACTTAATTGCCATCTTATACGTTAAAGAAGAGCTTCCACTTAACATTCTGCAAACAAAAAATATAATTAATGATAGAGAACAAGAGAGGGATATGAGAACTTGTCAATGTAAGATTTGTAAAATTATTGAAAAGATTCTTATCTCGTTGAGTATTGAGATAAGGGATAAATATAACTTATTTTTCATTTTTATTTTTTATTTTTATTTGGTTGATTTGAGAGATAAAGAAGAGATAAATAATATATAGATTATACTCCTTATCATCAGCAACGAAGGGAGAAAGATTGGTCCCACAACACAACCCAACCACGGCCTCCCACTTCCGTCTCTGCATCCACCCAACCAGGGATCTCCCAATCCCACCTCGGCAATGCTGATCCTCCCAGCTCTGCCCAATCTGCCACCGACCCAGTTCAGAACATCCGCGATTCTCTCAAGGAGAGGTGTTTTTCTTCCCGTCCAAGCGGTGCTCTCCTTAAATCTTAGTCCCACAAAGATCACTGAAGTCGGGTTTTTGTTGTGATATAAAGCTGTTAAGACGAGCAGCAGAGGGAGGAATAGGTTGTCGGTGGTGCGAGGATGCCAAGAGGCTGATGGGAAGAGCGAAAGGAGGAGCTTCCTGAGCTTGGAGGAAGCAGGGCTGGTGGAGATCTCCGGCCTCAGCACCCATGAGAAGTTCTTGTGCCGATTGACGGTGAGTCCTGCTGTTGTTTCTCAGCCACTGCCACATTCTTCTTTGATTTCTACTCTTCTTTTTCTACAGTATTTTCATGTCAAGTGCAATAACCGGCTAAATTGGCCAGCAGCTATGTGTGACATTCCAAAATAGTTATGCATATTTAACATGGTTCGTGGGCATTGTTCAAATGCTGTAAATTATGCTTTCAATGCATAAGATGTCACAAGATTTTAAGAGGAAACCTAAGGGGTTCTTCTTGAGATCATCCTAACCTTGCATTTTCAGAAGAATTATCTGTTTCCATGACTCAAATCTTGTCATCTTCTCGATATTTCAGTTTTGGGCCAACTGAAACATCCTCAGTTCTAACGATAAATTTCGAAAATGACAAATTTCCTGTAAATGCTCGAATTTACAGATTTCCATGTCTGGCAAAACACGGGTTTATGAATTGAGACGTAGAGTCTTGGTGAGTATGGGTGAATAAGAACAACTCTTTTGTGTTCCTACTCTAGTAATTTAGCTAAGCACCTACCAGTTACATTGCTTGTAGATGACATTGATTAGTCTGATATAATATGAGTTCCGATTGGTTCTATTTTTATTTAAGATATTCTTATTGATTTCTAACTCTAAGGATATAGATAATTCTATTTTTTGTGATCGTTGCAAAAATGATTGCTTTGGGGAACCTCCATGGACTTCCTCAACATAAAGTAAATTTCCCTATAGACACTACAATGAGGGACTGTTTGCATAGATTCTGCTTGTGTTTCGCTCCAAATTGATTCAGTGAGAATCACCCGTTTCTGATTTTTCTGGAGAATGAAATTACTTTCGAGTTAAAATGCTGCTTATTTCAAAGAATATTCATGTTTCATCAGAACCTTGAATGGAAGATCTTGGCGAGGTTTTGGAATCACTGGACTTGGATTCATAGCATCAGTAGAAATCTTACAATAGTAGGCCTCTTAAAAGATATATGATTCACATAGCTCTCTATCCTCAGAAAAAGATCTAAACTCAGAAAAAGATCTAGACTGTATAATATAGTTTCAACTCCATTTTTGTTGCCAAATTGATTATAAATAAAATGTTATTTACCATTGTATTACAATTGCAATGTAGCCAAATATTTCTCGAGCATGACCTACCTTGTGGTGGGTAAATTGTTCAGATTTGGATGACTATTTATTAAGCATAGAAAACGATCCCACGATGCACTTGGGTGATTATAACTGTAGCAACTCTGAGTAATCTTTTTGCATATATTGGAATATAATGTGAACCACCTGATTAGTCATTGTCCCTAGTTCTAGATGTAGGTAAACATTAAGACGTCAGTGTTTGTACTTACCAACATAAATTGGTATATTGAAATACTACTTAGAATGCAGTTTGATACAGTTTGATCAAGTCCTACATGATGTTTTGTGTTATTTCTTTTGAATTGACTCGGTTCAGAGTAATGTGAGGAACATATCTGATCAATAAGCCGAACCATAAATCGTTAAGGAGAAAGAACACATACAAACACAACACACAGAGATATATAGTCGTTCGTCAATATGCCTATTCCATTGCTTACAACGGGCCTTCTAAGTTTTCTTTCATGGATATAGTATGGGAGTATATTGAGCAGGGTCCCAAGGGCATCTTAAATGTAACAGGATTAGGTCACGACGTTACTTGACATTACACATACAGTTGGATCACTTAAGCTGATCCCACGTATACTGTACCGATCAAACATCACACGAAAAAACCCAAAGCATGCAGCAATCTCTGCTTACCTGAGCTAATAGAGTAATGTATGATGTGATGCCCATGGCTTATGAAGGATGAATAGGACCTTTAAGAGAGTTTGGTTCATGCAATAGAATTTGCTATCACGCGAAGCATGACTACTCTAATGGATATTGGGTATTTCGATACTTTGCTCTTCTAAGAGAAAAAGGTCTCTTTAAAAGTTTGTTCGTTTGACCATTTCTTATTATGTGCGAAATAAACACCAAGCACATTTTCGTAATATAACCATCAACATCTCTTTAGTTGTTCCTTCCTGATTTATGCTTCTCTAGTAAGTTATTTAATTAAAACAGTGCAGTAAAATTGTGAAAATATGCGTATTTTGTGAAAAAAATAGCTTATGTAATGCATGACAGATATCATCATTGAATCTGCTGAGAGTGATATCAGAACAGGAAGGCGCTGCAATTGAGGATCTGAATGCTGGCCGAATCTGTGACTGGTTCCTGAAAGATAAGCTCAAGAGGGAACAAAACACAGAGTCTGCAGTTCTTCAGTGGGATGATTCCGGTTTTGGATTGTAAGAAAAAAATAACCAGGTCAAGAAGACTTTAAAAGTATATAAGTAGATTTACCTGCACATTTACTGAATTTGTTCCATCATTGTAGCATTTCATCGTTTTGAATTTTTGATGTGGTAAGGTGCAGTACTATTGCAATTTCAAAATTTAATGTGAGATTTCTTGTATTATCTGTCGGTGCCATCTAAGCTATAGTGCACTTTCTTTTGCAATTCGCTTAGATAAGGATTGCTTTACCCAATATCAAAGAAGCCAAATATAAGCACATTGCTGTATTTAATTTAACGTAATTAGATTTTAATGGCTCCCAAGTCAGTCGAAACAAATAGAGACAGATATCTACTTCAGTGGTTTGAATTTCATTACGTGTAAGGCGGTTATGAAAGGTTCTCTGCGTCCTCAGCGAGGTATCTCATGCCGAAGTCTGCAGCTTTCTCCATAATGTATTGTACACTATGTACCCTTGACCTTTTCTTTTTAGGAACCTTTCGTTTTAGAAAGAACATATACATATACAGAAACACCTATTAGATAAAGAATATTACAATTTAAGAATGATATGTTTTAATGATACCTCTAAAAAAGGTACATCAAACGGTACTTAACCATCCTTCGATCTTAGCCTTATACGACAAGTGTACCATGAGATGCTCCATTGAATCAAAGAATGATGGTGGAAAAATCTTCTCCTAATTGCATAAAAGGACCGTCACATTCTTTTCCAATGTTATCGGGTTAGAGACGTTGATCTTAAATGAACAAATGCATTTGAAGATGTTGTTGAGCTCGGCTAAAATATCTGCAATTGGCTTTGTGAGAAAAACCTTGAATGTAATTGATAATAGATGCTTCATGAAAACACAACAATTGCGATTTAGTCTTAAAACAATTGTTCTTTTAATCAACTAGTTTCGAAATATTCGAAACATAGTCATCTGAAAATTCCATTTTTATGGTCCACGCACATACTTCCTTTACTTGGTCTTTACTTAGCATGTATTATGCACTTAGTATGTAAAATGAGCCATTTGCTTTCTTTACCAAAGATAAATATGAACGAGCACATATGTTTATATTTGTTCATTAAATCTCTTCGTGCATTCTTCGTGTCTTTGGTCTTCCCAGAAGTTATTAATACCGTATGAAATATATTATTGAACACATTTGTTTCTACGTGTATCACATCCGGATTATGCCTAATAAGTGGTTTCGTCCAACACAGTAACTCCCAGAAGATGCTAATCTTTGTCTAGTAATGATCTACCCAAAGTCTTGAATTGTATCATCAACACGTGTCGTCAACTGTAATAATGGAGCATGCAATTCTTCTCCTAACAGTCTAGGTGGCAGCAATGACTCTTCCACTGCATTTCTTTTTAATATCATTTTTTATCTTCGGTAGGGATGATCCATATGGAGGAACTGTCTATGGCAGTTAAAGAAGCATGGATTTCTATCGTGCTGAAGCTGGAATGACTTTTCCTTCTTCATACAATATGGACAACTCCGTAATCTTATGTACTCCACCCAAATATCACACCATATGCTGGGAAATCATTAATGGTCTACAATAATCTGGATCTCATTTGGACTTTTTATTTATTGACTGTATCATAAATTTCCACACCATTTCCTAATTATCATTCAGCTCATCTGTTGGAGGTCGTAGATAAACATCCAAAAATCTACTAGGATGGATCGGAGCAGGAATAAGAAGAGAAACAAACATGTATGGTCGTTTGATGGTAGATTATATGACGTTATAATGATAGGCCATCATGAGTAATCCTTACTTCCTCCATACGGATTGAACATGTCAGTCAACAACCCAAGTACTACATTTCTTTTATGTGTAGCAAATCTGGGCGACGAATCCATCAATCCACACAAACATTGGTAATCAAAAGGATTCTCGGTGGTACGATCATATCTATGTTCGGCATATCATGTCATCTCCTTTATGGTTTCCTACAATATTATAGTTTTTGAAGTCGTTGGGCAAATGAAAAATACCACAGTATTTTTTGTGGGGCATTCGACTTTAAATCAAACCTGTAACGATCATCGTCACAAACATGATAGTTTTTCATCTTGATGCTCCCCATAATACAACATATGGTGATTTGAGCGTGCATAAATCTGAACCTCAGACATACCCAGTTTGCTCATTATTGTCTTGACCTTATAGAAAATATTTGATAACTTACTTTTCTCAAGTAGCATTCTCTTTATCAACTTGATTATGACGTCAAAACTAGAATATGTCATGTGGTACTGATTCTTCAAAGACAACAACTCAACAACATCTAATTGGTAAAAATAAGGGTAACTAGGCTATAATGGACCCTCTGCCTTTTGTAGCAAGTCCTCAAATTGATGATTGTCTACATCATTCTCCTCTATTTCAGACGCCTTATTGAATTTAGGTCTGGCCACATCTTTAACCATTTTAACAAACATATTCTCATGACGATCAATACTCTCGACGTTAGAATGTCTCTTCTTGCCATGTGCATACCAATTCGTATAGTCATCGACAACTCCCTTTTTATACAAATGCTCCACAACAATGTTCCTTGATGTATTCTTCAATAGATCACACTTTTTGCAGGGACACATTATATTTCCTTGTGTGCCAACAATCCTTAGTCCCTATGCTTAAGCAAACCTAAGGAAGTCTTCCACACCATGTAAGAATATCTCTTCACATAATCATTAGAATCCAAATGATTATACATACAACTACGAGCATGGTCCATCGCTTAACCTACACCATGAGGATATCTTGAGATTTATTCATCACCTACGAAAGCCATCTATGTCACTTACATTAGCCTCGATCATCTATTATTTGCCCATAGTTAGACCTAGCGTCTGATATCCATACCCACATACTTAAGATGAGATGAGAAAATAGCATTTTATATTTTTAATTTTACCCATCCCTGATGATTTCGATGCAGACACTATGTAGATATTTCTCACATATAAGATTTATTCTTTTCTAAATTTCAGCAACATAACCATGTACCTCTCCAATACACCTCATAAATTGATCTTTAAAGTTTAATAATGCATCAAATGCATTAATTAACCTATAAAAGATCAATTTGTTATATCAGATAGGATTGTGTTTATGTTGTCGAAAATTAGTAAAGAATAAATCTTATGTGACAGGAATATATACATAATGTATGCATCGAAATCACCAAGGACTCTCTTAGCTCGGGACCTCCGAACTAAGGAAAGTTAATACACATTTTGTAATATATACAAGTATTAAATAAATGTATATAGATGATTTGCATACACATGATTAAATAAGATATACGTATCTTATGATAATACATATTAACTGGGCATTTGGCTCATTTGACTAATTCACTACATTCCTAATAACCTTTGTGCACCTAAAATGTGTGTATACTGTATAAAAATTCTCCTTCTTACACGTCGATCTCTTACAAAAATGTTCGGATATCACATTAGACCCATTTGAATTGGTTGAAATTCCAATTTTCACTTATTCATGCCCTTACCCATATGCATAAACATATTCCTCAAATTCTTGCATACATGCCCAACTACCTCCATACACTCTTAAATTCATGTTCACATTGCTCCATACACTCTTACACACCTACATGCATTTTCATATTCCTCACATACTTGCATTCATGCACAGATACTCTCATACACTCTTACATTCATGTCTACAATGCTCCAGACACTCTTACCTACCCACATGCATATACATATTCCTCACATACTTGCATACCAGCCGAAATACCCCCATACACTCTTATATTAATGCCACATTGGTTCATACACTCTTACACACCTACATGCATACTTAAATTTCTCACATACTTGCAACCATGTACATAGTCGTCTATATACTCTTATAAACATGCCCTCATTGCTCCATACACTCTTACACACCCACATACATACACATATTCATCGGATACTTGCATACATGGCCATACCTCTCACTAAACTCTTACATTCATGCCTACATTGCTCCATACACTCATATCCACCCATATGCATACCATATTATTCACACACTTGCATACATACCCAATGACCACTATACACTCTTAAATTTATGCCCACACTGCTCCATACACTCTTACACACACATGTGCATACCTATATTCCTCATACACTTGCATACATGCCTAAATACCTCCATACACTCTTACATTCACACCCACATTACTTCATACACTCTTACATGCCCATATGCATACCTGTATTCCTCACATGCTTGCATACATGCTCAAATACCCCCATACACTCGTATATTCATGCACACATTGCTCCATACACTCTTAGACACCGACATGCATAACCATATTCCTCACATACTTGCAACCATGCCCATACTCCTTCATACACTCTTATAAACATGCCCTCATTACTCCATACACTCTTACACACCCACATGCATACCAATATTCCTCACAAAATTGCATGCATGCTCATACCTCTTACTACTCTCTTACATTCATGCCCACATTATTTCATACACTCATACCTACCCATATGCATACTCATATACCTCACACACTTGCATACATACCCATACCCTCCATATACTCTTACACACCTATACATTGCTCCCTATACTCTTACATACCTATATGAAAGTCTATATTCTTCACATACTTGCATACATGTCCAAATACCCCCATACACTCTTACATTCAATAACGTCTGAGAAATTTTGATTTCGGTATGGGCTAATTTCTTATATTATCCTAGTCTATCCTACCCCTACCCATGTACCTGCAAAACATACATCAAGAGTCTCGCAGTGCCGAAGGGGTGTTTCTTAACTTGTAAAGATAAGACCTCGACAAATGTGAAACATTTAAAAAATATATAATGGGGCATCACTCGTCAAAAATATGTTGTACACCCCCCCCCCCCGGTTGTGCAGGGCCACACTTAACCTATGTGTGGATGGACACATGCGTGTGAATAAGATTTTGTGTGATTTCATGCAGTACCGTAAAATGCAATCTACATGTTGGGCCTATCTAACAAACACATAGTATACAATTATTTACAGTTAAAATAATGATTGTCTAACATTTGAAATTATATTATGCATTAACATTAAGGACATGGATATTCAAAAATATATATTATCCTAACACTCACAAACATACACATAAATTATATTTCTAATTCATACATCACAACAAAATCACACATTACAGAAAAATCTCATTATAAATTATATTTAGTACTTCATCCAATAACATAATATCTCTTAGGCATTTTAACAAACACCTGTCATGTATTTAAAATGAACATACATACTTATTGTAAATCAAAACAAAAACTAAAGTATTACATAATAAAATTAAAGGACAAGAGATATATTTAAGTACCAGGATGATGAGATCGGAGAGATGCTCGCTGGTGGCTGAGGATGGAAGAGGAAGAGCTTAAACTCCACAAGGGTTGAGTCTCCTCTTCTCCACAAGGGCGGAGAATGGGGATACAGTAGAGGATGAGATGGAAGAGAGAGAGAGAGAGAGAGAGAGAGAGAGAGAGAAGGTTAGGGATGGAGGGAGGAGGAGAGGTTAGCAGAGAGGGAGGGGATCAGGCGGAGGGGGAGGAGGTCGGACATAGAGGGAGGACGAGAGCTAGGGCAAGAAGAAGCGGGTGAAAATGAGAAAAGAGAACTAGTTCTGTCATTTTGTTTAGCAGGACATGCGACTACAATATACGACCACACTATGGTTGCATATTGAGATGCCAAATCGTATGCCTTAAACTGGTGGTCACATATTTAGTTATGCGATCAATAGATGAGGTAAAGTGCTCGCACTAACTATTGCGATCACAACACGACTATTGTGGTCGCAAGGTGATGTTAGTAAATCAACAGATTTCTTGTAGTGTCATCATAATATGTTGTCATGCATATTAAATCAGTTCCTATTTGTATTTTGTAATCAGAATTTGAATCCGAAATATATGATTATTCTTGTGTTAATATGTAATGTATTTATATTGATTCGTATGGATTCGGAAAATTACTGTATACTGCATATTATGTTGAATATGTTAGACTACCGAATGTTGCTTATCTGCAACTTCTAATAGAGTGGATTTTGGTTATCCTTGCTATGCCTGTTTCTACCATTTTAAGATATTTGTATTCTTTCTATATACTTGTTTCCATATATGTTGGTATTCTATAAAGTGATTTTATTACAGTGTTCCCCTTATTAATTAAAAATGAACATTAAATATTAGCTTATTCAACGTGAACGAAAGTAATGAAACCATCAGTTACTGATGGGCGACTTCAATGTCATGCGTTTCACTTTTGAGAAAATTGGGGGTCATGTACCCCCTCGTACCGACCTTGATGATTTTAACTCATGCATTGCCAGAGCATTCATCGAGGTGACAGCTCGCGATTGCACCTGTTGCAGAGAGGAGAGGGTGCCCGACCATCGATCCGGCAGCTTCACGCCGCCGTGCTCCGCCACTCGATCGGAGCTCGAGCCTCAGGCCTTGACGCCCTTCGAGGCGACGACCAGGAGCTAGCCAAGCTCTAGCATAGTCTCCCGCATCACCCAGGTATCCATTTAGCTCGCTCATTTAGTGTAATTTCTTGTTTCGCCCAAATCGCATCTCCGCCGTGTTCCTCTGATTCCGGCCACATCGAGTACCATTTCGATCATCGGGACACACCATCATCTTCGCCATCCACCCACGCACGTTCTTCGCCCAGTCATTCAACCCAGCTCGCCCCGGAGCTGGGATTCGAGCTCCACCATCCCCAGCTCGCCGGAGCTCATCCGTCCCGACCCACAGTCCACTTTCACCCCGCTTCTTTGGGTCGAGGCACTTTGCCCTCGACCCGCGAAGCTTCTGGTGTGTTTTGCAGGTCAAGAGGAGGGCATCTGAGCCCCCCTCACATCCAGGCCAGGAGCTCGACGCCGCCGACCTCGCCGGAGCCCCTCCAGGGCTCGGCCGGGTCATCTGAGACCTTCACCAGCTGCGGGACGTCATTCTGATAACCCGCCTAAACGATCGAGGTAAAGGTCTGGAAATGGTCGTTGCGACCTCAATCACAAAGACGGAGTATATCAAGAAAAATCAACCACTCAAACAGATAAAAATAATCAAGCACGAAAGAGAGCGGTCTAGCTATGGGATTAACCTGGTATAGCTCCCAGGGTCGAACACAAGGAGCACGGGTTGGCCTAGGGCCTACGAAGTAGTAAAAATGATATAAAATAAAAGCAAGAGATTTTTTAGTGGTTTTTAAGAATTTTTATATTTTTTTTTATTTTTTTTTTGGATTTTAAAATATGAAGAAAATAAAAGAAAGCAAAATCAAGCCAACTTAAGCAATTTATTTAACACACTAAAAATCAAGCAAAAATTCAAGAAAAATTGTTTTTATGTTTTTTAAGTTTTTAAGTGTTTTTGGGTAATTTTTGAGATTTTTCTAATGTGTATTTTATTTTCTAAAAATCAAACAGTGATAAAAAGCCTAGGTACTGTCCAGCAAGGCTTGAAACCCAAAAATAAAATATTTAAGGATCTCAGATAGCCCTGGAGGTAATTTTCCTGTATTCTAGAGAAAATAAGGAAAATTTGGGCACCAAAATTATTGTTTTTGGATTTTTAGATTATTTATTATAATTTTTATAAGTTTTTAGGTGTTTTTCAATTTTTAGGTTTTTTAAGCAATGAAAAATAGCCAAAATTGGCTAGAAAATCAAACAACGCACAAGAAACAGTAACTAAAATTTTTAGAATTTTTGGAGGTGTTTTTATATTTTTTTGGGATTTTTAAACCTAGACAGTAGCTAAAATAGGTGTTTTTGAATTTTTAAAAATACTAAATAAAATCAAAAATGTCCTCAAAAATTCTCAAAAATCCAACAACATGGCAGGAGCAATGTGTCAAATTTTCATCGAATTTGGAGGTAGTTTGATATTTTATTCAAAAATGAAAAGGGGGCACAGTGCACAGGGACGTAAGTGCAAATACTCGCAAATCTGGGGGCCAAGGTGCAAAAATCCCAGCTAAACACGCGCGTGGCGCGTGCCTGGGGCACTCAGGGGCCTTCTGGTAAGAAAAACTAAGTTCTTGGACCTTTTGGTAACTCGTACCAAAAAGTCCAGGGGCTTAGATGCAAATAACCCACTAAAATCCGCACATGCGTGAATAAAATGCTCACAGGGGCATAAATGCAATTACCAAAAAGTATTTCTTCATTCAATAACCCAACAGAACTACGGGATAAAAGACGCAAATATCCCAAACAAGCACGTGGCGACGCACGTGAGATCACATACACAGGGGTATAAATGCGAAACTAAACAAGCACAAGGTCCACAGTGCAAATTACCCTACGTAAATAAAATAACTAAAATATTTACAGGACTAGAAATAAAAGACTCAAACTACGAGGGGGCCTAAGTAATTTACCCCTTATTATGTCGACGGCTCGATAGGCGCCACGTGGAGGATCCGACGGCTCTGGATGGGCGGCGCTCTTCTTCTTCAGCTCTTGGGCCAGATCGACGGTGCAGAGGGGGCCACGTGGTTGATCGGTCGGCTCAGGTGCTGGGGGCCTCTCTCCTCTGCTCTGACGGTCCGGATCAGCCCCTCGAGATAATCAACGGCTGCTGCTCCTCCGTGGATGGACGATCAGGATCGAAACTGGAGCGGTGGGTCTGATCGGACGGTGAACGAGGATGCTGGAAGAACACTCCGCCGGCGAGCTTCGCCGACCTCGTGCGCCTGCAATAGTCCTCCTCAGCTGCTGCTAAGTATCGGAACAGATCCGCGGTGACGTCCCGCAGCTGGTGAAGGTCTCAGATGACCCGGCCGAGCCCTGGAGGGGCTCCGGCGAGGTCGGCGGCGTCGAGCTCCTGGCCTGGATGTGAGGGGGGCTCAGATGCCCTCCTCTTGACCTGCAAAACACACCAGAAGCTTCGCGGGTCGAGGGCAAAGTGCCTCGACCCAAAGAAGCGGGGTGAAAGTGGACTGTGGGTCGGGACGGATGAGCTCCGGCGAGCTGGGGATGGTGGAGCTCGAATCCCAGCTCCGGGGCGAGCTGGGTTGAATGACTGGGCGAAGAACGTGCGTGGGTGGATGGCGAAGATGATGGTGTGTCCCGATGATCGAAATGGTACTCGATGTGGCCGGAATCAGAGGAACACGGCGGAGATGCGATTTGGGCGAAACAAGAAATTACACTAAATGAGCGAGCTAAATGGATACCTGGGTGATGCGGGAGACTATGCTGGAGCTTGGCTAGCTCCCGGTCGTCGCCTCGAAGGGCGTCAAGGCCTGAGGCTCGAGCTCCGATCGAGTGGCGGAGCACGGCGGCGTGAAGCTGCCGGATCGATGGTCGGGCACCCTCTCCTCTCTGCAACAGGTGCAATCGCGAGCTGTCACTTCGATGAATGCTCTGGAGGTCACGGGAATGGGAGTGGCGAGCCAAAGATCGCGAGAGGAGGCGGTTGAGCTCAGACTATATAGTGTGGAGGGTCCGGCAAGAAGGTTGCGGGTAGGGCGAGCTGATGCGCGGATCCCAAGGAGAATGCTCCGGCGAGCTTCTCGGATGTGACGTGATCATTGCGGACCCGGATTTGGGGCGAAAGGGATTCGGGTCATCAAAAGAAAAATCCGAGAAGATGGGTCGGGCGAGCAGACCCGGGCTCTGGTGGTCCTGGGGGAGGTGTTGACCGGGGGTCAACAGTCCCCCGTGGACCAATCAGAGCCCGCCAAGGCTTAATTTTTTATTTGATTTTTTTGGGGCCTTAAATGGCCGAATTTTCAAAAACTTAAAACATAAAAAATATTTGTTTTAATTTTTTCTATTTTTTTGTGATTTTTAATTAATTTTTGGAAATAAAAATAAAGTATATACAATATATAGCTATACATAGGTATATATACAATATATGATTTTTAATTTTTGATTTTTAATTAGTTATTTTTATACATTTTTATTCCTATTTTATATTTTATTTATTTATAGGATAAAATGAGGAATAAAAGGCTATTTTTATTTTATTTTTATTATTCATATACATAGGTTAAATAATTAGTTATATACAACTATATACATGGTATATGTACAAGGTATTTTTGTAATTTTTATTTTGTAATTTTTATTTGATTTTTGTTTTGTTTCTTTTTATTTATTTTATTTACAATATATACCTAGAATATTTACAAAAAGTTTTGAAAAATAAATACATTTATTTACAAGGTTAAATAAATAAGAATGATGGTCTATATACAAGGTGAAGGGTTCTTTTTGGTCTTTTTAATTTTGAATTTTTATTTTGTTTTTAATGATGTCTAAATATATACAAAATATATAAAAACATATTTTTGGATGAGGAAAATATTTGTTTATTTATTTACAAAAAATATGTACACATGAGCCCCTATCTCCCTCTACTTGGCTTTTATGCGGTCAGGCCCATGCTGAGCCCTCCCTTGGGTTAGGTTGCTCAATATTTATTCTAAATATTTCCCTCTTTTTCTTTTTCATCTTTATTCTTTTATTTTTGCACAAAAACATGCTAATTATAAGTATTTACAAACATGCATGCTTTTGCTAATTAATCCTATTTACACATATCTACATGCATTTGCATAGGTTTTTGTAGCTAAAATATAAGAATAAAGAGTGATGAATGGGTATTCATCACCCCCCTATACTATACTTTGCTAGTCCCTTAGCAAACACTTATTTGAAAAAGAAGTGAAAAAGAAAGAAAGAGAAAAAGAAAAAGAGAATGTACATGGATCAAGGTTGATTATTGAACTTGCCTTCATTAAATTGAGGTATGGAGCTTAATCAGATCTTTGGATTATTAATGTGTCGGAACCTTATTTAGACTTAAGCTTAAAACCTAACAGCCTCTAAGTTCCACTATTCTATAACCAAGACTCCTCAATGCTCCAGATCAGAACAAGTCATCAATCACAAACCCTGAAGACCATGAATCTTTTCTTGTCCTGTGAAAGTGAGGTCTAAGCTCTCCACCTCAGAAATGGCAACTTGACAACCCTCCCCAACAAGGTAACTCTATGACCTCAATCTGGCCACTCTTTCCTCGAGGAGCGGGGTATTCCCTTCTAAGTTCAAGTACAACCGGCTCAAGAAGAGGGGGAAGAAGAGAATGGGTCAAGGCCAGTGTAGCCAAGTACCCTTGGGAGCTTGACCAGTGTAGCCAAGTCTCCCTGCTGCAAGCTACAACAGATGGATCATGAAACCAAGCTTTGCTTATTGCACTTATAAACATACTCCGGTGGGATTATCATTTTCTCTCAGACCCACCACTTTTTTGGAGTTCTTTTCTTTTTGCATTTTTTTTTCGAGTGCATCTATACAACATGTACATGTGCAGCATATCTACAAGGAGTTTTTCCTCTTGAGCCAGTAGACTATCCCTCTTTTGAAGCTTTATTGCAACCCACAACTCCCGTCGTTAGACTTCATGGCAACCAGACCAAGTTGAGACGCACTTCCTTCACTAAATGAAGAAGAGAGGTTCCGCCTAGAAGTACTACCCTCATATGCTACCCCAAGCCAAGAAAGACTGCCTCCTCACCATCTCACCCGTAGAGAGCTCGGTGCATAGTGCGGTTGTCCAAGTAAAGCCATAATCTATATGAGTCATGTGTTGTTGTTAAGTGCTCTACTTAGGCTCATTGAGATGACATGTGATCATAGCCTAGTGGACTCAAAGAATTAAGTCACCATGGACCTGAAAAGCCTTAAACCTAAGCCCTATAAGGTTCCTCTTAGAATTAGGTGGATTAAGATCTTAATCAAGCTCCATTTCTCAATTTGATTCCAGGCTAGTTTAAATGTCAACTATCATCCAGAAAAACTATATACAAATGTACAAAAAGATGCATATTTACACAAATTTTACAATCATGCAAAATTTTTGAAAAATGTCTTGAAATCATGAATGGATGATGCATGAAGTACAAGTTTTGCAAAAAGATATTTACACATATTCACACAAGATTTTTGCAAACTTTTGATTTTCAAAACATTTTGGAAAAATTTTGTACTATATACATAATTTTGATACAAAAAATAGTTACACAAGCTTTACACAAAAGATTTTTGAAATCATTTTTACAAAAATAATTTGTACACTAGCTATGTATGTGCAAATAAAAGAAGATTATGTACATGAAAATTTTTAATTTTTGTGGTTTTTAGCCATTTTTATTTATTAACACACTCACACAAAGTACGAGTTATGGCTAAAGTATATATGAAATATATACACACCCCCCTATACTTAGCTCGAACGATGTCCTCAGAGGCAAGAGCGATGAAGAAGACATAACTCGTGCTATGTATAGGGAAGTGAAAAGGAAAGCTATACAAAAGGAAATGAAAAGTCAAGAGGGACTCGGGTCTTCCCCCTATACTTAGGATCAAATAATCCTAAGTATAGCAGGCTGTACACGAAGGGAAAAACCGAGTAAAGAATGTACAGGGTCTATCCCCCCTATACTTAGGGTGAAATACCCCTAAGTATAGGCAGCAAAACAGGGATAGACAGAAACAAAAGAAATACCCGAAAGGTCTCACATCCCCCCTATACTTAGGGTAAAGTGCACCCTAAGTATAGCATAATCACAAGATGAGGAAAGGGATGTGGGACTAAAGAATGTGATGATATGGACATCTGGATCTATATACAGCGGAGGATCAGTAAAGCTCAGGCGTGAGATGCATTAGATGTGAGTCAAAGACTACATCTCACGCAAAATGAATAGGGGCAAGATCAACGACTCGCGGCTCATGATCTAGAAATGGCTTGAGCCGCTGGCCGTTCACTCGGAAGGTACTCTCAGAAGACAACTCGGATATATCGATGCTACCGTTGTCGTGTACCTTCCGAACCAGATAAGGTCCTTTCCATTTGCTCTGTAGCTTCCCTGGGAATAATCGAAGCCTCGCATCAAACAGCCATACTCTCTGTCCAATCTCAAAATGCTTGTGGCTGATATGAGAATCATGCCACTCCTTGACTTTCTCCTTATAATGTAGGCTGCTTGAGAAAGCTGCATCTCTAAGCTCCTCCAGGGCAGCTAGCTCTGCCCTCCTCTGGTCTCCTATACCATCTGGATCCATGAGAATATCTGTAACGGCCCAAAGTGACTTGTGCCTCAGCTCAACTGGTAGGTGACAAGGCTTGCCATATACGAGGCGAAAGGGAGATGTACCCAAAGGTGTCTTGAAAGACGTCCTATATGCCCACAAGACCGAGTCCAATAGCTGTGACCAATCCTTTCGATCAGGGCGGACGACTTTCTGCAGAATAGTCTTGATCTCCCTATTCGACACTTCGGCTAGACCATTCGTCTGTGGATGGTACGGTGTAGCAACACGATGGTCTATGCCGAACTCGCTAGCAAGTGCCTTCACCTGGTCGTTGATGAAGTGAGATCCCCCATCAGAAATAAGAACTCGTGGAACCCCGAACCGCGTGATGATATGCTTCCTCAAAAATCTGCAAACAGTCCTCGCATCAGCGGCTCGGGCGGGGATAGCCTCCACCCAACGACTCACATAATCTACGGCCAACAGAATGTACTCGAATCCCTGACTCTTAGGGAATGGACCCATGAAATCGATGCCCCATGCGTCAAAAACCTCACAGAAGTGAATGGGCTGCATCGGCAACATATCACGCTGTCCACAAGTGCCCATCCTCTGACAGTCAGTACACCTCTTCACGAACTCATCTGAGTCCTTGAAGAGGGTAGGCCACCACAAGCCGGATTGGAGCACTTTCTGTGCCGTTCTCCTCCTAGAATGATGTCCTCCTGCCTCAAGCTTGTGGCAGTAAGTGAGGACGCTATGGTGTTCCTCCTGAGGAATACACCTACGCCAGACGCTATCCCCTCCCTCGTGGTAAAGGATGGGATCCTCCCAATGGTAAGACTTGGCCTTCGTAAGGAAGGTCTCAAGCCTCTGCCTGGGCCAATCTTGTGGGACTTTCCCAGCAACGAGAAAGTTCACAATATCAGCGTACCAAGGGAGTGAGGCGATAGCAAGGATCGCCTCATCTGGGAAGGTATCTCTGATAGGATCAATCTGCTCAGTCTCCTCAGGCTGCTCTAATCGGGAGAGATGATCCGCCACCACATTCTTGACTCCAGGCTTATCCTTAATCTCAATGTCGAACTCCTGGAGTAGAAGGATCCATCTAGTCAGTCTGGCCTTGGCATCCTTCTTTGCCATGAGGTACCTGATGGCGGTGTGATCTGTAAACAAAGTCACTCTAGATCCAATAATATATGATCTAAACTTATCCAGGGCAAACACTACGGCTAGCATCTCCTTTTCTGTGACTGTATAATTCCGCTGGGCGGAATCCAATGTGCGGCTAGCGTAGTGTATAGCAAATGGCACTCCATCCCTCCTCTGTCCCAGCACTGCCCCTACGGCAAAATCGGAGGCGTCCGTCATGATCTCGAATGGGAGAGACCAATCAGGTGGCTGGAGGACAGGAGCCTCAATCACACACTGCTGGAGAGTAGCAAACGACGAAAGACACTTGTCATCGACAAGGAACTCGGTGTCTTTCGTCAAGAGGTCGGTCAACGGTCGGGCAATCCTGCTAAAATCATGAATGAATCTCCTGTAAAACCCAACGTGCCCCAGAAATGACCGCAACTGCCTCAGATTGGACGGCGGTGTGAGTTTCCTAATGACATCAACCTTGGCCGGATCAACCTCCATGCCCCTGTTGGAGATGATGTGGCCAAGCACCGTCCCTTGAGTCACCATGAAGTGACTCTTCTCCCAAGATAGCACCAAGTGATACTCAATACATCGCTGGAGTACTCGGTCTAGGCAGTCAAGATAGGAGTCGAATCCGTCGTCGTAGACCGAGAAATCATCCATGAAGACCTCAAGGCACTCCCCTACCATGTCCGAGAAGATCGACAGCATGCACCTCTGAAAAGTCGCAGGGGCGTTGCATAGCCCAAATGGCATGCGTCGAAAAGCGTATGTGCCGAAGGGACAGGTAAAGGTGGTCTTCTCCTGATCCTCAGGAGCGATGGCCACTTGGTTGTAGCCCGAGTACCCATCCAGGAAGCAATAATGGCTCTTCCCTGCCAGTCTCTCAATGATCTGGTCAATAAAAGGCAGGGGGAAATGGTCCTTCTTGGTGGCTTGGTTGAGTCTCCTGTAGTCAACACAAACCCTCCAAGAGGTGGGTACTCGTGTAGCAATCTCCTCTCCCGACTCACTGATCACAGTCGTGATGCCCGTCTTCTTGGGCACCACATGCAAGGGGTTGACCCACTTGGAGTCGGAAATGGGATAAATAAAACCTGCACCCCACCACTTCGATATTTCCTTCATGACAACCTCTCTCAGGTTGGGGTTCAGACGCCGCTGGAACTCACGCGACGGCTTTGCCCCATCCTCGAGATAGATGTGGTGGGAGCATACTGATGGACTAATCCCATGGAGATCTGCTACGCTCCATCCGATCGCCTTGCGGTTCTTTTCAAGAACCCCCATCAAACGGGATTCCTGCTCTCCAGTCAACTCGGCGGAGATGATGACTGGGTACATCTCAGGCTCGCCCGCAAGGAATCGATACTTCAGCGAAGTAGGGAGCGGCTTCAGCTCTGGAATGCTGGGTGCCGGCAAATCTGGCTGCGGAAGAAACTGAGTGAATGCTGCAAGGTCGGCCAAATCTGCCTGGGAAAGTGAAAGTGTACTCTCGCAAACTGGATCGGGAGAAGGCTGCTCAACTGCACTGTCTCTGCTCGGCTCTGCATCTACCTCCTCCTCATCAATAGGCTCAACTGGACTCAAGTCTGGCATCTGATCATAGCAATCGGCCCAATCAGACTCTGAATCCGAGGGATCTGCATCAGAATCGGTGGCATCAGTACTACCAGAAAACAAGGTGGCATCAGCACCACCAGAAAACAAGGTGGCATCAGCACCACCATCACAAATCATCGTGTTGCGATCAAGGACCGGCTCTGCTGCCGCAATGGTATCCTGAACCAGGTCTGTGCTCTCCAGACTCTCCTCTGCTGTCATCTCTGCATCAGCTGTGTCTGAAAGTGAGAGGGTGGTCTGTGTCTCAAGGTCTGCCCAAGCTGCCTCATCATCTGTGATCACAAAATCACAGTCCTGGTGGATGTCTGGCTCTGCGTCTGTCAGCTGCTCTGAATCGGTACTCGCATCTGAGCGGGATCTGAATCTGGCTCTATAGTCCTCGACCGTCTCTATTTGTATACTCTCGCCCTGGACGCGAAAGTACACCTTCCCGCTATCATGATCAGTCACCGCCTTGGCTGTGGCCAAGAACGGATGACCAAGGATGATGGGGGTATCGGCCACTGATTCAGGGATCTCCATGTCCAACACTACGAAGTCCACGGGGAATTGCAGGCCCTGAATCGTGACGATAACGTCTCGTAATAACCCCTTCGGCCTCTTGACAGATCGATCAGCGAACTGAAGGACTGTCCTGCTCTGTCGAAGAGTGCCCAACTCGAAGCGGTCGAGAAGGGCTGCCGGAAGAAGGTTAATCGACAATCCGCTATCTAGAAGAGTACGGTCGAACCACTGCTCACTAATCTGGCATCTGACATACGGGGCCCCTGAATCTGGCCTCTTGGCTGGCAGTCGGTTCTGGATCGCAAAGCACGTGGCTTTGGTCAGCACATGTATCTCTGAAGTGTGGTTCCTCCTCCTCCTCCTGACTGTAGTCCTCTCTCTCTCAAAGATCTCTGGAGAAGGGGGATGTGCTGCAAAGCCTCCTGGAGGGTCAGCTGGATGTGGAATCGGTCAATCATACTCTGGCTGAACTCCTCAAGCTCTCTCTTTTTTGGATCATTTTTCTTCCCCTTCCCCATCTGAAGGGCTCTAGGGAAGGGGATCACTGGGTCCTTCTCAGATGAAGGACTAGGAAAAGGTCTAAGCGGTTCAAGGACCGGATCCACACATACATCACGCACCACAGTGGGACCAGAAGAAAATAAACCTTTCCCTTTATTCATAGCAGAGTTCCGAGATACATGGACATGAGGAAAAACATCAGATCTCTCTATACAAACACCGGTGGCCTCAGTACCACCACGGGCTGACTCTGCTGCTGCTGCTGCTGGACGTCGTGCGGCATCAGTACCGCGGGCTGGCTCGGCTGCATGGGTGGCATAAGTACCACCTCCTAGCTCTGGTGAAGTGGCGGCCTCAGTACCGCCGGTGGGATCAGCATCCTTGGTGGCCTCAGTACCACCGTCATCATCTGGAGCGGCCTCAGTACCGCTCTCCTCCTCCTCCTGTGGCGCCTCGGGATGGTGCTCAGATGAGGCGCCGCCGCCTGATGGTGTCCTACCGCTCCTAAGTGTGACAAAATCAGCATCAAATAAATCCGAAGATGTATCATCAAATGGATCACTAGGAGTGGCTGACTCAGTATGTACTACCTGCTCAGATTTCCGCTTGAGGCTGTTCGGATTGGGCTCTATCTGGGCTGGTATGGCGGCCTTCCCTCTCACCAGGTCCCGCGTCTCCTGGCGGAACTCGTCCATCTCCCGTCGAAATGTCGCCTGCTGGTCCGTGAGGAGGCGGGCGATGTCATCCAAAGCGGGGCTCTCATGGGAGCCCGACGGGTGGCCTCTCTGTGGGTGAGGCTGCTGAAACTGCTGTGGGTGAGAGGGGTACGATGGAGGGTGCTGCTGGTGCTGGTATCCCTGGTGAGCCTGCTGCTCACGTCTCCAAGACTGTCCCTGCTGCTGATAGGGACGAGGACCGTAGGACGACTGCTGGTGATACACTGGGGGCTGCTGCTGCGGCTGGTGATGGTCTCTCTGCTGGGAGTACTGCCCTCCCTGTCCTGACGGCTGCTGTTGGGGCTGGGCACCACCACTCCCCCACCTGAATCCGGGATGGTCTCGTCGGATCCCAGGCTGGGGACGGTCGTACATAATCCCGTTGACATCCATCAACGGCTCGGCATCCAAGGGGGCTGGCGTGAGTACTGCCAGAGGCTGGTCCGGCTGGTAGACCACCATCTGCATCTCTGGAGATGGTGGTGACTGGTAGGTGGGCTGCGGCTGCTGGTACGGCTCCGCCTGTACAAGGTGAACCTGTCTAGGCTGCACTGGGGTGCTGGAGCGCTGGGACGAGCTGCTGCTGCTGCCGGCGTCGCCTCGCGACTGAAGACGGGGCTGAGAAGCCGTCTGTGCCTCCTGGAGACACATGAGCTGTGTCTTCATGTCGCTCAAGACCTGTGCCATCTGATCCATCTGTGCTATGCTCTGGCACTGCTTCTTCTCTATCAGCTCCATGCGGTCCAGCTTCTCGCTGATGATGCCCATGTCCGCAGCTGACGACTCTAATTGTGCTGCTACTGTGGCTGCGGACGAACTAGATGGACCTGCATCTACCCGTGCTATCCTCTGGTACTGCACGGGTCCTGGCTGATGTGGCTGGGTCTTCTGGGTGTAGAGCCGGGTCTGGGACATAACCATGTAGTTCTCTGCCATCTCCTCAAAAATAGCCCAGACCTGGTCGTGGTCCTTGGCGAAGTAGGACCCGCCACAAGAAGCATTCACCAGGCCCTGAAGCTCTGGTGACAACCCACTGAAGAAGCTCTGAACTAAGTTCGGCTTCGTGATATCGTGGTGTGGGCATCTGTCCAGGAGCTCTCTAAACCTCTCCCAAGCCTCATGGAACTGCTCGTTGGGGAACATGGAGAAGTTGCTGATCAGGGCCCTCGCTGCGTTTGTCCGCCCGAGTGGATAGTACTTGTTCAAGTACTCGGTGCGGAGCTGCTCCCAGGTGTATACAAATCTCCCCAAATGCTTCAGCCATGTGGCTGCTCTGTCTGCTAGTGAGAAGGGGAAAGCGATCATCCTGATCGTATCCTGGTCCACATGTCTGTCGTGGACAGTACTGCAAATCATAAGAAACTCCTGGAGGTGGAGGTGGGGCTCCTCTGTAGCAAGTCCATGGAACCGCGGAAGCATCTGCAAGGTGTTCGGGGGGAACTTGAAGTCCCCCACGATAGCTGGAACCACCACCCAGTGGTGCATCAGTGTAGATCCGGGATTGTGTAAATCCCGCATCGGTCTCGGTGGTCCTGCTCCTCCTGCGGCTGCTGCCGCTGCGGCGGCGGCCGCGGCTGCTGCTGCTGCTGCTGCGGCTCGTGCCTGTGCTTCATCAGGGATCTCCTCGGGCTCGCTCTGCGCATCTCGCTCTGCTCTGAGCCTCTCCAACTCACGCCTCATCTCCATCATGAAGGCTCCCTGATCGCGGAGCTGCTGCTGAACTGTGTCAAGTGATGCGATCAGGGTGGAGTTGATCGCTCCCTGGTCTAACACTATATGCTCTGGTCTGCGGGAGTGATCATCAGAACTGCCTGCGCCTGCCATCTCGACGTCTGCAAAATCAAATGAGCCCAACTCAGGTGCTGTCAAGTGTATAAGTCTCTCCTCGGGCTCAGGTCTCTCGGGTAGGTCAGAAAGGGGATCGAGGGGGAACAGGGTGGAGTCGTACTCGGGCTCGGAGAGCGGGTCTGAGCTCTCGCGAGCCAACCTAGATGATGAGGTAGACGCGCCCGAAAGCGGTGCAGCCAGAGGCTGCCTAAGAGATCGTCTACCCATCATCTTGATCTGGCGAGTAGGGCGGATGAGATCTGGAAAAACTATGATCGAAAAACAAAACCCCCGGTTCACCAACGCAACGCGAGCTGAAGACCGTAAAAGTTCGGTCAAATTATCTTGTCGATTTTATTTGGTGAACACTCAAGATATCAAAGCGCTTACGTGACCTGTTGGGATATCCGCTGCTAACCCCAACCGACTGGCCCGCACGGAAGAGTCGGTAATCAGTCGGGTTTAGCCGCGGGGGGCTCTACCTAGTGTTCGGGTCACTCTCTCGCGCATACAAACCAAACAATGAGGGGGTTGCTCTCCCCAAGACAGAATTTTTAGGGTGAGCGAGTTTTAAGGTCAATAGTCTTAGCAGTCCTAATTTTATGATTTCTCTTTTTAGGTATTTTTCAAATCAAACAAAATCGCCTAACGAATTTTTCGGTTCTCCTGGTTATTAAGTCCAAAATCGGGGGGAGAAGTCGAAAAAGCCGATGCACGAGAAATCAATGATGCATGCAAAGTCAGAAATGCGTACCTGCCTCCAGCTCTCTACATGCAAAGTGATCCGCGCATAAAATAAAGACAGAAATTAAACTAAGCTATATGATGCAGCGGTAAAAAGCCGAGTCCTAGACGAGCAACTTCTAGCGAAGAACCGTCTAACCGGTCACCTACCTTCAAGCCAAAGGGTCCGGTCTTGGCCCGTCCCTCCCCTGCCCGACAAATCGGGGGTAGGAGTGCGCTTTACAGGACGGGCTCTCGGCGCGTAGGCTACGGAGGCTAGCGAGTCGGTTATTTTTATTATTTATTTTAAGTAGGTCCAATTACGGTTCTATGGGAACAGATATGCCTTAAGGTGTGTGGATCCTACTCAATTACGTCACAATCACCAGAAAGTCCTAAATCTAGGGGCTCGAGCAAAAACCGCGAAAAACCGGCAAATGACAGTAAGAAAAGAAAAATAAAGCCGCGTGAAAACCGCGAAAAACCGCGAAAAACCGCGAGGTCCTAATGGGTCCCCCGAGCACACCGGTGCTCGGCGAAACAGACCCGCTACGGTCTAAGTATCCAAACAGTCTCAGAAGTGTCCTGTATTATTACAATTAATAATGAATAAATGAAATAAAAACTATCCTACTGCCTCACCCACTCAACTCTCTCTCTCTCGCTCTCTCCTGCGGCTTCGTAGAGAAAGAAGCCGCCTCCGAACTCCGCGGCTGCACCGGCTCCTCGAAAGTCGCCTCCGCGGTCCTCAGGCCCTCGCAAGACAGAGAAAAGAGAAGTGGTCAGACCAATAAATAATAATCAAATAATGAGAAAAAGAAATGAAAATAATAATGAGGGTATATATGCAAAAATAGAAAACAAACTAATCACACAAAATAAAACAAAAATAAAAATAAAAATAAAAGAAAATCAAAAATAAACAAAATAAATGAAAAAGAAACTATGAACAAAAGCCGCGAAAAGCCGCGAGCTCCGAAGAGCCGCGAGCTCCGAAGAGCCGCGAAAAACCGCGAAAAATAAAAACGAAAATGAAAACAAAAATAACTACTAAGCCGTGCTCCCCGGCAACGGCGCCATTCTGATAACCCGCCTAAACGATCGAGGTAAAGGTCTGGAAATGGTCGTTGCGACCTCAATCACAAAGACGGAGTATATCAAGAAAAATCAACCACTCAAACAGATAAAAATAATCAAGCACGAAAGAGAGCGGTCTAGCTATGGGATTAACCTGGTATAGCTCCCAGGGTCGAACACAAGGAGCACGGGTTGGCCTAGGGCCTACGAAGTAGTAAAAATGATATAAAATAAAAGCAAGAGATTTTTTAGTGGTTTTTAAGAATTTTTATATTTTTTTATTTATTTTTTTTGGATTTTAAAATATGAAAAAAAAAAAGAAAGCAAAATCAAGCCAACTTAAGCAATTTATTTAACACACTAAAAATCAAGCAAAAATTCAAGAAAAATTGTTTTTATGTTTTTTAAGTTTTTAAGTGTTTTTGGGTAATTTTTGAGATTTTTCTAATGTGTATTTTATTTTCTAAAAATCAAACAGTGATAAAAAGCCTAGGTACTGTCCAGCAAGGCTTGAAACCCAAAAATAAAATATTTAAGGATCTCAGATAGCCCTGGAGGTAATTTTCCTGTATTCTAGAGAAAATAAGGAAAATTTGGGCACCAAAATTATTGTTTTTGGATTTTTAGATTATTTATTATAATTTTTATAAGTTTTTAGGTGTTTTTCAATTTTTAGGTTTTTTAAGCAATGAAAAATAGCCAAAATTGGCTAGAAAATCAAACAACGCACAAGAAATAGTAACTAAAATTTTTAGAATTTTTGGAGGTGTTTTTATATTTTTTTGGGATTTTTAAACCTAGACAGTAGCTAAAATAGGTGTTTTTGAATTTTTAAAATTACTAAATAAAATCAAAAATGTCCTCAAAAATTCTCAAAAATCCAACAACATGGCAGGAGCCATGTATCAAATTTTCATCGAATTTGGAGGTAGTTTGATATTTTATTCAAAAATGAAAAGGGGGCACAGTGCACAGGGACGTAAGTGCAAATACCCGCAAATCTGGGGGCCAAGGTGCAAAAATCCCAGCTAAGCACGCGCGTGGTGCGTGCCTGGGGCACTCAGGGGCCTTCTGGTAAGAAAAACTAAGTCCTTGGACCTTTTGGTAACTCGTACCAAAAAGTCCAGGGGCTTAGATGCAAATAACCCACTAAAATCCGCACATGCGTGAATAAAATGCTCACAGGGGCATAAATGCAATTACCAAAAAGTATTTCTTCATTCAATAACCCAACAGAACTACAGGATAAAAGACGCAAATATCCCAAACAAGCACGTGGCGACGCACGTGAGATCACATACACAGGGGTATAAATGCGAAACTAAACAAGCACAAGGTCCACAGTGTAAATTACCCTACGTAAATAAAATAACTAAAATATTTACAGGACTAGAAATAAAAGACTCAAACTACGAGGGGGCCTAAGTAATTTACCCCTTATTATGTCGACGGCTCGATAGGCGCCACGTGGAGGATCCGACGGCTCTGGATGGGCGGCGCTCTTCTTCTTCAGCTCTTGGGCCAGATCGACGGTGCAGAGGGGGCCACGTGGTTGATCGGTCGGCTCAGGTGCTGGGGGCCTCTCTCCTCTGCTCTGACGGTCCGGATCAGCCCCTCGAGATAATCAACGGCTGCTGCTCCTCCGTGGATGGACGATCAGGATCGAAACTGGAGCGGTGGGTCTGATCGGACGGTGAACGAGGATGCTGGAAGAACACTCCGCCGGCGAGCTTCGCCGGCCTCGTGCGCCTGCAATAGTCCTCCTCAGCTGCTGCTAAGTATCGGAACAGATCCGCGGTGACGTCCCGCAGCTGGTGAAGGTCTCAGATGACCCGGCCGAGCCCTGGAGGGGCTCCGGCGAGGTCGGCGGCGTCGAGCTCCTGGCCTGGATGTGAGGGGGGCTCAGATGCCCTCCTCTTGACCTGCAAAACACACCAGAAGCTTCGCGGGTCGAGGGCAAAGTGCCTCGATCCAAAGAAGCGGGGTGAAAGTGGACTGTGGGTCGGGACGGATGAGCTCCGGTGAGCTGGGGATGGTGGAGCTCGAATCCCAGCTCCGGGGCGAGCTGGGTTGAATGACTGGGCGAAGAACTTGCGTGGGTGGATGGCGAAGATGATGGTGTGTCCCGATGATCGAAATGGTACTCGATGTGGCCGGAATCAGAGGAACACGGCGGAGATGCGATTTGGGCGAAACAAGAAATTACACTAAATGAGCGAGCTAAATGGATACCTGGGTGATGCGGGAGACTATGCTGGAGCTTGGCTAGCTCCTGGTCGTCGCCTCGAAGGGCGTCAAGGCCTGAGGCTCGAGCTCCGATCGAGTGGCGGAGCACGGCGGCGTGAAGCTGCCGGATCGATGGTCGGGCACCCTCTCCTCTCTGCAACAGGTGCAATCGCGAGCTGTCACCTCGATGAATGCTCTGGAGGTCACGGGAATGGGAGTGGCGAGCCAAAGATCGTGAGAGGAGGCGGCTGAGCTCAGACTATATAGTGTGGAGGGTCCGACAAGAAGGTTGCGGGTAGGGCGAGCTGATGCGCGGATCCCAAGGAGAATGCTCCGGCGAGCTTCTCGGATGTGACGTGATCATTGCGGACCCGGATTTGGGGCGAAAGGGATTCGGGTCATCAAAAGAAAAATCCGAGAAGATGGGTCGGGCGAGCAGACCCGGGCTCTGGTGGTCCTGGGGGAGGTGTTGACCGGGGGTCAACAGTCCCCCGTGGACCAATCAGAGCCCGCCAAGGCTTAATTTTTTATTTGATTTTTTGGGGGCCTTAAATGGCCGAATTTTCAAAAACTTAAAACATAAAAAATGTTTGTTTTAATTTTTTCTATTTTTTTTGTGATTTTTAATTAATTTTTGGAAATAAAAATAAAGTATATACAATATATAGCTATACATAGGTATATATACAATATATGATTTTTAATTTTTGATTTTTAATTAGTTATTTTTATACATTTTTATTCCTATTTTATATTTTATTTATTTATAGGATAAAATGAGGAATAAAAGGCTATTTTTATTTTATTTTTATTATTCATATACATAGGTTAAATAATTAGTTATATACAACTATATACATGGTATATGTACAAGGTATTTTTGTAATTTTTATTTTGTAATTTTTATTTGATTTTTGTTTTGTTTCTTTTTATTTATTTTATTTACAATATATACCTAGAATATTTACAAAAAGTTTTGAAAAATAAATACATTTATTTACAAGGTTAAATAAATAAGAATGATGGTCTATATACAAGGTGAAGGGTTCTTTTTGGTCTTTTTAATTTTGAATTTTTATTTTGTTTTTAATGATGTCTAAATATATACAAAATATATAAAAACATATTTTTGGATGAGGAAAATATTTGTTTATTTATTTACAAAAAATATGTACACATGAGCCCCTGTCTCCCTCTACTTGGCTTTTATGCGGTCAGGCCCATGCTGAGCCCTCCCTTGGGTTAGGTTGCTCAATATTTATTCTAAATATTTCCCTCTTTTTCTTTTTCATCTTTATTCTTTTATTTTTGCACAAAAACATGCTAATTATAAGTATTTACAAACATGCATGCTTTTGCTAATTAATCCTATTTACACATATCTACATGCATTTGCATAGGTTTTTGTAGCTAAAATATAAGAATAAAGAGTGATGAATGGGTATTCATCAATGGGCGACTTCAATGTCATGTGTTTCACTTTTGAGAAAATTGGGGGTCATGTACCCCCTCGTACCGACCTTGATGATTTTAACTCATGCATTGCGGATTGTGGTCTTAATGACTTGGATGCTACAGGTAACCTGTGGTCGTGGAACAATTCCTCTGTAGGTCCGTGGAGGATCGCTGCGAGGCTTGACCGCGCACTTGTGAATGAGGCTCTCATCACCTCCCTCCTGCAGATCAAGTTGTGCTATTCCCCCCTCGCCGAATCGGACCACCATCTTCTCACTATGGTCATCGGCTCTAATGCGCACCCTAAATATCCTTTTAGGTTTTTCGACTACTGGATGTAAAGGCCCGGCTATCAGGAGGCTCTAAGGCGTGGTTGGGACATCCAAGTGCATGGCAACCCCCTTTTCAGGATTGTGCGCAAGCTGAAAAATGTCAAGCTTGCTTTGAAGTCCTGGGCGCTTACGGAGGGTAATGTCTTGGCTGAACACAAGCTCGCCTTGGACCATTTGCAGGCCATCTCGGCTGCTCTCAGGGATTCTCCGGCGGATCCCTACCTTGCTCAATTAGAAGCTGATGTTAAAGGACATATCTCCTTGATTGATAGTGATCTTGAGTCCGCTTGGAAGCAAAAGGGCAGGGTGGACTGGTTGACGCTTGGTGACCGCAATTCGCGCTTCTTCCACCTTGCGGCTAACAAGAGGATCTCCATGAATTTTATTTCACATCTTGTTGATGAACACGGGCGCGTCATTGATCGGGCGGCTGAGGTGGCTTCTTCGGCTTTGAGCCACTTCTCCAACCTCCTCTCCCCGAGGGACCATGTCATGAATCGGCCTAACCCACCACCTGCCAAGCGCCGCCTCACGGATGATGTGAGGGCTTGGCTTGTTCGGCCATTTGACGATAAAGAAATCTGGAATGCAGTGTCGTCTATTGGATCCTCCAAGGCCCTGGGCCCTGATGGATTCAATGCTAATTTTTATAAAAGCCACTGGCCCATGATTAAGAACAAAGTCTGTGCTGCTATGCTCTTGTAAAGTCTTGAACTTGGCATATCTCGGATCCTATATAATAAGATCAGGCTCGTCAAGAGGAAACCAAGAAATTTGTTTCGTGTGAATCGGACTTCGTTTCGATTTGTTATGAATTTCGAAAGAAAGAGAAGTAAGAAAGGCTAAGATGTCATTAACCCATAATGACTGTCATAAACACTAATTAAACATGATTAAAAAAAACTAATGATCGATTAAAAACCATTAATGATCATTAGTAAACACTAATCAATAGTTAGCAAAAGATAAGTGTAAGCCGCGAAAGTTAAATCACGATTAGTGAAAGTTAATCACGATTAGTATTAATTAAGCGTCATTAGCGAATCTAGAATCCTCTAGAATATTCTAACTTAAGCCCCAAGTTTGGGATAAGTTTTGGCTAAAACCATGGGCCAAAACCATGGGGTGCTAAACAATGGTTAAGGTCTAAACCATGATTTTCTAACCATGGTTAGTGGTTTTTGGGAGCCTATAAATAGACCCCCCTACCCATTCATTCTCTACGACTTCCACTGCTACCACCACCCCAAGGGCTAGGGTCGAGAGGTCGGGAGGAGGAGTGGGAGGCGGGGAAGGAGCGCTAGCGAAGCGCTGCCGGGAGAACGAGGAGGAAAAAAGGTATGATCCTCTCTTAGTTTGCTTCGTAAGCTATGCTTTCAATTCATACTCTTGTTCTTCCAAGTTTGTTTTTGATTCATATTTCTTTCCGATTCGTTTTTCTATTATGGTTCGAGGAAAAATCTGTGTAACACCCTACTTAGGTGCGGGCAGCTATGCACGTCAGTGACCCTGTGATTCGTCACACGTTCACTCATCTAAGACGCGTGGTGTCTACCGATTCTCCATCGTTTATGTTTCTATTCTTCGTATTATGATTTTATAGTTATTTTGATGGAGAAATCTGTGTAATACCCTACTTAGGTGCGGGCGGCTATGCACGTCAGTGACCCTGTGATTCGTCACATGTTCACTCACCTAAGATGTGAGGTGTCTATCGGTTCTTCATCTCTTGTTGTTGAGTATATTCTTTCAGTTTCGTTGTTATTTTCCTCTCGATTGATTTTATAGAGGAAACTCTTTTCGCTTTTATTTTGAAATATGTCCTGATATAAGGGGAAACTCTGCCAAAATTCTCCGAGAAATATATCACGATATAAGGGGAAACTCTGCCGAAATTTTCCGAGAAATATGTCCCGATATAAGGGGAAATTCTGCCGAAATTTTAAGAGAAAATATGTTCTTGACGTTCTTTGTGTTCTTTGCGTTCTTCGCGTTCTTCATTCGTTCTTCGCATTCTTGACATGTTCTTAGCGTTTTGATACGAAAATGAAATTCGATCTTTTCAGGAGCCTTAAAATAGCCTTTCTAAAAATGAAATACGATAAAGCCTTGCATACACGAGAGAGAGCTCGATTAGGTAATGAAATCCTTCCTTTTGCTGTTAGGTTTTCATACGAAATTATTGAAATTCTTGATTTTGTGTTCTTTGCTACGAAGAACCCTAATTTTTGCTATTTTTGAAAAATTCTGAAGAATTGCTTTGTGATACCTACTAAAATAAGGTTTACGCATCAAATTGATGCGTTGGCTCTGAAAGTTAGGGTTTGGGAGTTAAAATAGACATACATATGAGTATATATATGGTTATGAATAATATATATGTGACTATATACTAAGTGCTGTTGATTATGCAAATCGAAGACTTAAACGAAAGAATTACATCATGGAAATTGATGTGGTTTGAGTTGGATCCTGAGAAGGATCGTGTGTCACGTTAAGGATGACTGGGAGTAGAATTACAGGTCGGGCATGCAACTTGTAGGTTTGTCGGAAGGAACCCGTATTGGCGTTTCCCTACCTATGTGGTACACGGTTGCCATATTATGATAAGTGCGCACGAAATGAATGTTTTGCAACGCGTGGTACCGAGAGCCAATATATTCGGGTTGGAACGACGGAAGATGTGGTCGTGCCATGTGGAGGTACGAGTGGTTCAATAGCGGCTGGTCACGATAATATGTATTTAAAGCCTCTAGGTTATATGATTAAATGTTAGCCTAAGGTTTTAAGCAGCCGAGTCCTCGAGGACGGTGTGCTCTTTTGATTTTCCAGGCTGAGGGTTGAGACCCTGTTTAATAAAAGAAAAGGAAATTGTCGGGGTAGTATTGGAGGATTGGTTGAGGCGACATGCAGCGGCATAAGCTTACCAAGATCAACACAATCTCCAATCCCGAAGTGTCCACAGCTTCGGAGTCCAAGAATGGTGGGGTTCCCCTGGACTAATCCCTGATGTGGAATAGAAAGGAATACGACTTAAATTAATGAGAAAGAATGAATTTTTTGTGATATCAAATTTTGAAAAATTACACAATTTGTTTGCTTTTCTCTTCTTCGTTACTTAGCATTCGCTAATTTTTATCCTATGATTTATGGAAAACCCAACAGGTATCGGTGAGCCATTGCAAGGACTTTAAAAATTCATCCAACTTACATACTAGACATCCAGCCAGCCACAATAGCTTTACTTTTTAAGGTAGTTAGTAATCTTTTGTATATTTTCCTTTCAAGCTGATGTACATGTAAATGGTTATAGTGGGACAGTGTATCATCTGGACTTTATTTTGTGAATGGAAAAGTGTTGAAATACTTTCTTCTGAGTATTTTTATTTGCAGTCTATTTCTGAATGTTAGTTGTGATTGCTGAATAAATTATTGCTGAGTAACCTGATCTGGATATGGGGGGATCCGACGGCCCGGGAAACGGGGTCGCGACAGATTGGTATCAGAGCCAGGTTACTCCAGTAATTTATTTGGTAATTAACAACTATGAGCGGTATTCAGAAAACTTAGGTTGTATTAAGATCCTTTGATCTTAACAAACTGACTGCACTACCATTCACAAGTCATTGTCGCTTATGTACATCATGTTAAGACATATAGGATCTGATTTTTGGCCTTGATTCATCACATGATCATGGCAGACCAAGATGTGTCTAGGCATTTAACGTTTATGATGGTGATGTCCCATGAGATGGAGCAAAGGTAGCATGCATTAGAGCAGAGACTCAATGGCACAATGAGAGATCAAAGTCATCCAGACCCGTGACTGCTAACGATAAGGGTTATGTTAATCCTTCTTAGGAAGAATCTAGTTATGTAACTCTATGGAGTAGACCCCTACTCCTATCGAAGGGGCCATGTAGGAGGCCCTCCTTAGGCAAAAAAAATTGCTTGAATCCTACCATAAATATAAGATTTCGATAGAAATACAAAACCATTATTTGAATAAAGGAGGAGTTAAAGTATTTATAATCCAAGAAGATCTTAGATGACTATGTGATATACATTGTAGGACATCATTTACCAGCTTCTCTACTACTTATTGGAATATGAATAATTTTGATCTCATTCTTGGGATGGATTGGCTAGAAAGGCATCATGCATGCCTTGATTATTTCCGGAAGATAGCAACTTTTCACATTCCTAACTCGATAGAGTTCCAATTTTATTGGAAAGACATCAAGTGATGATGTCAAGTACATATCTACTTTGAAGGCACAACAATTGTTAGAGAAAGGGTGCCAAGATTATTTAGCCTTATGTAACCACTACATCAGGGTCAGACAGAATGATGGAAGATATACCTATAGTGTGCGAGTTTCCTGATGTATTTCCAGAGGAACTACCTGGATTACCACCTGAGCGAGAGATTGAATTTGAAATCTCTCTCATATCGGATACTCAGCCTATCTCTATCCCTCCGTATAGGATGGCACCAGCTGAATTACGAGAGCTAAAGGTACAATTGCAAGAACTGTTAGATAATGGATTCATTCGTCCTAGTACTTCACCATGGGGTGCACCTGTCTTATTTGTCTGGAAAAAGGATGGGTCGATGCGGTTGTGCATTGACTATAGACAACTAAACAAGAGGACAATAAAGAATAAGTATCCTCTACCAAGAATAGATGATCTCTTTGATCAGTTACAGGGTTCAACTGTGTATTCCAAGATTGATTTAAGATCTGGATACCATCAGTTGAAAATTAAGATACAGATATTTCCAAGACAACTTTTCGAACTAGATACAGGCATTATGAATTCTTAGTTATGCCTTTTGGACTAACAAATGCCCCAGCAGCCTTCATGGATCTCATGAATAGAGTATTCAAGGAGTTCTTAGATCACTTTGTAGTAGTCTTTATTGATGATGTGCTTATTTACTCCAAGGATAAGTATCTGCATGAACATCATCTCAGGAAGGTACTTGAAACTCTAAGGAAGAACAAACTGTATGCTAAATATAGCAAATGTGACTTCTGGCTATCTGAAGTATCTTTCTTATGCCATGTTGTTTCTGGGGAAGGTATATCAGTTGATCCTACAAAGGTTAGTGCGGTGATTAGTTGGGAACGTCCGAAGACTGTCACAGAAATACGATCTTTTTTGGGATTAGCTGGATATTATAAGATTCGTGAAGGACTTTTCACGAATAGCATTGCCAATGACTAGACTAACTCAGAAGGAGCCCATTCTTATGGTCTGATACATGTGAAGCTAGTTTTCAGACACTGAAAGAATGCCTAACATCTGCACCAATCCTTACTCTACCCTCCGGGAGTGAAGGGTTTACAGTGTACACTGATGCATCTAAAGAAGAACTTGGGCGGTTCTTATGCAACATGGTAAGGTAGTTACGTATGCATCATGGCAGCTCAAGACACATGAGAAAAACTACCCAACACATTACCTTGAATTAGCTGCCGTAGTTTTCGCTTTAAAGATATGGAGACACTACCTATATGGTATTACTTTTGAAATATTCACCGATTATAAAAGCTTGAAATATATGTTTGATCAAAAGGAGCTCAATATGAGACAGAGACGGTGGCTAGAGTTGTTGAAAGATTATGATTGCACTCTCTCCTACCACCCAGGTAAGGGGAACGTCGTAGCAGATGCCCTTATCATAAGAACTTATTCACCTGGGTTAGTGAGTGCTATCCACTTCTGGGGTTTATTATCAACGTTAAGTGAATGGAAACCATTTGATAGTAGTGTTGATACTATAACTATTCTTCATCGATACAAACTAGAAATCTGGGATAAAATAAAGAAAGGACAGGAGGATGATCCCATCCTAAAGACTTGAAACAACAACTTGAGAAGAATGAGATAGAGGGATTCCAGATACAAGATGAGTTACTATATAACCATCACAGAGCTTGTGTACCAGACATACCTGAACTGAGGAGAGACATTTTATGTGAAGCTCATTGTTCTAGATTATCTATTCATCCAGGAATTACGAAGATGTATAAGGATCTTCATTCATACTTCTGGTGGCCAGGAATGAAGAAAGATGTTGCTGAGTTTGTGAATTCATGTTTCACTTGCCAGCATGTAAAGGCTTTACACCAAAAGCCACCAGGATTATTGCAACCCCTCCCTATACCTGAATGGAAATGGGAAAGCATTTCCATGGATTTCATTACTGGCTTACCTCAGACGACTGGTAGTAAAGATAGTATCTGGGTCATAATACATCGTCTGACAAAGGTAGAACACTTTATTCCGATAAGCTTATCTTTCACTCCAGACCAGCTTGCTGAGTTATATATTACATATGTGATTCGCCTCAATGGTATTCCGAAGGAAGTAGTTTATGATCGAGATTCACGATTCACCTCACACTATTGGGAGAACTTCATGAAAGCCTTAGGTACACAACTATGCTTGAGTACAGCATATCATCCACAAACAGACGGTCAGTCAGAACGTACGATTCAGACACTAGAGGATATGCTACGAGCATGTGCCTTAGAATGTAAGGGATCGTGGATTAAACATTTGCCTCTTGCAGAATTCACCTACAATAATAGTTACCATACAAGTATTGGCATGACACCATTTGAAGCACTATATGGACGAAGGTGTACTACTCATTTGTGTTGGCAAGAGGTTGGAATAAAGAACCTTTAT
This sequence comes from Ottelia alismoides, assembly GCA_037367405.1. Lineage (NCBI taxonomy): Eukaryota > Viridiplantae > Streptophyta > Magnoliopsida > Alismatales > Hydrocharitaceae > Ottelia > Ottelia alismoides. The sequence goes on along the minus strand of JAZKJV010003225.1, from coordinate 236,297 downwards.
GATTCAGATAGACTTCATGAGACACGAGAAGCTGTAGAGTGATGAATCCACATTTCATCATCTTTATTCTATCATTTTGGCACCAAAAACCCTGGCAAATGCCTGTAAATAGCATTAAAACCATCATCTTAGCATCCATGCATGTGCATTCAGATATTGTACAAAACACTGTAATTAAAGCCAAAATTATAGAATAAATAAAGAAAAGAAAAAGAATAAAATATTGTAAATATTTTATGACCCGAAACCCCCGAGACCTAGGCATCTTGAGGAATAGGTCGACAAGGAATAAAGTAGGGGGAGATAAGGTCAAAAACACAGTCAAAATACCTTTACAATCTATTCATTCTTTATTCATTTTGGGACCTATTTTTGGTTCCACTTTTTGTACGTCAAATAAAGAAACTTTGTACATGAAAATTGTAGATAATTTAATAAAGAAAAATACAAAATTGATTTCACAGAAAAAGAATGTACAGATGAAAAGTTATGGTCTGAATAAGAATCCAAAATCCCAACTTCCCAGACCTATCTCACAACTGACAACTCCAAATGCAGCTTACTCACCTTTAATTGTATATAGAATAAAATAATCTATCCAATGGTGGTGGTTTCGCATTTGGCGGAGCTACGGTTTGAAAGTTGAGTTTTGGACCCCTATTGTACACTTGTACTGAATAAAATATTCAATTTATTATTTATTCATTATCTTTATATTTTTATATTTTTATAAATTTGTAAATATTACTTATAATATATATGTGCATTAAAATTAAAATAAAATGCAAAGAAAAATAAAAATAAAAATACTTGTATAAAGACTACATAGGTATACTGCCTATGTATATACCTATACAAAATACACTTGTATTTTATTAAGTGTATAAAATATATCAGAAAATCAAAATAAAAATATATTTGTGTCTACAAAAGTATTTTATAATTTTAGAAAATAAAAACCAAAATAGAATAAATTAAAAATACCTAAATAAAAATAATATATTAAAATACATAGGTATTATACCTATATAGGGTTAAAAAGGTAACTTGCAAAAATACAAGTCATAAAAATAATTAAAAATCAAAATAAAATACTACATAAAATTCTAAACATTTTTTATTTTACAACTTTTATCTAATTCGGCCATTTAGTATTTTAAATAGAATTAATAAAATATTTTTTTAGGGTTTTTCCTGGTTGCTCCACGTGGACCAACCAGGAGGCCAGGACTGTTGACCTAGGTCAACAGTCTGACCTACACCCTATAGCCCTTGTCAGACCTCATTTTTGAGCCATCTTTTTGGCTTTTTCCAGGCCAATTCTTTCATCTATTCGTGTTGCATCCTTCTGCAACATTGTCCACCAACCATCTACCTAACTCGCCCAAGCTTAATCTTGGTCGTCGGACCCAAGATTTGCAAGATATTCCTTGGTCTTTGGACCCCTGCAGCTCAGGGTCAAACCACTTAAAACTGACCCCCTTCTTTCCTTTTTTTTTCGAGTCCCCTTGGTCCACCCTTCAGCGCCACCATTGTGCTCCTGAGCTCCGTGGAGGTGACAGCTCCATCGCCAGCCCTTCAGCCGAGGCGCGCGAAGTCGAGGGAAGCTCCACCACCTCCGCCAACAGCCGGCGTCGAGGTACTCTTTTTCCTCTAGCTCCGGCCATCGACGACATCCCCCCGCTTATTTCCTTCTTGCATTTAGTTCCTGTTAGCTTAAGCCTCAAAAACCCCAAAAAAATTACACGTTCCATCGCTTATTTCGCCCATTCAAGCATCCTCGCCGGAGCGCACCTCCGGCCACCGACGATCACCTTCCCTCGCGCATCGATTAGGTCCTCGCGAGGCCCAGGCAATTTGCCCTGGGCCTTCTCACCACTTTTTGCAGGTCAAAGACCCTTGAAGCACCTGGAAGGCCATTTTGATCCCTCGCCGGAGATACCTGGAGCGTGAAGCTCCACCGCCTTCGCGCCAGCACCACGACGCTCCTCCGGCGAATCCGAGCCATCCAGTCCGTAGAAGGACCTTCCAGGAGCCTGCGGCTCCATTTTGGAGCCCATCCATCGCCTGAGGAGCGAGATCGAAGTCGGGGAAGTTCGCCTCCGCCGGCCTTCTTCCCTGTTCTTTCTCCTCGCTTCTCCACCGTCCGATCGAGCCGCAGCTCCAGTTGCTCCACCGACCGTCCGATCAAGTCGCCTCAGCAGCCGTCGATCTCCTCGCGGAGACCTAATCCGAGGCGTCGGATCTGAAGGGGTATCGCGGACCCAGGACTCGCCACGTGGATAAGTGGGATTCATCCCACCGTCCGATCTTCCGCCAGCGAGGGTATTTTGCATTCCAGCCCTCGCAACTTTTGTATTTACTTTTTAGTCTTTAAACTTTTGTTTGTAGTTTAAATATTTTGTAATATTTGCAAAGAGGCCCCCAGACTTTCGATATTTGCATCCAGGTCCTCAGCCACGTCACCTCACGTGACCTGTACACGTGAGGTGGGGGCATTTTGCAGAGGGACCCTCAGTTGTTTGTTTATTTAGTTTTAGTACCAAAACTGTGGCGTTACGTGTAAACTTTTTGGTCATTTTGCAAGTAGGCCCCCAGGGTTTCAACAAATTACATTTCAGCCCTTCCCAGGCGCGTGCAAGTCACGCGCCCTGGTGGGTAAATTGTTAGCGTGCCCAGGCGGTTTTTGTAATTGCATTTTGGTTCCAGAAATTAAATATTAAGTTCAATATTTTGTGGAAAATTGCATGAATGCCCCTGGATGTTTTGTAAATTGCATATATACCCCTGCCAGGCCTGTTTAATGTTTGGATGCTTGTTGTATTTATTTGAATGATCATTTCGAGCCCAAAAATTCCACAAAAATAGACTTAAGCATATGGATAGGTGTACTTTAACGCCATCTATTTAGTTTTTGATTTTAATTTATTTTCATATTTATTAAAAATCAAAAACAGCCTTTTTGTGTACTGTCTACCTTAAAAAATACCAAAAAAATATTAAAACGTCCCCAAAAATTCCAAAAAAATTACCTAGTGTCTATTTTATCATCGTTTAGTGTCAATCCAAAAATCATTAAAAATCTCAAAAGAAACACACTAAAAATTTAAAAACACTCAATAACTTCAAAAAAATATAGAAAATAGTAGAAAACTCCAAAAAATATAAACCCAGGTTCTGTTTATTCTTAATTTTGTTCTTTTTATTTGAAAAATAGTGTGAAAATTTGTTGTTGCTGTTTGCTATTTTTAATTCCCATTTTTGTCACAGCCAGCCCTATTTCCACTGTTTTGCCTTAATTCAGTAATTAAAAATACCAAAAACACCTAGAAAAATCCCCAAAAACCACAAAAACAGTAAAAAATATTAAAAAGACCAAAAACATTTTATTTCTGAATTTTTGAGTATTTTTACACCTTTTTATAAATATTTTACCTTGCCTTTTATTATATTACCTCTATTTTCCAATATTGAAAAAGAAAATTAAAAAAAATAGAAAATATAAAATATAAAAATCAGAAAATTAAAAATCAAATACAAAATTAAAAATTAAATAAAAATAAAAAAATTAAAAATTAAAAACCCACAAAAATTGCTTTGTTTGCTTGCTTAGTGTAGACACATCACACACACTCACTTGAGCACAATTTTTGTGAATTACCCTGCTTGCTCCCTGTGTTCGAACTCTCTACATACTTGCATCTATACATCTTTTATGTAGAGTTAAAAATAAATTTTAACTCCGCATTAGTTCTAAGTTATTGATCTTAGTGTGGGTTAATTGTTGATTAAACGCGGATTTTGATTGGTCGACACTTCGACTGAGTTCACGCTTTGTGTTGAACTTAAGACCATCGAAATTCGTGTTTATCAAATGGCGCCGTTGCCGGGGAGCAACAGCTTGTAGTTCACATTTTGTTTGATTGTGTGATTGTTTACCATAGCATCGTTTTCCATCTCTTACATTTTGATATATCTTGTTGAGCTATCTGACCACTCTTCTTTGTCTTCTTGTGAGGGACCGCGGAGCGAGGCGGATCGCCTAGGTGACCCGACGCATCCTTGGGAAGCAGAGCCGGCTGTTCTTTAGCCAAGCCGGCAGGAGAGAGCAAGGAGTGAGAGAGAGAGTGATTAGATTAGTTTTCATTTATTTTTGGTGAGAGAGTGATTTATTTAATTTGTAATAATACAGGTACCCTTGGACTTGGACATTCAGACATTCGGGCCCAATTTCCGGGTGTTTGTTCACCCGGGGGCTCACCGCGGATTTTATCGAGTTTTTATCGCTGTCATTTTCCGGTTTTGTTTTCATTTTTCACTTTCTTTTGTGGATTGAGCTCTTAGTCCTAGGTCCTGCTTGACTCGATTAGAATAGGTCCAAACACCTAATTATATTTGCATGCTCCTATAGATTCGTATTTGGACTTAGACTAATTAAACAGTTAGCGAGTAGCTTCCAAATCCACGCGCCGCGAGCTCACACCCGAACAAGCGCTTTCTCCTACCCCAAATGTGTTGGACAGAGGAGGAGTGAGCCTAGACCGGACACTCGGATTGGGAATTATTAGCTAACTTGTGGTTCTTCACGCTAGCAGTTGCCTGTTCTAGGACGATTTCCGCTTGCATATCGCCATATAGTATAGGTTTAAAAATTCTGCTTTGCATCCCGCATGGAGAGAGCTGGGATTCGCTGTAAGTCTTCTTACTTTGCACGCATCATCTAGGCACAAAGGTGAGATTTCCACCTTGGTGTCGACTTGCACGGCTTTTCCGACTCTATTCTCCCTCTGTTTTTGGAACAAAGTAGGATAAAGGAAAAATAAAAAAACCGTTAGGCGCTTGTTTGAATTGACTCAAAAGAAGCGATAACACCAAAAAAATTAAAAAAAGGGACTGCTAAAGAAAACTTGACCAAAATAAAATCGGTAATTGGATTCATTGTTTGGGGAGAGTAACACCCTCACTTGTCTTCAGGTTGCATGGGAAGGTTTCCTTCCAAGTGAGGTGAGCGCTTCGTAAGGATTAGAGCCCAAAACCCAACTTGTGGCTGCCTTGTGTATCGCCTGGATTTCCGAAGTATTGGCGCTACTATCGTACGTAGTCGAGTAGGACTTGGTCGCCATTGGTGACTCGCTATTGTGTGAGCACCGACCTTGTCCGAAGTACCGAGCCTAGGCCACGCCTTCACGGGTGTGTCTGTCTCACCGGCTGCGTCCGAGTAGGATCTTGCACGCTCACGGATGATTCCGTTGCGAGCAAAGTCCGAAGTATTGGTTTCGCCTATGGCTTCCTCCCTCTATTTCTTTGGCTGAGTAGGGATCCAGGAAGGTTACAAGACCTCAAAAAGCGCAAGTTACAGGTTACACAAGAGGAGGACAAGTACGGGGACACTTTCCTGGCAGTACTCTCTCTCCTATAGGCGTAGCGCTCTAAGGACTCGTGAAAAGATAAATACCTGAAAAACAAGCTAAAATTGACAAGATAAAAGCCGAACCTTCACGGCTTCACGAGTTGAGTTGGTGAACTTACCCTTGCTTTGCGTTTGATTGCTAGGTTTATTTAGGTCAAGATCAAAACACCGCACAATTGTGCACAATTTTGTTGCATAGCATCTTCTTCTTCTCTTGCATTTTCCCTGCTCTTTCTGAATAATCAAGATGATGGGACGGAGATCTCTTAGGCCGACTTTGTCGGCACCGCTATCTAGCACTCCTCCTTACTCATCTAGGAATGTCTCGGAGAGTCCGCTCTCCAAGCCCGAGTTTACATCCACCATGTTCCCCCTCGACCACCCTTCCCATTCTCCTTCCCTCAGTCCGATTGTGTCAGAATTCAGTGCATCACCAAGTTCGGCTCATTCAACAGCACCTGAAATGGCCTCTTTTGCATTTTCAGAGAATCAAGCAATGGCAGACAGAGGCGAGCACCCAGATGACCACGATCACCCTCCATTCATAATCGATCAAGCGGTCATCAACAATTCCTTGCTAGCGTCCCTGGAAAATATGCAGAGACAGATCCGTGACCAGGGAACATTCATGGGTGATCTGATGAGAGAGATAGCACAGCTGAGAGAAAACCGACCCGGGGGCGGTGGCGGTGGAGGAGGAGGAGGACTCGATGCAGGAGGAGGTGACCCAGACGGTGAGCGACCGCCACAGACTATCATGAGGGAACTGCACAACCCAGCTTCGTCCCTCACTCACCGGTGGATCAGACTCCCGCCAATCCACGGAGACTTCGAGCTTCGGCACCACACGATTCAGATGCTACCCAAGTTTCACGGGTTGCCGACCGAAGAGCCGCACCTCCACCTCCAAGAATTCGAAATGATTTGCAGCACTATCCATGATCGGTTGATGACCGAGGACACTATCAGGATGATCGCCTTCCCGTTCTCATTGGTTGACAGAGCCGCATATTGGCTCAAACACCTTGGGCGATTCGTCGATACTTGGGCAGATCTCCGGACCGCATACCTCAAGAAGTATTACCCGCTCGGCCGGACCAATGCAGCTAGAGCTATGATTAGCAACTTTGTCATGATCCCAAATGAACAATTTCATGAAGCATGGGATCGATTCAGAGAGCTCATCGACCGGTGTCCACATCACGATAATCCAAGCCCAACCTGGTGCAGAGTTTCTTCTGTGGGCTGACACCGGAGCTGCAGGGGCTTGTGAACGCCTCTTGCGGTGGGTCCTATTTCTCCAAGGGAGAAGACGACGTCTGGGCCATCTACGAAGGCATGGCAGAGAACTCCACAGTGATGACCCAGGCCAGAGTCTACACTCAGCAGAAACCCCCGCAAGGAGCGGGATCATTTCAGAGGATCGCCCGCATCGATGCCGGTCCCAGCACAACGTCGGTAGCCGCAGCCCAAGCTGAATCAGCAGCAGCCGACATGGGCATTATTAGCGAAAAATTGGACCGCATGGAGATCCTTGAAAAGAAGCAAAATCAAGGTCTAGCCTAGATGGACCTTCTCAGCAAAACAATGAGTGACCTGAAGACTCAAATTCTATGTATTCAGGAGGCACAGGCCCATTCCCAACAGCCTCCCAGGTCACAGGTTGCTTCCAGCAGCAGCAATACCAACCAGGCCTCCACCTCATACCGCCAGGTGAACCATATCCAGGCAGAGCCGGTTCCATTGCTGCAGTACCATCCAGAGCAACCGCCATCTCAGGAGACGCAGATGGCGGTGTATCAGCTGGAGCAGCCACTGGCAGTTCTTCCTCCACCTCCCTTCGAGCAGGAACCGTTGATGGAAGTTAACGGGATTTGGTATGACCGATACCCTCAGCCCACAATTCGTAGGGATCACCCTGGATTCCGTTGGGGTAATGGTGGATCCTCATCCCAACAGCATCCTCCTGCTCAGGGACAGCAGAACCAGCCATCCACAGCAGTACAACCAGCAGCCCCAGTATGCCCAGCCACAACAACACCAGAGTGGTCCTCGTCCCGCCTATCAGGGACAACAGTGGAGGCAGCGTCAGCCGCCTCAGCAATCTTATCACCAGCCTTCCCCCCATTATCAGCAGCAACATCAGCAGCAGCAGCCCCATTTCCAGCAGGGACAGACATCCGGTTCTCAGGGTCCAGCCTATGAGAACCCAGCCCTCGATGATCTTGCCCGCTTGCTATCTGAACAGCGAGCATCTTTCAGGCAAGAAATGGATGAATTCCGGCAGGAGATAATGCGGGATATTATCAAAGGCAAAGCCGCCATACCCGCTCAGATCGAACCCAATCCTAATAATTTAAAAAGAAAATCTGAGCAGGTAGAGTTCACAGAGGATACCTCTCCTAGTGATGATTTGAATGATGTGTCTTATTCTTTGAATGATGCTAATTTTGTGACTACTAGGAGCGGTAGGATGCCAGCCGGCGGCGCCTCTTCTGAGCGACAACCAGAAGCTGAACCAGGAGCGCCAGAGGAGCAGGGGAGCGGTGCTGATGCCGCTAATGATGATGTTGAAGACGGTGGTGCTGATGCCACCAATGATGGAGTCCAGGACGACGGTGCTGATGCCGTTGTGATACCAGATGCAGACGGTGGTGCTGATGCCACCATTTTGGAAGCTGAACCAGAGCGCGGTGCTGATGCCGCAAAGACCGGTGCGAGTGGTGGTGCCGAGGCCACCACATCTACTTTTGTTGAGCCATCTTCTGTGATGTTACCACATTTTGTACCTCGAGACTGTGGGAACAAAAACAAAAACAAAAATATGAATAAAGGAAAGGTTTCTGTTCAAATTGCGGATCCATATGTGGTGAATGATGATTTTTGTATGGATTCTCCGTCTTCACAGGCGCAGGGACCGATTCCTAGTCCTCCATCTGAGGAGGCTCCTACCATCCCCTTCCCTGAGGCACTCCGCCGAGCGAAGGGAGTAAAAAAGAAAATCCAAAAAAGAGCCAACAGGTAGAGTTTGGCAACGAGATGATTGACAGATTTCATATTCAGCTGACTCTACGAGAAGCGTTTGAGCATATCCCCTTCTTCAAGAAGAACTTGAAAGAGACAACTACTGTCCGAAGGAAGAAGAGGCACAGAGATCAAATCCATATGCTCACTCATAACACTTGATGCGCCATTCAGAACACATTGCCAGCCAAGCGACCAGACGCAGGAGCTCCCTATGTCAGATGCGAGATTCAGGAGCAGCAGTTTGATCGTACTCTATTAGACAGCGGCTCTTCAATTAACCTCCTTCCGGCAGCCTTACTCAAGCAGTTCGAGTTTGGCCCTCTTCTTCGAAGCAGAACCGTCCTTCAGTTTGCTGATAGGTCGATTAAGAGGCCGAAGGGGTTATTGAAAGACGTGGTCATTACCATTCAGGGCCTGAAATTCCCCGTGGACTTCGTTGTGTTGGACATGGAGATCCCTGAGTCGGTAACTGATGCCCCCATCATTCTCGGACGTCCATTCTTGGCCACAGCCAAGGCGGTGACCGACCATGATAGTGGGAAGGTATGCTTTCGCGTAGAGGGCGAAACCATACAAATAGAGACGATCGAAGAGATCAGAGCCAGAGAGGCAGAATGCTCAGAGCAGTCCAGCGAGGCCGAGCAGATGACAGAGGAGGAGCTAGACATCCACCAGGTTTGTGATTTCGAGATGACTGATGATGAATCCAACTGGAAAGATCCGTAGCAACGACCCTCGCCTTGCCTACAGATTCACTGTATCTCAAGCTCATGGCGGTCGAGAGCCGGGAGAGCACACCCCTGGATGAGGATATCTCTGAGGCTGACAGTGTTGTGATGAGTGGTGCTGAGGAATTTCAATCTTGCTCATCGTCTTCTGATCCATCGGATTCAGACATTGATTGGGATGACTTTGATGACTATTTACCTTGTCTGATTCCTACTGAGCTGACAGCCATGACAGAGTGCGAGCCAGTGCAGTTTATTGATGATCCATCAGGCCGCCCTTCGTCAGCAATTCATGCAGAGCGAGAGTTCTCCCATGCAGACCTGGTAGCATTTACACAGACATATCAGAAGCCAGATCTGCCACCTCCCAGTTGCCCAGAACGGAAACCTCTGCCGCAGTCAATGAAGTACAGATTCCTTGCTGGAGAGCCAGAAATGCACCCAGTCATTATCTCAGCAGATTTGACTGGAGAGCAAGAATCTCGTCTGATGGAGGTTCTTGAAAGAAACCGCAAGGCAATCGGTTGGAGTATAGCTGATCTCCAGGGGCTGAGCCCAAATCTTTGCTCTCACCACATCTATCTTGAAGATAACGCTAAGCCGTCGCGTGAGTTCCAACGACGGCTGAACCCGAATCTTCGAGACGTAGTCATGAAAGAAATTTCCAAGTGGTGGAGCGGCGATTTTATCTATCCCATCTCCGACTCCAAATGGGTAAGTCCGCTACATGTGGTACCTAAGAAGACGGGTATCACTACAGTTGTCAATGAGTCTGGAGAGGAGATCGCTACCAGAGTACCAACTTCTTGGAGGGTCTGTGTGGACTACAGATGATTGAATGAGGCCACCAAGAAGGATCACTTCCCGCTACCATTCATTGATCAGATTATCGAGCGGTTAGCTGGGAAGAGCCATTACTGTTTTCTCGAAGGGTACTCTGGATATAATCAAGTGGCCATTGCGCCCAAAGACCAGGAGAAAACGACATTCACCTGTCCGTTTGGGACCTACGCTTTCAGACGGATGCCCTTTGGTCTATGTAATGCTCCGACGACATTCCAAAGGTGCATGTTGTCCATCTTCTCGGATATGGTGGGTGACTGTTTAGAGGTCTTCATGGATGACTTCTCGGTCTATGGCGACGGGTTCGACGCTTGTCTTGACTGCATAGACCGTGTGCTGAAGCGCTGCATTGAGGTCAATCTTGTCTTATCCTGGGAGAAGAGTCATTTCATGATGACTCAAGGGACGGTCCTTGGTCATATCGCCTCCAACAGGGGCATGGAGGTCGATCCGGCTAAGGTGGACATCATCAGAAAACTCAATCCGCCGTCCAATCTGCGTCAGCTACGGTCTTTTCTGGGGCATGTCGGTTTCTACCGACGGTTCATTCAGGACTTCAGCCGAATTGCCCGACCGCTCACTGACTTGCTGACCAAATACACCGAGTTTATTGTTAATGATAAGTGTCTTGAAGCATTTGAGACTCTCAAAAATATGGTTGTTTCAGCTCCTGTCCTTCAGCCACCCGATTGGTCTCTTCCATTCGAGATCATGACGGATGCCTCAGATTTTGCTGTTGGGGCTGTGCTCGGACAGAGGAGGGATGGTCTACCGTTTGCCATTCACTACGCCAGCCGGACTTTGGATGCCGCGCAGCGGAACTACACTGTGACTGAGAAAGAGATGCTGGCCGTAGTCTTTGCTCTCGATAAGTATCGATCGTATATTCTCGGATCTAGAGTAACAATATACACTGATCATACCGCCATCCGGTATTTAATGGCTAAGTAGGATGCCAAAGCACGTCTCACCAGATGGATCCTTCTACTCCAGGAATTTGATATTGAAATTAAGGATAAGCCTGGAGTCAAGAATGTGGTGGCGGATCATCTCTCTAGATTGGAGAATCTTGAGGAATCTGAGCCCAGCGCACCTATCACAGAGACATTTCCAGATGAGGCGATCTTGGCTGTCACCTCACTCCCGTGGTATGCTGACTTTGTTAACTATCTTGTTGCCAAGACAGTCCCTCAGGGTTGGCCCAGGCAGAAACTTGAGACCTTCCTAGCTAAGGCCAAGTTTTACCATTGGGAGGATCCCGTCCTTTATCATGAAGGAGGGGATAGTATCTGGAGGAGGTGCATTCCTCAAGAAGAGCAGCATAGCGTCCTCACATACTGCCACAAGCTTGAGGCAGGAGGACATCATTCTGGAAAAAGGACAGCACAGAAGGTGCTTCAATCCGGCTTATGGTGGCCTACTCTCTTCAAGGATTCTGATGCGTTCGTGAAGAGATGTACTGACTGTCAGAAAATGGGAACCTGCGGACAGAGAGACATGATGCCCATGCAACCTATTCACTTCTGTGAGGTTTTTGATGCATGGGGGATTGATTTCATGGGCCCATTTCCTAAAAGTCAGGGATTCGAGCATATTTTGCTCGCTGTGGATTATGTCAGTCGATGGGTTGAGGCCATCCCCGCCCGAACCGCAGATGCTAAAATCGTTTGCAAATTTTTGAGGAAAAATATCATTTCACGGTTCGGAGTACCTAGAGTCTTGATTTCAGACGGGGGGTCTCACTTCATCAATGACAAAGTCAGGGCCCTTGCAGACGAGTTCGGCATTGACCATCGGGTTGCCACTCCTTATCACCCTCAGACTAATGGTCTTGCCGAAGTATCGAATAGGGAGATAAAGACTATCTTGCAGAAAGTTGTCCGCCCAGACCGAAAGGATTGGTCACAGCTTTTGGACTCGGTCTTGTGAGCTTATCGGACTTCTTTCAAGAATCCATTGGGGACATCTCCCTTTCGTCTCGTCTATGGCAAGCCGTGCCATTTGCCAGTGGAGATCAAGCATAAATCTTTTTGGGCAGTTACTGAGTTGCTTTTGGATCCCGAGAGTATAGGAGACCAAAGAAGAGCTGAATTGGCAGCCCTGGAAGAATTGAGAGACACAGCCTTTTCCAACAGCCTACAGTACAAAGAGAAAGTGAAGACATGGCACGATTCGCATATCAGCCATAAACAGTTTGAACCAGATCAGAGAGTATGGTTGTTTGATTCCAGGCTGAAATTGTTCCCAGGGAAATTGCAGAGCAAGTGGAAAGGACCGTATGTGGTCAGGAAGGTACATGACAATGGCAGCATCGACATATCCGAACCGTCATCTTCCTCTACCTTCCGCGTCAATGGTCAACGCTTGAAATTATATCTTGATCATGATCCGCCGACCATTGACGTTGCCCCCATTCTTCTGGTATGAGATGTGTCCTTTGACTCTCATCATCTACATCTCATACATGGTAATCAAGTCCATCTTCCGCTGTACAGATCCATCTGTTTATATCACTCTGTTGTCTGTTGATTTATTTTCTTATTTTCTTCTTTTCTTCTTTTCCTTTTCTATTTTCTTTATCTATCAAAAAGGTGCCGCCCTTGTAGACAGTTTTCCATACTTAGGACGTACTTTGTCCTAAGTATAGGGGGGCATGCACCCCGAGTTTTTCTATTCTTTTCGATCCTCTCCATTGTCTCCTCTCCTTGTCTATACTTAGGGATATTTTACCCTAAGTATAGGGGGAGACAATTTGAGTACGATCTGTTCATTCCCACCCTTGACCCTCCCTGTGTTGTGCACGGTCTGCTATACTTAGGATTATTTGATCCTAAGTATAGGGGGGACGGTCAGTTTCTCATTCATTGATTTATTATTTAGACTTGTCTATACTTAGTACGAGTTATGTCTTCTCTTTTCTCTCCGATCTATGAGGACATAGCTCAAGCTAAGTATAGGGGGGTCGTATATACTACGTATATACTTTAGCCATAACTCGTACTTTCGTATTTTCCTAATAATATGACTAAAACTTCTTTAAAAATTCATTAAAAATCCTTAATAAAAAGATGTGGTTATTCCTCAAATTCTTTTTGTATATACTGATTAATAAATCAGGTGAAAATGTTTTTTGCAAAATGTTTGAAAAATAGTTTGAAAATCTTTGTGAACATCTATTGAAAACTATTTTGAAAATATTTTGTTTCATGTTTTCAACCTGTGTAAAAATGTGTGGTTTGTAAAATTTCTTTTCTTTGTGTGAAATAAAATGTTTGAAAAATGATTTGCAAATGGTTTGAAAAATGGTTGCAAAAATGATTTGAAAAACCTATATATACTGTTTTGAAAGCCTTTGCAAAATGTTTTCAAACGTGTGTAAAATGTTTGTAAAAACTATTTTGGACTATAGTTTTCAAAAATTGTGTATAATTTGTTTTCAAATAAGTTTGAGGAATATACACATCACACCAAAATCCACTATGTATATATGTATAAAATTGACCACTTACCCTTGTAAATCCTTAAAATCCACTTCTTGTATATATAAGAAGCACTCCCGTGTACATATTTTCACCTTGTTTTAAGCCAAAAATCTTTTTGTTTTCCAAAAAGCCCAAAAACATTTGCAAAATTAAAATCCAAAAAACATTTGAAAAATCTTTTTGAAAAATACAAAAAATGCATCTGCATATGCATCATCATCATATTTTCAAAAATCCATAAAAAGTTTAAAATCTTTGAAAATTGCATCACAAAAATATTTTCTGCATTGCATTGCATAGCATTCGCATTTTTCGGATTGAGTTTGATAGTTGAACAAGTCTAAGTAAAATCCGGAGATTGGAGCTTGATTGGACCTTAAAATCTACCTAATAATAGGAACCTTATAGGAATTGGGTTTGAGGTACTTCAGGTCTAGTTGACTTAATTCTTTGAGGATCACGGGACTTGGTTCAATGGATTCTTGTCTGCCTAACTAGAGTATTTCGGAGCACACGCACGACTCTTGTTGATAATGACCTAACTTGGACACCTGCACCTTTCACATGGCTCAACTCAGTTAGAGTGGTGAGGGGATTGGATTTGCCGGTATGAGACGCACACAAGTGGAAACATTTGTCCTCCTCTAGGAGGGAAGTGCACCCCAACCCGTCCAGTGATTAGGAAGTCTAAAGACAGGAGGCTGTGGGTTGCGATAAAGCTTCAAAAGAGGGATAGTCTACTGGCTCAAGAGGAAAAACTCCTTATGTAAATGCTGCTGTAAATAGTATTCAAAAAAAAAAAGTTCAGGCATGTACAAAAATAAAAAGCCTGCAAAGTATGTACATATGTTGTAAAGTCAATAAGCAAGCTTGAGTTCCAAAGTCATATCATGTGAGCCTGCAGCAGGATGACTTGACTACACTGGTCTTGCATCCAAGGATAGGTAGCTACACTGGCTACCGTCCATTCTTCTCTTCACCCCCTCCTCTTGAGTTGGTTGCCACTTGAACTTAGAAGGGAATACCCCGCTCCTCGAGGATGGAGTTGCTGGATTGGGGAATCATTGGGTTGTCGTACTGGAGAAGTCAGTCTCTTTGTCATTCTAGCTGGGGAGAGCCACTATCACTTACACTGTACAAGTCAGATTCATAGTCGTAAGGGTTTGCGTATGAGTTGAGATATTTCTGACCTGGCTATTGAGGAGACTTGAGCAGAGTTTTGGGATTCTCAGGGACTGTTGGATTTCAAATTCGGTTCTCATTAAGGTTTCGCCCGCACTAAAATTCCAAAGGTCTGACTTAAGCTCCAAACTTTGATTTTGTGCAGACAAGTTTGACAATCAGATAAAATCCAAGTTCTTCTTTTTCTTTTCTTTGTTTTTCTTTTTGCACTTATTGCATAAGTGTTTGCTAGGGACTAGCAAAGGTAAAGTATAGGGGGATGATGAATCCACATTTCATCATCTTTATTCTATCATTTTGGCACCAAAAACCCTGGCAAATGCCTGTAAATAGCATTAAAACCATCATCTTAGCATCCATGCATGTGCATTCAGATATTGTACAAAACACTGTAATTAAAGCCAAAATTATAGAATAAATAAAGAAAAGAAAAAGAATAAAATATTGTAAATATTTTATGACCCGAAACCCCCGAGACCTAGGCATCTTGAGGAATAGGTCGACAAGGAATAAAGTAGGGGGAGATAAGGTCAAAAACACAGTCAAAATACCTTTACAATCTATTCATTCTTTATTCATTTTGGGACCTATTTTTGGTTCCACTTTTTGTACGTCAAATAAAGAAACTTTGTACATGAAAATTGTAGATAATTTAATAAAGAAAAATACAAAATTGATTTCACAGAAAAAGAATGTACAGATGAAAAGTTATGGTCTGAATAAGAATCCAAAATCCCAACTTCCCAGACCCGTATCTCACAACTGACAACTCCAAATGCAGCATACTCACCTTTAATTGTATATAGAATAAAATAATCTATCCAATGGTGGTTTTTTCGCATTTGGCGGAGCTACGGTTTGAAAGTTGAGTTTTGGACCCCTATTGTACACTTGTACTGAATAAAATATTCAATTTATTATTTATTCATTATCTTTATATTTTTATATTTTTATAAATTTGTAAATATTACTTATAATATATATGTGCATTAAAATTAAAATAAAATGCAAAGAAAAATAAAAATAAAAATAAAAATACTTGTATAAAGACTACATAGGTATACTGCCTATGTATATACCTATACAAAATACACTTGTATTTTATTAAGTGTATAAAATATATCAGAAAATCAAAATAAAAATATATTTGTGTCTACAAAAGTATTTTATAATTTTAGAAAATAAAAACCAAAATAGAATAAATTAAAAATACCTAAATAAAAATAATATATTAAAATACATAGGTATTATACCTATATAGGGTTAAAAAGGTAACTTGCAAAAATACAAGTCATAAAAATAATTAAAAATCAAAATAAAATACTACATAAAATTCTAAACATTTTTTATTTTACAACTTTTATCTAATTCGGCCATTTAGTATTTTAAATAGAATTAATAAAATATTTTTTTAGGGTTTTTCCTGGTTGGTCCACGTGGACCAACCAGGAGGCCAGGACTGTTGACCTAGGTCAACAGTCTGACCTACACCCTATAGCCCTTGTCGGACCTCGTTTTTGAGCCATCTTTTTGGCTTTTTCCAGGCCAATTCTTTCATCTATTCGTGTTGCATCCTTCTGCAACATTGTCCACCAACCATCTACCTAACTCGCCCAAGCTTAATCTTGGTCGTCGGACCCAAGATTTGCAAGATATTCCTTGGTCTTTGGACCCCTGCAGCTCAGGGTCAAACCACTTAAAACCGACCCCCTTCTTTCCTTTTTTTTTTCGAGTCCCCTTGGTCCACCCTTCAGCGCCACCATTGTGCTCCTGAGCTCCGTGGAGGTGACAGCTCCATCGTCAGCCCTTCAGCCGAGGCGCGCGAAGTCGAGGGAAGCTCCACCACCTCCGCCAACAGCCGACGTCGAGGTACTCTTTTTCCTCTGGCTCCGGCCATCGAGGACATCCCCCCGCTTATTTCCTTCTTGCATTTAGTTCCTGTTAGCTTAAGCCTCAAAAACCCCAAAAAAATTACACGTTCCTACGCTTATTTCGCCCATTCAAGCATCCTCGCCGGAGCGCACCTCCGGCCACCGACGATCACCTTCCCTCGCGCATCGATTAGGTCCTCGCGAGGCCCAGGCAATTTGCCCTGGGCCTTCTCACCACTTTTTGCAGGTCAAAGACCCTTGAAGCACCTGGAAGGCCATTTTGATCCCTCGCCGGAGATACCTGGAGCGTGAAGCTCCACCGCCTTCGCGCCAGCACCACGACGCTCCTCCGGCGAATCCGAGCCATCCAGTCCGTAGAAGGACCTTCCAGGAGCCTGCGGCTCCATTTTGGAGCCCATCCATCGCCTGAGGAGCGAGATCGAAGTCGGGGAAGTTCGCCTCCGCCGGCCTTCTTCCCTGTTCTTCCTCCTCGCTTCTCCACCGTCCGATCGAGCCGCAGCTCCAGTTGCTCCACCGACCGTCCGATCAAGTCGCCTCAGCAGCCGTCGATCTCCTCGCGGAGACCTAATCCGAGGCGTCGGATCTGAAGGGGTATCGCGGACCTAGGACTCGCCACGTGGATAAGTGGGATTCATCCCACCGTCCGATCTTCCGCCAGCGAGGGTATTTTGCATTCCAGCCCTCGCAACTTTTGTATTTACTTTTTAGTCTTTAAACTTTTGTTTGTAGTTTAAATATTTTGTAATATTTGCAAAGAGGCCCCCAGACTTTCGATATTTGCATCCAGGTCCTCAGCCACGTCACCTCACGTGACCTGTACACGTGAGGTGGGGGCATTTTGCAGAGGGACCCTCAGTTGTTTGTTTATTTAGTTTTAGTACCAAAACTGTGGCGTTACGTGTAAACTTTTTGGTCATTTTGCAAGTAGGCCCCCAGGGTTTCAACAAATTACATTTCAGCCCTTCCCAGGCGCGTGCAAGTCATGCGCCCTGGTGGGTAAATTGTTAGCGTGCCCAGGCGGTTTTTGTAATTGCATTTTGGTTCCAGAAATTAAATATTAAGTTCAATATTTTGTGGAAAATTGCATGAATGCCCCTGGATGTTTTGTAAATTGCATATATACCCCTGCCAGGCCTGTTTAATGTTTGGATGCTTGTTGTATTTATTTGAATGATCATTTCGAGCCCAAAAATTCCACAAAAATAGACTTAAGCATCTGGATAGGTGTACTTTAACGCCATCTATTTAGTTTTTGATTTTAATTTATTTTCATATTTATTAAAAATCAAAAACAGCCTTTTTGTGTACTGTCTACCTTAGAAAATACCAAAAAAATACTAAAACGTCCCCAAAAATTCCAAAAAAATTACCTAGTGTCTATTTTATCATCTTTTAGTGTCAGTCCAAAAATCATTAAAAATCTCAAAAGAAACACACTAAAAATTTAAAAACACTCAATAACTTCAAAAAAATATAGAAAATAGTAGAAAACTCCAAAAAATATAAACCCAGGTTCTGTTTATTCCTAATTTTGTTCTTTTTATTTGAAAAATAGTGTGAAAATTTGTTGTTGCTGTTTGCTATTTTTAATTCCCATTTTTGTCACAGCCAGCCCTATTTCCACTGTTTTGCCTTAATTCAGTAATTAAAAATACCAAAAACACCTAGAAAAATCCCCAAAAACCATAAAAACAGTAAAAAATATTAAAAAGACCAAAAACATTTTATTTCTGAATTTTTGAGTATTTTTGCACCTTTTTATAAATATTTTACCTTGCCTTTTATTATATTACCTCTATTTTCCAATATTGAAAAAGAAAATTAAAAAAATAGAAAATATAAAATATAAAAATCAGAAAATTAAAAATCAAATACAAAATTAAAAATTAAATAAAAATAAAAAAATTAAAAATTAAAAACCCACAAAAATTGCTTTGTTTGCTTGCTTAGTGTAGACACATCACACACACTCACTTGAGCACAATTTTTGTGAATTACCCTGCTTGCTCCCTGTGTTCGAACTCTCTACATACTTGCATCTATACATCTTTTATGTAGAGTTAAAAATAAATTTTAACTCCGCATTAGTTCTAAGTTATTGATCTTAGTGTGGGTTAATTGTTGATTAAACGCGGATTTTGATTGGTCGACACTTCGACTGAGTTCACGCTTTGTGTTGAACTTAAGACCATCGAAATTCGTGTTTATCATAGAGCTTGCTAGAAAAAGACTAACTGCCCAAAGTCGCCAGAAAAGTTATAGTGATACCAGGCGAAGAGACCTTGAATTTGAGGTAGGTGACTTTGTATTTCTCAAAGTATCACCTATGAAGGGTGTTCAGAGGTTTGGCTTGCGTGGGAAGTTAGCACCCAGGTTCGTGGGTCCCTTTGAAATTATTCAACGGATTGGAAAAGTTGCCTATAGACTTGCACTTCCTCCACATCTTTCGACAATACATGATGTATTTTATGTATCAAATCTGAGAAAGTATATTAGGGATCCAGAGCATAAGATAAGTTATGATGATTTACATGTTGAGCCAGACTTGACATACCAAGAGATACCTGTGCAAATACTTGAAAGGGATATCAAGAAGTTGAGAAACAAAGAGGTGCCTCTAGTTAAAATATTATGGCGGAACCAAGAGTTTGAAGAAGCCACATGGGAACCTGAGGCAGAAATGAGAGAGAAATACCCCTACTTATTTGAGTAATAACACTGTGTATTGTATATCTTCTTTATAAATGAAAGGACATTCATTCTCTTAAAGGTTGTTATGGGTTCAATCCTCTTTAAGATTGTTATGCCTGCA
Organism: Ottelia alismoides; assembly: GCA_037367405.1. NCBI lineage: Eukaryota > Viridiplantae > Streptophyta > Magnoliopsida > Alismatales > Hydrocharitaceae > Ottelia > Ottelia alismoides. The sequence goes on along the minus strand of JAZKJV010003225.1, from coordinate 216,921 downwards.
TTTCTAGTCTCGAGGACGAGACTTCCTTTAGGGTTGTTATAATTGTAAAGCCTTGAACTTGACATATCTCGGATCCTATATAATAAGATCCGGCTCGTTAAGAGGAAACCAACGGAATTTGTTTCGTGTGAATCGAACTTCGTTTCGATTTGTTATAAATTTTGGAAGAAAGAGAAGTAAGGAAGGCTAAGATGTCATTAACCCATAATGACTGTCATTAAGACTAATTAAACATAATTAAAACTAATGATCGATTAAAAACTGTTAATGATCATTAGTAAACACTAATCAATAGTTAGCAAAAGATAAGTGTAAGCCGCGAAAGTTAAATCGCGATTAGTGAAAGTTAATCACGATTAGTGTTAATTAAGCGTCATTAGCGAATCTAGAATCCTCTAGAATGTTCTAACTTAAGCTCAAAGTTTGGGATAAGTTTTGGCTAAAACCATGGGCCAAAATCATGGGCTGCTAAACCATGGTTAAGGCCCTAAACCATGATTTTCTAACCATGGTTAGTGGTTTTTGGGAGCCTATAAATAGAACCCCCTACCCATTCATTCTCTATAACTTCCACTACTACCACCACCCCAAGGGCTAGGGTCGAGAGGTCGGGAGGAGGAGTGGGAGGCGGGGGATGAGCGCTAGCGAAGCGCTGCCGGGAGAACGAGGAGGAAAAAGGTATGATCCTCTTAGTTTGCTTCGTAAGCTATGCTTTCAATTCATACTCTTGTTCTTCCAAGTTTTGTTTTTGATTCATATTTCTTTCCAATTCGTTTTCCTGTTGTGGTTCGAGGAGAAATCTGTGTAACACCCTACTTAGGTGCGGGCGGCTATGCACGTCAGTAATCCCTGTGATTCGTCACACGTTCACTCATCTAAGACGTGTGGTGTCTTCCGATTCTCCATCGTTTATGTTTCTACTCTTCGTATTATGATTTTATAGTTATTTTGATGGAGAAATCTTTGTAATACCCTACTTAGGTGCGGGCGGCTATGCATGTCAGTGACCCTGTGATTCGTCACACGTTCACTCACCTAAGATGTGTGGTGTCTACCGGTTCTTCATCTCTTGTTGTTGAGTATATTTTTTCAGTTTCGTTTTATTTTCCTCTCGATTGATTTTATAGAGGAAACTCTTTTCGCTTTTATTTTGAAATATGTCCCGATATAAGGGGAAACTCTATCGAAATTTTTCGAGAAATATGTCCCAATATAAGGGGAAACTCTGCCGAAATTTTCCGAGAAATATGTCCCGATATAAGGGGAAACTCTGCCGAAATTTTAAGAGAAAATATGTTCTTGACGTTCTTCGTGTTCTTTGCGTTCTTCGCGTTCTTCATTTGTTCTTCGCATTCTTGACATGTTCTTAGCGTTTTGATACGAAAATGAAATTCGATCTTTTCAGGAGCCTTAAAATAGCCTTTCTAAAAATGAAATACGATAAAGCCTTGCATACACGAGAGAGAGCTCGATTAGGTAATAAAATCCTTCCTTTTGTTGTTGGGTTTTCATACGAAATTATTGAAATTCTTGATTTTGTGTTCTTTGCTACGAAGAACCCTAATTTTTGCTATTTTTAAAAAAAATCTGAAGAATTGCTTTGTGATTCCACTAAAATAAGGTTTACGCATCAAATTGATGCGTTGGCTCTGAAAGTTAGGGTTTGGGAGTTAAAATAGGCATAAATATGAGTATATATATGGTTATGAATAATATATATGTGACTATATACTAAGTGTTGTTGATTATGCAAATCGAAGACTTAAACGAAAGAATTACATCATGGGAATTGATGTGGTTTGAGTTGGATCCTGAGAAGGATCGTGTGTCATGTTAAGGATGACTGGGAGTAGAACTACAGGTCGGGCATGCAACCTGTAGGTTTGTCGGAAGGAACCCGTATTGGCGTTTCCCTACCTAGGTAGTACACGGTTGCCCTGTTATGATAAGTGCGCACGAAATGAATGTTTTGCAACGTGTGGTATCAGGAGCCAATATATTCGGGTTGGAACGACAGAAGATGTGGTCGTGCCATGTGGAGGCACGGGTGGTTCAATAGCGGCTGGGTCACGATAATATGTATTTAAAGCCGCTAGGTTATATGATTAAATGTTAGCCTGAGATTTTAAGCAACCGAGTCCTCGAGGACGGTGTGCTCTTTTGATTTTCCAGGCTGAGGGTTGAGACCCTGTTTAATAAAAGAAAAGGAAATTATCAGGATAGTATTAGAGGACTGGTTGAGGTGACGTGCGGCGACATAAGCTTACCAAGATCAACACAATCTCCAATCTCGAAGTGTCCACAGCTTCGGAGTCCAAGAATGGTGGGGTTCCCCTGAACTAATCCCTGATGTGGAATAGAAAGGAATAGGATTTAAATTAATGAGAAAGAATGAATTTTTTATGATATCAAGTTTTGAAAAATTACACAATTTGTTTGCTTTTCTTTTCTTCGTTACTTAGCATTCGCTAATTTTTTTCCTATGATTTATGGAAAACCCAACAGGTATCGGTGAGTCATCGCAAGGACTTTAAAAATTCATCCAGCTTACATACTAGACATCCAGCCAGCCACAATAGCTTTATTTTTTAAGGTAGTTAGTAATCTTTTGTATATTTTCCTTTCAAGCTGGTGTACATGTAAATGGTTATAGTGGGACATTGTATCATCTGAACTTTATTTTGTGAATGGAAAAGTGTTGAAATACTTTCTTCTGAGTATTTTAATTTGCAGTCTATTTCTGAATGTTAGTTGTGATTGCTGAATAAATTATTGCTGAGTAACCTGATCCGGATATGGGAGGATCCGACGGCCCGGGAAACGGGGTCGCGACAGCTCTTCCTTCAGAATGGTGGTAGAATGGTCCGTGAAGTCAATCATACATTCCTCACTCTAATCCCCAAAGTCCAATCTCCAGCGGGAATACGTGATTACTGTCCTATCTCTGGTTGCAATGTTGCTTACAAGATTTTTGCTAAACTATTGGCAAATAGGCTTGCTGCGGTTCTTCCCCTCCTCATTTCTTCCAATCAATCGGCCTTCATTAAGGGTTGCTCGATTAGTGACAACATCTGGCTCGCCAATGAGCTTCTGATGGGCTTTGACAAGAGGAGGTCCAGGAATAAGGCATGTTTAAAGATCGATCTGTCCAAGGCCTTTGATACCATTGGCCATGGATTCGTCCTAAACGCTCTCAAGGAATTGGGCTTCGGTGATAAATGGACTGATTGGATTTCGAACTGCATCTCGACAACGTCTTTCTCCGTCCTGATTAATGGTGTGCCGCATGGGATTTTTGCTGGTTCACGTGGCTTGCGCCAAGGGGATCCCCTGAGTCCCCTCCTATTCACCATTGGGATGGAATCCCTCACCTCACTGTCGACTTGGCTATGGCCAGTGGGCGGTTTAAGAGCATGGGTCGGGGGCGCTGCAAGGCCCCGTCTCATCTAATCTACGCCGACGACCTCCTCTTCTTTTGCAAAGGCTCCCTCAAGGCCCTCAATGTGGTTAAGGAGATCCTCCTTGATTTTGATCTCATATCAGGTCTGAAGCTGAACCCCTCAAAGGGAAAAATTTTTAGGCCTAGATGGGAGGCCCAATCATTCGCCGCCACCCTACAAATGGGTATGCTACAGCAGCATTTGCCCACAACCTATTTGGGTCTCCCTCTAGCCTCTGCTTACAGGCGGGGTAGCGACTCGAGGGCTCTCGAGGATCGGATCCAGTTGTTGATTGATGGTTAGGGCTCGCTTGCCCTCTCTATGGTTGGGCGTGCCCAACTTCTTAAGTCTGTTATTCGGGGTGTCTTCTTATATTGGGCCGCTGACACATTCTTGTTGTCCTTGTTGGTTAATAGGCTCGACAAGCTTTGCGCAAATTTTCTTTGGGGCCGACAGCGGCATGACATTGCTTGGACGACTATTTGTCTCCCCAAGTTGGAAGGTGGTTTGGGTTTGACGTCTTTTGTTGACCTCCGGAAGGCAGTGCTTGCTTCGTGGGTCTGGAGGTTCCTCACCTCAGATTGTTCTATTTGGGCGGACTTCTTGCGACTAAAATATCTATCCTCTGGTTCCTTCTGGGACTGTCAAACTGCCCATCATGCCTCACGCATTGGGCGTGGTATGCTTGTCATGCGGCCTTTCCTGCTGCCAGCTATCAGTGGGGATCTCCCTCCTTTCCGGTGGATTTTCTCCCTTGGGGGTTTCACCTTCGCTAAAGCCGTTGATATGATGCGTTCTCGGGGTCTGCGGGTAAACTGGGCCTCAATCGTTTGGGACCGGGCGATCCCCCCTCGTTTTGCTTTCACGCTATACCGTGCCGTTCGTGAACGCCTCCCAACTATTGATCGGTTGCTCGGCTTTGGAATTAATGTTCCTCCCACTTGCTACTTCTGTGATGATAATGCCGAATCCCATGCCCACTTATTCTTCCAATGCCCCTTCTCCTTTGGCATTTGGAGGGACTCTTGCTTGGCCATAGTGGGGTTTGTTCCCACTACTATCAACTTGTTGGAACTGATCTCGGGGAGTTTCTCTATTACATCCAAGCGCGCACGCTCTATCTTCTCCATTCTGCTTGCGCTAGTGGTATGGCAGATTTGGGCCGAAAGGAATTGCATCTGGACTGCTTCAATTCGACGTTCACATGGCCACATCATCAATGACATTGTCACCTCATTTTCCTTGATCTACAAAGTTTAAACTATACCTTTTTTTGTGGTTCCATTTTTGTTTTTTTAAATTGTAATCCCTAACTGGGGCCACAAACTTTACCTGTAATTGTGTTTTTTGTGGTTTCATTTTTGTTTTTTAAATTGTAATCCCTAACTGGGGCCACAAACTTTACCTGTAATTGTGTTTTTTTGGGAATACAGATTTTACTCTTACCTTAAAAAAAAGAAGTAATGAAACCAAGATTCTGACCAGGTCACCCCTTTTGTTTCTATTTTAATGTGTAGGGTGAGTGGACCCTCAACCAATTCGACCCGACCTATAATCCGAACCGTCTCACCATTAACGATGCATTGACGGAATCTTGTTATATTTGTGCATCGGACTTAATTAGCTATCGTGTAAAAGGATATCACATAACTGGTAAGTTCCATACGGATGAGTGATAAGTAATAAGAAAATATAACGAGAAAAATGGGGCTGTCCCTTTGGCTATTTTTTTTATTTTTTTTGAAAATTATTATCATATATTTTCATCACTATATTCCTCTAATATGTCATTTCAATTTTGTTATAAACAGAGACTCATATGCCCTCCATACAAAACATGTAATTTTAATGATTTTAAAATTGTTGTAATCGATCTGTTCTGCATAGAGGCATGCGAGTAGTGGTGCAAACGGTTACGGACATATCCGATCCGTCACCGTATCCGTTTTATACAAATTTTGACATCCGTATCCGTTTTAAAATGGATACAGATATGGATATCATTTTAATATCCGCAAACATCCATATCGGTATCCGTATATCCATTTTCATATATAAATATAGTCATAGATTTATTTTTAACCATATATAACATAATTATATACCTTCTTTTACAATATTTATATAATTTTCATGATATAAATACATTTAGTAAATTTATATCATGTGTTTTCCATCCAATTCGTATATATTTAAGTCATTTATAGAGTATTTCTAAATTACTCGTATGCGATCAGTATCCATTTTATATCCGTATCTGTTTTTTAAGGATATGGCAAGATAATTTTAATATCCGTCAATATTCATATCCGCATCCGTATTCATATTCAAAATCGGATAAGGATATGGTAGTACCTATATCCGTGTCCGTATCCATCCGTTTGCATCCTTACATACGAGTCTATGTTTCTAACGAAATTGGAGTGATATATTAGAGCGACATTGTAATGAAAATATATGACGGTATTTTTCTAAAAAAATAAAAAAAAAGATCGAAATAGGGTGGGGCAGTCCCATTTTTCTCAAATATAATAGATAGGTGATGTTTATCTCTCATTTTTATTTGGCCAATTTGAGAGATACTAATTTATACATAATATAGACAATGATGAAATGCATGATGTAATAAATATGTGACCATTTATTGTTAAATAATTTCTTGTATAATAAAGTTCCGTCATCTTGAGATTGATATTCTGAAAATAGGACCAGCTGAATACCGAGCATGGACCGGTTCGATTAATCATTTCTTATTGGGTAGATCTGAAAGTCCAATTTTGGTTCAAAGCAGTTGTTTAATTGTTTTTTTTTCAAAATCGATTTGACATGATTCAATTAAAATTGAGCTGCAATTAAATTTTGAATTTATTCAAAAATATTTCGTGTTTGTCATAGTTAAACCCATGACTTTAATATCCCCATTGTAAACTTTTAACAAACTACTCCATCACAACTTCTTGTAATAAGTGTACTTTCACTACAATAAAATGGGGGTAATAGTACACATTTTTCTAAACCGTCACTAAATCAGTCATTAAATAAATAACGACGATAATATTCATTGCGAAATTATTTTTTATACTTGAAATTAGTGACATGTATCATTAGCATCGATTCATATATCGAAACTTACACCCCTACCTAGAGGACACCCCACTCTTGGAGGCCACTGAATGTCCCCCATCTCTCGTTCCCCTACAGCAGGCTTCCCCTCTCCCCCCACCCTAGGCTACTAGGACTCCCCTCTCTTCTCATCCCTCCCTAGAGGCCACCGAGCCTCGTCACCCCTCTACCCACACCCCTCCCTGGAGGGCACCGGGACTCCTCGCTCCTCTACTTGCCCCCTTCGTGGAGGCCACCTGGCCTCCTCCACCCTTCCCTCTCCTGCGCTCCTCCCGGGAGTCTACCAGGCCTCTCTGACTCTCTACCCGCACCCCTCCTTTGAGGCCACCAGATCTTATCGACCCTCTATCCACACCACTACTCGAATTCCACCAGGGCCTCCTCGACCTTCTACTCATGCGCCTCCTCGGAGGCCACCGGGTCTCCCTGACCCTCTCCCCCAGCCCCTCCTCATCTGCCACTGGACCTCCTCAACTCTCTCCTTGCAGGCCTTCGGGACCCTTTCCCAGTGTCAACATTCCCCCCCCCCCCCAACCCCCATACTGCCCATCTGTTTGTGGGTGATATGTGAAACAGAGATATAACTCAGTACTCAACGCCGTCATGAACTCACCCTAGAAACGTGAGGTGAAACGTGAATCTCTGTCAAAAATCACCTCCTTGGAAATCCCAAATAATCTGACCACATGTTGAATGTAAAGTCTGACAAGCTATGGTGGCGTGTAAGTCATGCTAATCAGAATAAAATGGATTGACTTGGTTAACCATTCAACAATCACACAAACTACATTCTAACTGCCTGCAATGCATGGTAATGCCATAAGAAAGTCCATAGAGATGCTCTCCCACTTTCATATAGGAATAGGAGAAGGCTCACGTAAATCGGGAGAATGCTGATGTTCTACGTTCACAATCTGACAAGTGAGGCATATGTTAACATGTATAGCTACATCCCCCCTTCATGCCTTCCCACCAAAATTGTTGCGAAGTTCACAGTACATCTCTTTGTTGCCTGAATATGTGGAAAGTTTGAAGCTGTGCAACTCATCCAGGATGTCTCTCCTCAGCTGATGATCATCTGGGATACAAATGTACTCACCTTTCCACATGATAGACCCGTGAACTCTTAACCCATCATATTCATCATTTAGACAACAATGATAGATGTCTTGTAATCTTTGGATTGTCTGTTGACCATGTACAATGTAATCCCACAAACAATTGTACTTCATCGAAACAATTATTGTATCATGTGTGCTCTCAAATGGACGGTACTAGTGATGAATCTCCATTTCATCACATTTATTCTATCATTTTGGCCTTAAAAACCTCAGTAAATGCATGAAAATAGCATTAATTTGTACATAATAGCATTCATTATTTATTGTATTAATTATACATAAAATAAGGTCTTTAATGCCAAAATTATAGAATAAAGAGAAGAAAAGAAAAAAGAATAAAATATTGCAAATATTTTATGACCCGAACCCCGAGACCAAGGCCAGCATGGAATTGATCGACAAGGAATAAAGTAGGGGGGATAAGGGCCAACAGTACAATAAATACCTCATTTATTTATTCATTTATTTATGCATTTTTGGCACCTATTTTGTATAGAATTATTCATTCATCAAATAAAGAAACTTTGTACATGAAAGTTGTAGATAATAATGTAAATAAAAATACAAAATTAAGTTTGTGTAAAAATAATACTCAGTGTACATTTTATACCCAGAATAAAAAGCCAAAATCTCAACTTCACAGACCATTATCTTGCAAATAAAAACTCAAAATCACTTAAACTCACCTTTAATTGTATATAGCTTTCCAAGAACTATTTAATAAAATTAGTTTCATAATTTTTGGAGTTCATCTGTAAAAGTTAGGTTTTTGGCCTTCATTGTGCAATATGCCTGATTAAAATATTCAATTTATTCATTGTTCAGTATTTTTACAAAATTATATTTTTAGAATTTTGTAAATAATGTATATTATACATGCACATATTGAAATTAGAATAAAACTGAAAAGAAATAATAAAATAAAATAAGTCTATGTAATATATAGGTAAAATACCTATAAGTATACCTACATATACATATACCTATTTATTTAAATATGTAAATAAACTCATGAAAATTAAATAAAAATATCCTCACACTCACAAAAATATCCTCAAGATCGAAGCTCGCCTCGCGCGAGCTTTTTCCCTGTTTTTCCAGGAGGCTCCATCGCCGTCCGATCAGGATGGCGCCCCCAGATCACACCAGAGCCGTCAGATGAAGCCCTGCACCGACCGTCAGATCAGCTTGGCTGATCTAATCGCAGCCCTTCATCGGCGAAGCGGTACCGGCCGTTGGATGCGCGACGCGTGTCCAAGTGAGAGCATCGTCGTCGTCCACCAGCGCGCACTTAGGGGTAATTTGCAGATCTTTACCCCAATGTTTTTGTATTTATTGTTTAGCCCTGTAATAAAAATCGAAGTTCATTTTATTTTGGACATTTTGCATGGGCCTCCCTGTACATTTGTGATATTACTTTTAGGTCTAGTCCACGTCACCTCACGGACCGTCCCACGTGAGGTGGCTAAATTGCACAAGACCCCATGTACGTTTGTATATTTGTCTTTAGTCCATAAAATAAATTTTTAAGTGTGATATTTTTGTGAAAATTTGTGTTAAGGACCTTGAACTTTCTGAAATTACTTTTTGGTCCATGTGGGTGCGGATCACGTGTAGTCCCACGTGATGGTTATTTTGCGCGGGGGTCCATGGCGGGTTTTGCATTTCATTTTAGCCCTTAAAATTACAGACCAAGTGTAATATTTTTGGTGTTTTTGCACTACAGCCCATGTCTTTACTTTTATTTGCAAAAATACCCCTGTCAGGCCATATATTTGTGCTTACTTTTTCCATTTATTTCATGCATCATATTAGCTTGAAAAATTCTACAAAAATTAATATAAGCTCCCGTTAGCTTGCTCTTGCACGCCATATTTTTATTTTTTATTTTTGTTGCATTTTTGCATTTATTAAAAATAAAAAACATGCATTTTATCTACTGTCTAGCTTAGAAAATACCAAAAAATAGTAAAACACCTAGAAAAATTTCAAAAAAAATTACCTACAGTCTATTTTATCCTACTTTAGTGTCGGTCCAAAAATCATTAAAAATTCAAAACAAAAACCTTAAAAATAAGAAAACCCTTAAAAACTCCATAAAAATCTAAAAAATCCTAAGAAAAGCCTAAAAATACAAAGTAAGTTTCTGTAGCTTCTTTTTTTATTACCTATCCTTAAAATTGATTTGAGGATTTTTGGAGATCATTTTCTATTTTTAAACCTCATTTCAATGCTGTCCAGTATCTTAAATCCCTGTTTTCTACTATTTTATTTCTTAAAAATGTCAGAAATATTTGGAAAAATGCCAAAAATCACAAAAATAGTAAAAATTTATAAAAAGACCAGAAATATTTTATTTCTGAATTTTTGGCTATTTTAGCATATTCTTATAAATATTTTAGCACCTCTTTTATTATGGGGCTTATATATTCCAATATTGAAAAAAATATAATAAAAATAATAATATACAATATATATAAAATATCTATATAGTCAGAAAATGAAAAAGAAAATAATAAAAAGAAAAAAATATATCTATATATATATACATATACGTATTATATTCTCTATACATAACTCTTTAAGGGTGCTTATAATTATATATCTATATTACATAAAACATGTGCATATATATATATATATATATTTATCTATAGTATATATATATATATTAAAAAAATATATAAAAAAATAAATAAATACTAATAAAAAAACCCACAAAAATAGGATTCATACAAGGATGACTCTGTTGTACATGAACATCATAGGCTACTCGATTTTTGTATTGCTCTCTGTGGTTCAACCTCTACATGCTTATTCACTATGCATTTTGTGGTAGAGTTAAATGTTAATTCACAAATTTTGGTACTCAATTGATTTATTCTTTTATTGTGGGTTAATTGCTGATTAAATCCAGATGTTGAGTGGTCAACACTTCGACTGTGTTCCTGCCTTGTGTGGAACACAAGATCGCTTAATCATCTGGGTTTATCAGATGGCACCGTTGCCGGGGAGCAATGAGCGTAGCCTATTAATTTTGTCATTCTTGTTTAGAAATTGATGTATCATTAATTTTGTGAGCAGCTGTTTATTTTGCAATTAATCACTATGCTTGATTGATTTATTTATTGTGATTAATTTCTTCCTGCTTTATTTAATTGATTGAGCTATACTAATTCAATCTCTTTGTGACTTTGTTGCGAGGGCCCGCCACGCGAGGATGGTTTCTTAGGGAGTCAAGGCAACCGAGCTTGGAGGAGGTTGGTCTTCACTTCATTACCAGCTGGAGAGAGCACCAAGGATACAAGGGGATGGGAGTTAGATAGGTTTAAAGCAATTAGAATTATTTCTGTAATTTATTGTGAGAGAGTGACAATTTTGACATGTAATAATTAACAGGACTCTACTCTTCACAATGAGGTCCAGTGCCCGGGTGATTGTTCACCTGGAGGCCTCATCGCGATTTTTCGAGTTTTCCATCGCTTTCTTTTCTTTGTTTCCTGAAGTTTTAAGCTTTCCGCCTTTATTTTACTTTGTTTTGTGTGCTTGGAGCCCCTAGATATAGGTTGCTTGATTCGGTAGCTAGGTCCAAACATTAATAAGAAGGCATGTTCCTGTAGTATACTTCGTATGGATCTAGTCAAACTTAAACAGGTCGTTCATTTGTCTCTTAGCCCTTGTGCCACAGCAAGTCCCATAAAGCGCTATCTCCTAAACTCAAGTGTGTTGAGCAGAGGAGGGGTGAGCCAAGACCGGACTTTTTTAGGCTAAAGACAAATGAGCGACTTATGGTTCTTCACGCTAATAGCAGCTAATGTTTAGGGCGATTTTGTACCTTGCATACCGACATGTAGATAGGTTTAAAAATTCTGTTTTGCATACCACATGGAGAGAGCTGGGATGCACTGTAAGTCTTCTAACTCAGCATGCATCATTCGGTTGAATGGTGAGATTTCCATCATAGAACCACTTGCACGGCTTTTCCGCTATCTCCCTCTGATTTTGAGCACGTAGGACTTAAATGAAAATCTACAAAAACGTTAGGCGCTGGTATGAAAACAGACTCAAAAAAAGTGAAAATCCAAAAAACTAAAACAAGGGGACTGCTAAATAAACTTTGACCTTAATAAAATCTGTAATGGACTATCATTGTACCGAGTTCATAAAGCTCTCATTGCTTTCAGGTACCTTGGAGGGGGACCAAAACCCTACTCCCTTGAGCGAGTGCGACTCCATAAGGATTAGAGCCAAAAACCCAGTCTGCAACTGCCTTGTGTATCGCCTGGATTTCCGAAGTAATGGCGCTTCTATCGTACGTAGGCGAGTAGGACTTGGTAACCAGTGATGACTCTCTGTTGTGTAGAGCATCGACCCTGTCCGAAGTATCGAGCATAGGCCAAGCCTTCACGGGGGTGTATGTCTCATTGTCCTGCGTTCGAGTAGGTTCTTGTACGCTCACGGGTGATTCCGTTGTGAGCAAGAGCCGAAGTATTGGTTTCGCCTATCGGCTTCCTCTCTCTATTTCTTTGGCTGAGTAGGAATCCAAGAAGGGTTACAAGGACTCCAAAAAGTACGGACTACAGGTTACACGGGAGGAGGACAAGTACGGGATACTCTTCTGTCAGTACTCTCTCTCCTGTAGGGTAGCGTACTAAGGACTTGTTGCAAGACATGCCTGAAATAACAACTCTAAAACTTGACAAGATAACAAATAGCCAAACCTTTATGGCTTCACATGGCGTGAATTGGTGGACCCAATTTTGTATTGCGTTTGTATGGATCTAGATTAAGGTTCAAAGATCAAGTCCTGCGCCTTTGTGCAAATTTTATTGTGCCATTCTCCTTTGACCACCTCGCTCAGCCGAGCCTTTCTACTGTTTTGCACTCCTTTTTATTCCTCATTGACCATCGTATCCTTCTTCCAACATCCGATCCTCTATTGTGCTTCGCGGAGTTGATCCATGGATGATTTTCGTCGGGACCATGACAACACCCACATCGATTCCATGGACTCAACTCCGCCAATAAATTCGAGGCAATTCCCGAGAACCCGATTCGGACTTTGCGGGTCGATCTCCAGACTCCTTGTTTTCTACCTTTCTCTTGGCCACCCAATAAACTGGGATAACTTTTGTCCCGCCTTCGCCGTTGTGAATGGAAGTCGATTACAGTCCACATCCTTTTCCGTTCACAACACGCTGGGGTTGACTTGAATTCCAGCTTCATCATGACAGCTGAACACTATTGCAAGTGGTCTGATCAGGACTCTCTCATTCTGTAGATAGAAGACAGAGCAAGCTCGGAGTTCATTTCGTTCGACTCAAACCCCGATATGGCTCCCCAAGGAAAGGGCAAGGGTCAGCAGCCACCCCAACTAGAGGAATAGATGCCAGACCAGAATCAAGTTAATGCACAGCTGATGGCATCTATCCAAGCCATCCAACAGCAGCTGACCGAGCAAGCCCTCGCGCAGACAGCATTTCAGGATATGTTGAACGATGTGATGAACCGAGCAGAGGGAGGAGGAGGAGGGGGATGCAGAGGCAGAGGAGGAGGTGGAGGTGGAGGTGGTGGTCACCCTGATGATGAAGATCTTGAACTACCGCCACCCAAGCCTACACTAAAAGAAACGTACAATCCGGGAGACAGCCAGATGACCGAGTGGATCCTCATTCCACTGGTACACGCTCACTTCGAGCCGAAACCCTAGTTCCTTGCTCTTCTTCCTGCATTCCATGAAAACACCAGTGAAGAGTCGTACATTCACCTGCAGCAATTCTCACGTATTTGCCGCACCACTCACTACCCCAATGTCCCGTTGGACATTATCAAGATGATGGCGTTCCCCTTCAGCCTACAGGACAAGGCCCTCTATTGGGTCAACCATCTGGGGAAGGTTGTGACGACCTGGGAGGAGCTGAAGTCAGCTTTCCTGCATAAATTTTACCCTCTCGGTCGTCTCAACCAGATGCGAGCCCGAATCAGTAATTTCTCCCAAGGACCCCACGAGTCAGTACACGAAGCATGGGAGAGATTCACCGATCTGCAGGAGAAGTGTCCCCATCATGAGATTCCAAAGACCAGCTTGGTCCAGCACTTCTTTGGGGGGCTGAACATCGAGAGCCAAAGGCTCGTTGACGCAGCATGTGGGGGTTCACACTTTAACAAGGATGAAGACGTGGTTTGGCAGATATTCGAAGAAATGGCCGAAGGAGAGGCCGCCCTCTCTTCATCCAAGGCATATCAGAAGCAACCCCAGATCCTCCAGAAATAAGTACACATGGCAGCGTCCATAGAAGCAGAGAGAGACGAGAGCTCCAACCTCAGTATCATCGGGGGCCATCTCTCTAAAGTTGATATCATTGAGAAGCGATCACAGGACCTTGAGAAACTCTCTGTGATCGAGAAGAGGACTCAGAATTTAGACAAGCTTGATCAAATCAACAAGCACCTTGAACTGTTGGTGGGCACCATCAACTCTGTTCAGTCGGCAGCACCATCAGAAGCTCCAGTTGAGAAGAAGGACGAGCAGCAACCGCAGCATCAGCCTCAGCCGAGCCAGCAGCTCCCGGCAGTCCAGCACGTGTACTACGTGCAGGCGCCCGATCAGGGCCAGCCACAACAGCAGATGGTTGTGTACCAACCCGAGTTTCTTTCAGGATCTGATCCAGTCTTCCCACCACCACCCCTGATTCAGGAAGTGAACAGGGTATGGACCAATGAAGCACAACCGACCCATCCTATGGGACAACCTCAGGGTCAACTACTTGCCAACCGGCAATACCACCAACCTCAGGGTGGTCGTTTTGGACAGTCCTCCCAACCACCGCAGCAGTATCATCAGCCTCTCCAGTACGCAAATCAATAGAGGCAGAATCAGCCATACCAGCAGCCGCAATACCGCCACCCACAGCCGTTTCATCAGTATGCGGCTGCTCCACCTTAGCAATATCAGCAGTATCCTCCTCCCTCTTATCAACAGCTTCAACTTCCTGCACCACCCCAGCACCACCAGCAACAACCTCTGTACCCATCCATGCAACAGCAGTGTGGTCTGCACGCTGAACCCATCGAGGTACCCCCTATGAACCCTATCATGGATTGTCTGGCCCAACTTGTCAAAGGGCTGACGGAAATGACCAAGAGGCTTGACGACCTGACCGCCACTAGAACTACCATTCCAGCTCAGGTCGAGGCCAACCCCAATAACCTCAAAACGAAAGAGCAGGTAGAATGTGATGTCCTGTCCGTATCTGAAAATGATATTACTGTTTATTCTAATGCTGTTACTCTCAGGAGCGGTAGAGCCTTGCCACCGCCTGCTACCAAGAATGGGGTGAATAAAGAAACAGGTGGATCGTCATCTTCCGCATCAGCCGTGCCAGCTACAGGGGCGGGTGAGGAGGAAGAAGAAGGAGAAGCCAATCCAGTCGTCATGCAGTACCATCGGTCCCATCCGAAAATACAAAAAAATCAGCAAAATCAAAAACAACAAAAAGAAGCTTGCAGTCGAAGCGAAGCCGCGCCAGCCTTGGAGGAGCCGCCAGCAGCAGCCGATCTCTCGCCAGCCGATGGAGCCGACGCTATACTTTTTGCTCGTCCCTCAGCACCAGCATGTCAGGATACAGTTTGTACTCCTTTTTGTAGTCCGGATGTACAACATTCTATGAGTGATGTTTTTGATGTAAATAAGAACTCTATTTTTCCTGCAAGAGATGTACATATTCCTTTTCCTCATGCAATAGAAAAATCCAAAAAAAATTGCAAAAAGAAAAAAGGCATTGTCTGATCCGGGAGTTGTCGAAATACTAGACAAGTTGACTGTTGAGATTCCCTTATTGAAGGTCGTGGAGTACATGCCAGCTGTGAAGAAAGTACTAAAGGAGGCATGTACCAACAAGCGTCGTCCATCACAAGAGAACAGACGCAGAGATGTAGAAAAGCACGTGCTCTCCATGGCCACTGTGGCAGCTATCAGCAACCTCCCACAGAAGAAGCAAGAAACAGGAGCACCTCTTATCAGTTGTGAGATCTTTGATCAGGTCTTCGAGCGCACTCTTCTCGACAGTGGGTCTTCCATCAACCTTTTGCCATCATCAATAATGCAAGAATTTGGGCTGGGTCCGCTTAAGCAGACACGAATGATCCTTCAGTTCGCTGATCCATCCATCAAGCGGCCCCGGGGTCTTTTGGAAGACGTTGTAGTTAAAGTGTAGGAGATGCAATTCCCAGCTGATTTTGTAGTCCTTGATATGGACTCACCAGCACCCCTGCTCCAGACACCTATCATCCTTGGTCGACCATTCCTACGTACCTCAGGTGCCGTGGTTGATTACGGGTCTGGCAAGATTACTTTTAGCTTGAACACCAAGCAGATCACTATGAACATGAGCAGAGAGCCGAACGCCATGACTGATGAGAGGCATGCAGCATCCGAAGCAGACTGTGACTTCATTGCAGAGATCAGAGATTCATCCTTGTCATTGAATGATTCATGGACCCGAGAAATCCTCACACTCGAGGAGGACTTGGAAAGCACAGTCACCCTATGCTCCGATGATTCTTGGGAGACAGATTCTCAGATGCAGGCGCATCTCTGTGATCATTCAGTCCAGACCGAACACGATCAGCCTAGCGCAGAACCGTTCGGCACCTCACTCAGATCTCAACAGAATGATGAGGATGGTAGCCCCCTCAAAGAAGTACATCCCACCACCAGCATAGTGTCTGAAGTGACCAATAAGCTGGACAGATCAACACCAGAACTCAAGCCACTTCCCACAGGCCTGAAGTATGCTTTCCTTGCGGGTGAAGAACAAATGTATCCGTTCATCATAAGTAGCAGGCTGAATTCAGATTAATAATCTCGTCTTCTCGAGGTTCTAGAAAAGAACCGTAAGGCACTTGGTTGGTGCGTATCGGATCTCCGAGGGATAAATCCAGCTTTGTGCTCTCACCACATCTATCTGGAAGAAGATGCCAAGCCGTCCCGCGAATTCCAAAGAAGGTTGAACCCTAACCTCCGGGATGTCGTCATGAAAGAGATAACCAAATGGTGTGATGCAAGCTTTATCTATCCCATCTCCGATTCAAAATGGGTAAGCCCACTGCATGTAGTTCCAAAGAAATCCGGGCTTACCATGGTCACCAATGACAAAGGAGAGGAAATATCCACTCGGGTACCAACATCCTGGCGGGTGTGTGTTGACTACCGCCGTCTTAATGCAACAACTAAGAAGGACCACTTCCCCTTGCCATTCATTGATCAAGTTCTGGAAAGACTAGCTAGCAAGGAGTTCTTCTGCTTTCTGGATGAGTATTCCGGGTACAACCAAGTGGCTATCTCTCCTGAAGATCAAGAGAAGACTACCTTCACTTTCCCGTTCGGCACCTACGCCTTCAAGAGAATGCCCTTTGGATTATGCAACGCACCTGCAACATTCCAAAGATGCATGCTAGCAGTCTTCGCCGAGATGGTTGGCAGTTTTCTCGAGGTATTCATGGACGATTTCTCTGTCTATGGTGATAGTTTTGATTCTTATCTTGAGCACCTAGACAGAGTGCTTCAGAAGTGTCGTTAAGTTAATCTAGTGCTTACATGGGAAAAGAGCCACTTCATGGTCACCGAAGACATTGTGCTGGGTCACGTCATTTTCAAACGTGGCATGGAAGTCGACCCGGCGAAGGTGGATGTTATCATAAATCTAGAGCCACCTCAGTCAGTGAAAAATATAAGGTCATTCCTGGGGCATGTGGATTTTACAGACGTTTCATCAAGGATTTCAGCTGCATTGCCAGACCTTTGATAGAACTTTTGTGCAAGGAAACTGAGTTTAATGTAGATCAGCAGGTTCTCCTTGCTTTCAACCAGCTAAAGGAGCTTATTACTCAGGCTCTGATCCTACAGCCGCTTGACTGGTCTCTTCCCTTTGAGATAATGACCGATGCATCAGACTTTGTAGTCGGGGCTGTTCTGGGACAGAGGAAAGAAAGAGCGCCCTATGCCATTCACTACGCCAACAGAACATTAGATGAAGCACAGAGAAATTATACAGTGACAGAGAAAGAGTTGCTGGTTGTGGTTTTCGCCCTTGAGAAATTCAGATCCTATTTGCTTGGATCAAAAGTCACCATTTTTACCGACCACTCTGCTATCCGGTACCTCCAGCAGAAGAAGGATGCAAGCCAAGACCGATTCGATGGATCCTTCTCCTCCAGGAATTTGATCTGGAAATCAAGGACAAGCCTGGAGTTCAGAATGTGGTAGCAGACCATCTCTTCAAAATTGAACAGCCTGAGCCTCCTCTGAACAGTGCACCCATTACAAAAATCTTTCATGACGAATCAATCTTAGCAGTGGATTCCCTTCCTTGGTATGCGGATATATTCAATTACCTCGCCTCTGGGGTAACACCATCGTATTGGACGAAGAATCAGAAGAGCAAATTCATGTCGACTATCCGATTCTATCAATGAGAGGATCCTCTTTTATTCAGGGAAGGAGCAGATTGCATTTGGCGCAGGTGCATCCCTCAGGAGGAGCATTTTAGTGTCCTCGAGCATTGTCACTCGCTCGAATCTGGTGGACATCACTATGGAGACCGTACGACAGCCAAAGTGCTTCAGTGTGGCTTCTGGTGGCCCACATTATTTAAGGATGCAGCAGATTTTGTCAAACGATGCATTGACTGTCAGAGACTGAAGGGTACACTTACTGCGAAAGATTCGATGCCCTTGAAAATCATTAGATAGCAGATGTTTTCGATGCATGGGGCATTGACTTCATGGGACTTTTCCCTAACAGTCAAGGTTTTGAGCACATCCTTCTTGTCGTTGATTACGTGAGTCGTTGGGTTGAAGCTATCCCTGCTCGAGCCGCCGACAACCCAACAGTGTGTCAGTTCCTGAAGAAGAATATCATCTCGCGGTTCGGGATACCGAAAATTCTCATATCAGACGGGGGTAGCCATTTTATTAACAAAGAGGTCAAGAAATTGACGAAGGAGTACGACATCGATCATCGTGTCGCATCTCCTTACCATCCTCAGACCAATGGCATGGCAGTAGAGAAATCAAGACTATCCTGCAGAAACTTGTCAGGCCAAACAGGAAAGACTGGTCCCAACTCTTGGACTCGGTCTTATGGGCTTACAGAACCGCCTACAAGTCTCCCTTAGGCATGTCGCCCTATTGTCTTGTATACAGAAAGCCGTGCCATCTGCCCATTGAATTAATTCATAAGTCTTTATGGGCAGTTAACAGCTGTAATTTGGACTCACGAAAAAGTGGTCAGAAACAAAAGGATGATCTGAACAGACTCTTGGAGTTCTGAGACTATGCATACGATAACATATTGATATACAAAGAGAAGGTGAAACGTTGGCATGACCGGCACATCAGACGAAAGACCTTTGATGTTGGACAGAAAGTGTGGTTATTTGATGCAAAGTTGTGGATCCTCCCGGGTAAATTAAAGAGTAAGTGGACATGACCATTCCGAGTATGTGAAGTGCGTGACAATGGAAGTATTGCTATATCAGAATTGTCTTTTGACGCACAGCCATTCATCATCAACGGTCAACTCCCGAAGCCTTACCTCGAACCAGATGCATTCTTGGCCGTTATCGACTCCATTCAGCTCGCACACCATGATGAGATATCCACAACATTGGCAGCATCAGAAGATTCAGACGAGGCAACTCAAAAACTGTTTATCTAATTTTCTTCTTTTCTTCTTTTCTCTTTTATCTTAGTTTTTCTATCAAAAAGTGTTGTTCCTTTTTGGCAGTCTTCTATGCTTAGGACGTACTTTGTCCTAAGTATAGGGGTGTGCACCAAGAATTCTTTTATTCTTTGATCCTCTCCATTGTCTCCTCTTCTTGTCTATACTTAGGAGTATCTTACCCTAAGTATAGGGGGAGACAATCTGAGTACGATCTGTGTATTCCCACCCTTGACCCTCCCTGCTCTCTGTACAGTATGCTATACTTAGGATTACTTGATCCTAAGTATAGGGGGGAATGTCAACTTCTCATTCGTTCATTTCTTATTCATATATATTCTTTAGACTTGTCTATACTCAGTACGAGTTATGTCTTCTCTTTTCTCTTCGACCTATGAGGACATAGCTCAAGCTAAGTATAGGGGGTCGTATATACATATAAGCCATAACTCATACTGAAAATAAAACATCACCGC
This sequence comes from Ottelia alismoides, assembly GCA_037367405.1. Classification (NCBI taxonomy): domain Eukaryota; kingdom Viridiplantae; phylum Streptophyta; class Magnoliopsida; order Alismatales; family Hydrocharitaceae; genus Ottelia; species Ottelia alismoides. Next base: position 197,039 of record JAZKJV010003225.1, on the reverse strand, counting down.
AATCTAAAAAGTAATGTAAAAAGTAGTTCTATAGTAATAAAAGATGATTGTGAGCTCCTCTGACTCTTTGTACTTGTACTGATTAATAACTCAGGAAAAGCATTTTGTGAAAAATATTCTCTTTGAAAAATCTTTTGAAAATTGCTTGAAAAATAGTGTGTACAAGTATTCAAACTTTGCAAAAGTAAGTTTCGTTTGTAAAATTTATTCTTTTCTTTAAGTGAAATCAAAATGTGTGAAAAATTAGTTTGCAAATGATTGAAAAATGAGGTTGTCAAAATATTTTGAAAACTCTATCTATTCTGTGTGAAAAACCTTTGTAAAATCATTTTCAAATACGTGTACATGTTTGTGAAATTATTTTGGACTATAGCCCTCAAAAATCTTCTGAAAAGAATTCTCAAAGTCTGAGGAGCTGACACAAAAATCTCTCATACAAAAATAATCAATAAATTCAAATAAAACCTAAACCATGTTGTACATAAAATCCAGTTTTTCTTTGTATACACTGATTAATAAATCAGGGTTAAATACTTTTATAGCATGATTTGAAAAATAGTATGAACTGTTTGGAAAAATTTGCTGTGAACTATTTTCAACCTGTGTAAAATTGCTTTGTTTGAAAAACTTTTTCTTTGTGTGAAATAAAGGATTTGAAAAATCTAGGTGCAAATGTTTTGAAAAATGTTTGTCAAAAATATTGTGGAAAATGTATATATATATATATAGTGTGAAAAATCTTGGCAAAAATAGTTTTCAAATGTGTGTAAATGCTTGTAAAAATTATCGTGTACTATAGTTTGCAAAAATTCTTTTCCAAATAGATATGAGGAATAAAAGCATCATTACAAATACTTGTAAATCGTAAATAAAATACATAAATTTCTTTCTGTACAACCTGAATAAAGTACTTCACTAAAACCTGTAAAGTCTTTAAAGAAAAAAATCCATACTTTTTCTAAATAAAGCGGCACACCCGTGTAAATAATTGTATGTACTTTTTGTATATGTCAAGCTTCTTATTTGCAAAAATTCTTTGAGTAAAAAGATTCTTTGATTCTTGTAATTTTCTTGTGAAAAATTGCATCATTCATTGTGCATAGCATGAGCATACCATTCATATTCTTTCTGAGTGAGCTTGATGATTGAATCAGTCCAATAAAATCTAAAATTGGAGCTTGGTTAGACCTTACCGCACCTAACTGCACTGGAACCTTATGGGAACTAGGTTTAAGGTACTTCATGTCTATGCAGACTTAATTCTTTGAGAAATCAGGGCTGGGTTCAAGTCACCTCAACTGACTAACTAGAACTTTTCAAGACACACGCATGACTCTTGCCGACCGTGACCTAACTTGGACACCTGCACCTTTCACTTGGCTCAACTCAGTTGGAGTGGTGAGGGGGTTGGATTTGTCAGTCTGAGACGCACACGGGTGGAAACATTCGTCCTCGTCTAGGGAGGGAAGTACACCCCAACCTGGTCCAATAGCCATGAGGTCTAACGACAGGAGATTGTGGGTTGCAATAAAGCTTCAAAAGAGGGATAGTCTACTGGCTCAAGAGGAAAAACTCCTTATGTAAATGCTGTTGTGAATAGTATTTCGAAAAAAAATGGTCAGGCCTGTACAAAAATAAAATGCCTGCAAAGTATGTACATATGTTGTAAAGCCAATAAGCAAGCTTGAGTTACAAAGTCAAATATGTGAGCCTGCATCTGGATGACTTGACTACACTGGTCTTGCATCCTAGGATAGGTAGCTACACTGGCTACCGTCCATTCTTCTCTTCACCCCCTCCTCTTGAGCTGGTTGCCACTTGAACTTAGAAGGGAATACCCTGCTCCTCGAGGAAATAGCTGTTGGATTGGGGAATCATTGGGTTGTCATTCTGGAGAAGTCAGTTCTTTTGTCATTTCAGTTGGGGAGAACCACCATCACTTACACTATACAAGTCAGCTTCATAGTTATGAGGGTTTGCGTATGATGTAGACCAGTTCTGACCAGGCTATTGAGGTAGGTTGAACCGAGTTTTGTGACTCTCAAAGGCTGTTGCATTTTAAAGCTGGTTCCCGACTAGGTTCCACACACATCTACACCCAAGGTCTGACAGAAGCTCCAAATTCAGATTTTATAAAGACATACATGGCACTGAAAGCACCCCTATTCACTCTATCCTTCTTTAATTCTCTTTTTCTTTTCTCTATTCTTTTTGTACTTATTGCATAAGTATTTGCTAGGGACTAGCAAAGGCAAGTATGGGGGGTGATGAATCTCCATTTCATCACCTTTATTCTATCATTTTGGCCTTAAAAACCCCAGCAAATGCATGAAAATAGCATTAATTTGTACATAATAGCATTCATTATTTATTGTATTAATTATACATAAAATAAGGTCTTTAGTTATAGAATAAAGAGAAGAAAAGAAAAAGGAATAAAATATTGCAAATATTTTACGACCCGAACCCCGAGACCAAGGCCAGCATGGAATTGGTCGACAAGGAATAAAGCAGGGGGAGATCAGGGCCAACAGTACAATAAATACCTCATTTATTTATTCATTTATTTATGCATTTTTGACACCTATTTTGTATAGAATTATTCATTCATCAAATAAAGAAACTTTTTACATGAAAGTTGTAGATAATAAAAAATACAAAATTGAGTTTGTGTAAAAATAATACTCAGTGTACATTTTTTACCCAGAATAAAAAGCCAAAATCTCAACTTCACAGACCCATATCTTGCAAATAAAAACTCAAAATCACCCACACTCACCTTTAATTGTATATAGCTTTCTAAGAACTATTTAATAAAATTGGTTTCATAATTTTTGGAGTTCATCTGTAAAAGTTAGGTTTTTGGCCTTCATTGTGCAATCTGCCTGATTAAAATATTCAATTTATTCATTGTTCATTATTTTTACAAAATTATATTTTTAGAATTTTGTAAATAATGTATATAATACATGCACATATTGAAATTAGAATAAAACCAAAAAAATTTGTAAAATAAAATAAGTCTATGTAATATATAGGTAAAATACCTATAAGTATACCTACATATACATATACCTATTTATTTAAATATGTAAATAAACTCATGAAAATTAAACAAAAATATCCTCACACTCACAAAAATAAATTATAAATTTAGAAAATAAGAAAATAAAATAATAAAATAAAATGAACAAAATAAAATATACAAAATACATGTAAATACATGCATAAATACATTATTAAAATAAAACCATAATAAAATACATAAAAAAATTAAATAAAAATCATAAATAAATACTACATGACTTAATACATAATTTTTATTTTACAAGAAAATTCGAATAAAATCATTTATTAGGTTAAATAAATCATTTTCGAATAAATTCCCCTATTTTGTCCGTTTGCGACCGAGGTGGACCAATGAGGAGCCAGCCTTTGTTGACCCCTGGTCAACTGTCCCATCGGGACCTGGCGCCTCTGAACCTTGTTGTTTCCTTGACTTGCGCCATTTTTCCCGGGCATCTCGTCCCTTATTCTCGTTCGCCGCCTTCACGAGATCTGTAGAGGGATCATCCATCTATCACACATGCTTGTTGGATCGAGGAAATGATCATTGCATTCGCCGGAATATGCAGGCCAAGTAGGGCGGCCAGAATGTCTATAAATAAGAGCCCTCGACCTCCTCCTCAAAGTTGGTCAATTTACATCCACCTAAAAGCCTTGAATTTGTTCCTGGAAGGTTCCTCGTGATAGGGGGAGCATTTCAGCGACTCAAATCGGCCGGAGGAGGGATCAATTTTGTCGCGACGGAGCTCCGACATCCGTCCTGCTCCCTAGCGGCCCCCAGGTATAAGAGCTGTCCTTTCTTGCTTTTTAGGTAGATTTTAATTCTAGCATTTCAATTCCGTTCTTAGTTTAGTCTTTAGATCAGTAGCGTATCGTAAAATCGCAAAATCGAAGTTCGCCGGAGCTCCGCTCCGGCGACTTCTTCACCGTGGTACCCACTATTTCCGACCGCCATTCTCACCTCACTTCGTTCCTGATGAATCCACATTTCATCATCTTTATTCTATCATTTTGGCATCAAAAACCCTAGCAAATGCCTGCAAATAGCATTAAATAGAGCATCTTAGCATTCATGCATGTGTATCATATTAGTGTATAAAATACTGTAATTAAGGCCAAAATTATAGAATAAATAAAGAAAAGAAAAAGAATAAAATATTGTAAATATTTTATGACTCAAAACCCCCGAGACCTAGGCATCTTGATGAATAGGTCGACAAGGAATAAAGTAGGGGGAGATAAGGTCAGAGACACAGTACAAATACTTATACATTCTATTCATTCTTTATTCATTTTGGGACCTATTTTTGGTTCCACTTTTTATACCTCAAATAAAGAAACTTTGTATATGAAAGTTGTAGATAAATTAATAAAGAAAAATACAAAATTGATTTCATAGAAAAATAATGTACAGATAAAAGGTTATGGTCTGAACAAAATTCCAGAATCCCAACTTCCCAGACCCGTATCTCACAAATGAAAACTCCAAATGTAGCAAACTCACCTTTAATTGTATATAGAATAAAATAATCTATCCAATGGTGGTGGTTTCGCATTTGGCGGAGCTACGGTTTGAAAGTTGAGTTTTGGACCCCTATTGTATACTAATACTGATTAAAATATTCAATTTATTCTTTATTAATTATTTATTCATTTTTATATTTTTATAATCTTGTAAATATTACTTATAATAATTATGTACATTAAAATTGGAATAAAAACCTAAATAAAAATAAAAATAAAATATTTGTACACAGAATACATAGGTATACTGCCTAGACCTATACCTGTACAAAACACTCTTACATTTTATTTAATATACAAAATACTTCAATAAAATAAAATAAAAATATAATTAAGCGTATAAAAGTATTTCATAATTTTAGAAAATAAGAAATAAAGTTACTAAAAATAAGATACACAAAATAAAAATAAAAATAATAAAATACATAGGTATTATACCTATATAGGGTTAAAAAGGTAACTTGTAAAAAGATAACTCATAAAAATAATTAAAAATCGGAATAAAATACTATATAAAATAAATAACATTTTTTATTAAATAACCTAAAATTAATTAAATCATTTACTATTTTTAAATTAATTTACAATATATTTATTTAACTTTTGTCTTTTTGCGGATGACGTGGCCCAATCAGGCCACGCCATCCGTTGACCGGGGGTCAACTCCTTGACCACAGGCCTTTGTCTGCTGGGCTGTCGCGAGCGCCCTTTTCTTGGATTTTTCACGGGCGAGACTTTCATCGTTTGGGCACGCACCCTTCTGCAATGTTGCTCCCCCATGATCCAGCTATCACGCCTATTGATTATCTCGAACCGAGAGCGTTCGATTCGCCTGTTCTTCCTCGATCAAGGGGTCGTGTTCGTCAAACCCTTAAAACCAGCCCTTGACTTGATTTGAAACTTGGACCCCCATTTGTGACCTACCGCCTCCATCTCCCTGGGCCATTGACGAGCTGGTGGTGACAGCACTTCGCTCGTATCATCGGAGACGAGTTGGGCAAGGTCCGGGCGCCCCTCCAACCTCCGGCGACCGTCGTCGAGGTAACCTTTCCCTCGCCTGACCTGGGCTTGAGGCAGCTTTATTTCCTTTAGTTTTGCTTGCATTTCATTCCTTATCATCTCGCGCTTCACTTCCCCCATTCATTCGTTTCAATCGTGGGTCGATTCGCCAAATCAACCCTCGCCGGAGCTATCTCCGGCCATAGTTGTTCTCGCCGCGCATCCCCCATCCCTTTGCACCACGTGATCTGGGCATTTTGCCCCCGATTACATCACCTCTTTGTGCAGGTACGTGGGCATTCAACGCACCTGGAGGGCATTTTTGCACCTCGCCGGAGACTCCTGGAGTCTCTCCTCGACGTCGACCTTACAGGAGGGCTCCGAGGGACGACGACGATTTTTGAAGCCACCGGACAGTAGTAGTCACCTGCAGAAAGCCTACTGGACTCTTTGGAGCGTCGCAGTGCAGCGGAGGGAGGAGATCGGGGCTGGGGAAGCTCGCACCTCCGCGAGTTCTTCCCAGTTCGTCGAGCTTCGCTCGCCGCCGTTCGATTTTGGAGGCGCCCCAGTTCTGATCGGAGCCCTTGGATCTTGGGACCCCACAACCGTTAGATCGCGGGCTAGGATCTAATCCTAGCCCTCAGATCCGAAGGGGTATCGGCCGTCAACGTGTCGACACGTGGATAAGTGGGCGCTCGAGCGCCGTTTACTTTCGAAGTGATATCGACCATCGGATCAGCGCCGCGTGTCACGAGACATCCCATCCGCCGTCCGTTCTGATCGGTGGGGTATTTTGCTTTTCCCCCTGTTAGTTTTTGTATTCTATATTAAAGACACAAACTTTCGCTTTACTCTATTAAGTTTTTGCAAAATTTGCTAGTAGCCCCCGCCAGTTTGTAATATTCCATCGAGGACCCCGCCAGGTCACGTGCTTTACGCACGTGACTTGACGAATTTGCAAGGGCCTCCCTGGGCTTTTAGTATTTGTAACTTCAGTCTTGAAACCTTCATCTGCAGTTAATTAATTTCTGGAATTTTGCAGTTACGCCCCAAGGTTTGGTCTAATTGCTATTTAGTCCTCCCCAGGCGCGTGCTCTGCACGCGCGTGGGTGGGCTTTTTGCCTAAACACCCCTGCGGGTCTTGTATTTGGTAGCTAGTCCAGAAACACATTTATTCAGTTATAAATTGTGCGTTCAAATTGCAAGTATGCCCCTGGCATTTTTGTCTAATTGCATGTATGCCCTTGCCAGACCTTAAATCTTTAATTGCTTGATATAATTAATTAAGGCATCTTTTTAAGTCCAAAAATTCCACAAAAATAGAGTTTAGCTCCTGCTCATATGTACTTTGACGCTATCAATTTAGTTTTTGATTTTATTTTATTTGTATATTTATTAAAAATCAAAAACATGCTTTTTCTCTACTGTCTAGCTTAGAAAATGCCAAAAAATATTAAAACACTTCGAAAAATTCTAAAAAAATTACCTAGTGTCTATTATATCATATTTTAGTGTCAGTCCAAAAATCACTAAAAAACTCAAAAGAAAAACACTAAAAATTTAAAAACACTCAAAAACTTCAAAAAAACTCTATAAAATCAAAGAAAACTTCAAAAAATACAAACTCAGTTCCTGTTTGTTCTTTATTTTGTTCTTTTTATTTGAAAAATAGTGTGAAAAATTTTGAGTACTGGTTGCTATTTTTAATTTCCATTTTATTCACAGCCAGCACTATTTGCACTGTTTTGCTTTATTTCAGTAATTAAAAATACCAAAAACACCTTGAAAATCCCCAAAAATCACAAAAATAGTAAAAAATCATAAAAATATCAAAAACAATTTATTTCTGAATTTTTGGTAATTTTTACTTAGTTTTATAAATATTTTACCTTGTCTTTTATTCCATTGTCTTTATTTTCCAATATTGAAAAAAAATATATAAAATATAAAATTATAAAAATCAGAAAATTAAAAATCAAAATACAAAATTAAAAATTAATTAAAAAAAGAATAAAAAAATTAAAAATACAAAACCCACAAAAACATCTTTGATTGCTTGCTTAGTGTAGACATCACTCACACACATTCACTTAAGCACACTTGTTTGAATTACCCTGCTTGCTCCCTGTGTTCGAACTCTCTGCATACTTGTCACTATACACCATTTGTGCAGAGTTAAAAATAAATTTTAACTCTACATTTTTTTAATTATTGATCTTTAGTGTGGGTTAATTGTTGATTTTAGTCCAGAGTTCATAGTGAGTCGTCACAGCGACGGTTGTCTCCGCCTTGTGTGAGACACCACTTTTAGACTCCGTGAATTTTGGCTAAATCAAATGGCGCCGTTACCGGGGAGCAACAGTGAGTAGTTTATATTTTTGTTTGTGATTGTTGTTTACCATAGCTTCATTTTATCTCTCTTACATTTTTGATATATATATTGATTGAGATATTCTGACCACTCTTCTTTGTCTTCTTGCGAGGGACCGCGGAGCAAGACGAATCGCCTAGGTGAACCGAAGCAACCTTGGGAAGCGGAGCCGGCTATTCTTTAGCCAAGCCGGCAGGAGAGAGCAGGAGGAGTGAGAGAGTGGTAGTTTAGCTTGCATTTTATTTTTGTGAGAGAGTGATTAATTGAATTGTAATAATACAGGTACACTTGGACTCTCGGACACTTAGACACTATCGGGCCTAACTTCCGGGTGTTTGTTCACCCGGGGGCTCACCGCGGCTTTTTCGTGTTTTTATCGCTGTCATTTTCCGGTTTTGTTTTCATTTTTCCTTTCTTTTGTGGGTTGAGCTCTTAGATTAGGTCCTGCTTGATTCGATTAGCCTAGGTCCAAACACCCTAATAACTCTTGCATGTTCCTATAGTTCGTATTTGGACTTAGATTAATTAAGTAGTTGATCATTGGCTCTCGATCCGTGCGCCGCGAGCTCACTCCACACAAGCGCTTTCTCCTAACTCAAATGTGTTGAGCAGAGGAGGAGTGAGCCTAGACCGGACATTAGGATTGGGAGTTGACGGTTAACTCGTGGTTCTTCACGCTAGCAGCTGCCTATCTTAGGACGATTTCTGCTTGCATATAGCCATGTAGCTTAGGTTTAAAAATTCTGCTTTGCATCCCGCATGGAGAGAGCTGGGATTCGCTGTAAGTCTTCTTACTTTGCATGCATCATTTAGGCACAAAGGTACTTGCACGGCTTTTCCGACCCTATTCTCCCTCTGTTTTTGGAACAAAGTAGGATAAAGGAAAAATACAAAAACCGTTAGGCGCTTGTTTGAATCTACTCAAAAGAAGCGATAACACCAAAAAAATTAAAAAAGGGACTGCTAAGAAAACTTGACCAAAAATAAAATCGGTAATTGGATTCATTGCTTGGGGAGAGTAACACCCTCACTTGTATTCAGGTTGCATGGGAAGGTCTCCTTCCAAGTGAGGTGAGCGCTTCGTAAGGATTAGAGCCCAAAACCCAACTTGTGGCTGCCTTGTGTATCGCCTGGATTTCCGAAGTATTGGCGCTACTATCGTACGTAGTCGAGTAGGACTTGGTCGCCATTGGTGACTCACTATTGTGTGAGTGCCGACCTTGTTCGAAGTACCGAGCTTAGGCCACGCCTTCACGGGTGTGTCTGTCTCACCGGCTGCGTCCGAGTAGGATCTTGCACGCCCACGGGTGATTCCGTTGCGAGCGAGGTCCGAAGTATCGGTTTCGCCTATCGGCTTCCTCCCTCTATTTCTTTGGCTGAGTAGGGATCCAGGAAGGGTTACAAGGACCTCAAAAAGCGCAAGTTACAGGTTACACAGGAGGAGGACAAGTACGGGGACACTTTCCCGGCAGTACTCTCTCTCCTATAGGCGTAGCATTCTAAGGACTCGTGACAAGATAAATACCTGAAAACAAGCTAAAATTGACAAGATAAAAGCCGGACCTTCACGGCTTCACGTGTTGAGTTGGTGAATTCACCCCTGCTTTGTGTTTGATTTCTAGATTTATTTAGGTCAAGATCAAAAACACCGCACAATTGTGCGCAATTTTCTTGCATCTCATCTTCTTCTTCTCTTGCATTTTCCCTGCTCTTCCCGAATAATCAAGATGATGGGACGGAGATCTCTTAGGCCGACCTTGTCGGCACCGCTATCCAGCACTCCTCCTCATTCATCTATGAATACCTCGGAGAGTCCGCTCTCCGAGCCCGAGTTTACATCCACCCTGTTCCCCCTCGACCACCCTTCCCATTCTCCTTCTCTCAGTCCAATTGTTTCAGAATTCAGTGCATCACAGAGTTCGGCTCATTCGACAGCACCTGAGATGGCCTCTTTTGCTTTTTCAGAAAATCCAGCAATGGCAGACAGAGGCGAGCACCCAGATGACCACGATCACCCTCCATTCATAATCGATCAAGTGGCCATCAATAATTCCTTGTTAGCATCCATGGAGACAATGCAGAGACAGATCCGTGACCAGAGAACATTCATGGGTGATCTGATGAGAGAAATAGCGCAGATGAGAGAGAACCGACCTGGGGGCGGTGGCGGAGGTGGAGGAGGAGGACCCGATGAAGGAGGAGGCGATCCAGACGCTGAGCGACCGCCACAGACCATCATGAGGGAACTGCACAACCCAGCTGCATCCCTCACTCACCGGTGGATCAGACTCCCGCCAATCCACGGAGATTTCGAGCTTCGGCCCCACACGATTCAGCTGCTACCCAAGTTTCACGGGTTGCCGACCGAAGAGCCGCACCTCCACCTCCAGGAATTTGAAATGATTTGCAGCACTATCCATGATCGGTTGATGACCGAGGACACCATCAAGATGATCGCCTTTCCGTTCTCTTTGGTTGATAGAGCCGCATATTGGCTCAAGCACCTTGGGCGATTCGTCGACACATGGGCAGATCTCCGGACCGCGTACTTGAAGAAGTATTACCCTCTCGGCCAGACCAACGCAGCTCGAGCCATGATCAGCAACTTCGTCATGATCTCAAATGAACAATTCCATGAAGCCTGGGATCGATTCAGAGAGCTCATCGACTGGTGTCCACATAACGACATATCCAAGCCCAACTTGGTGCAGAGTTTCTTCTGTGGGCTGACACCGGAGCTGCAGGGGCTAGTGAACGCCTCTTATGGTGGGTCTTATTTCTCCAAGGGAGAAGACGACGTCTGGGCCATCTACGAAGGCATGGCAGAAAACTCTACTGTGATGACCCAGGCCCGAGTCTATACACAGCAGAAGCCCCCGCAAGGAGCGGGATCATTTCAGAGGATCGCCCGCAACGATGCCGGTCCCAACACAACGTCGGTAGCCGCAGCCCAAGCCTAATCAGCCGCAGCCGACATGGGCATTATTAGTGAGAAGTTGGACCGCATGGAGATCCTCGAGAAGAAGCAGAACCAAGGTCTTGCTCAGATGGACCTTCTCACCAAAACCATGAGTGACCTAAAAACTCAAATCCTATGCATTCAGGAGGCACAGGCTCATTCCCAACAGCCTCCCAGGTCACGGGCTGACTCCAGCATTAGCAGCTCCAACCAACCCTCTACCTCATATCGACAGGTAAATCATATCCAGGCAGAGCCGGTTCCACTGCTACAGTACCATCCAGAGCAACCACCGTCTCAGGACACGCAGATGGTGGTCTATCAGCCGGAGCAGCCACTGGCAGTTCTTCCTCCACCCTCCTTCGAGCAGGAACCATTGATGGAAGTCAATGGGATTTGGTACGACCGGTACCCTCAGCCCGGGATTCGTCGGGATCACCCCGGATTCCGTTGGGGCAATGGTGGATCCTCTTCCCAGCAACAGAACCCTGCCCAAGGACACCAGAACAGCCAGCCACAACAGCATAACCAGCAGCCCCAGTATGCCCAACCGCAGCAATATCACAGTGGTCCTCGTCCCACCTATCAGGGACAACAGTGGAGGCAGCGCCAGCCGCCTCAGCAGTCATATCACCAGCCTTCCCCCCAGTATCAACAGCAGCAACAGCAACAGCAGCCCCATTTCCAGCAGGGACAGTCATCCGGTTCTCAGGGTCCTGCCTTTGAGAACCCAGCCCTTGATGATCTTGCCCGCTTGCTATCTGAACAGCGAGCATCTTTCAGGCAAGAAATGGATGAATTCCGGCATGAGATGCGGGATATCATCAAAGGCAAGGCCGCCATACCCGCTCAGATTGAACCTAACCCTAATAACCTAAAAAGAAAATCTGAGCAGGTAGAGTTCACAGAGGATACCTCTCCTAGTGACTATTTGAGTGACATGTCTTATTCCTATTATGATGCTGATTTTGTTACTACTAGGAGCGGTAGGATGCCAGCCGGCGGCGCCTCTTCTGAGTGACAGCCAGATGCAGGATCAGGAGCGCCAGAGGAGCAGTGCTGATGCCGCCCATGATGATGTTGAAGACGGTGGTGCTGAAGCCACCAATGATGGAGAGCCAGACGACGGTGCTGATGCCGTCAGGAGATCAGATGCATACGGTGGTGCTGATGCCACCATTTTGGATGATGACCCAGAGCGCGGTGTTGATGCTGCAGAGACAGGTGCTAGTGGTGGTGCTGAGGCCACCACATCTACTTTTGTTGAGCCACCATCTGTGATGTTGCCAGATTTTGTACCTAGAGACTATGGGAACAAAAACAAAAACAAAAATATGAATAAAGGAAAGGTTTCTGTTCAAATTGCGGATCCATATGTGATGAATGATGATGATTGTATGGGTTCCCCTTCTTCACAGGCACAGGGACCGATTCCTAGTCCTCCATCTGAGGAGGCCCCTATCATCCCCTTCCCCGAGGCACTCCGCCGGGCAAGGGGAAATAAAAAAGAAAATCCCAAAAAGAGCCAACAGGTAGAATTCGGCAATGATATGATTGACAGATTTCACATTCAGCTGACTCTACGAGAAGCATTTGAGCATATCCCCTTCTTCAAGAAGAATTTGAAAGAGACAACTACTATCCGAAGAAAGAAGAGGTACAAAGATCAAATCCATATGCTCACTCACGACACTTGCTGCGCCATTCAGAACACATTGCCAGCCAAGCGACCCGATACAGGAGCTTCCTATGTCAGATGCGAGATCCAGGAGCAGCGGTTCGATCGTACTCTATTAGATAGCGGGTCTTCGATCAACCTCCTTCCGGCAGCCTTACTCAAGCAGTTCGAGTTTGACCCTCTTCTTCGAAGCAGAACGGTCCTTCAGTTTGCTGATAGGTCGATTAAGAGGCCGAAGGGGTTGTTGAAGGACGTGGTCGTTACCATTCAGGGCCTGAAATTCCCCGTGGACTTTGTTGTATTGGACATGGAGATCCCTGAGTCGGTAACCGATGCCCCCATCATACTTGGACGCCCATTCTTGGCCACTGCCAAGGCGGTATCCGACCATGACAGTGGGACGGTATGCTTTCGCGTAGAGGGTGAAAGCATACAAATAGATACGATCAACCAGACCCGAGCCAGAGAGTTGGCGTGCTCAGAACAATCCAGCGAAGCCGAGCAGATGACAGAGGAGGAGTTAGACATCCATCAGGTTTGTGATTTTGAAATGACTGATGATGAATCCAACTGGAAAGATCCCGTAGCACCGACCCTCGCCTTGCCTACAGATTCACTATATCTCAAGCTCATGGCAGTCGAGAGCCGGGAGAGCACATCCCTGGATGAGGATATATCGGAAGCTGACAGTGTTACTATGAGCGGTGCTGAGGAATTTCAATCATGTTCATCCTCTTCAGATCCCTCGGATTCAGACATTGACTGGGATGACTTTGATGATTATTTGCCTTGTCTGATTCCTTCTGAGCCAACAGCCGTGACAGAGTGCGAGCCAGTGCAGTTTATTGATGATTCAGCAAGCCGCCCTTCGTCAGAAAGTCATGCAGAGCGAGAGTTCTCCCATGCAGACCTGGTAGCATTTACACAGACGTATCAGAAGCCAGATCTGCCACCTCCCAGTTGTCCAAAAAGGAAACCTCTGCCGCAGTCGATGACATACAGATTCCTTGCGGGTGAGCCAGAAATGTACCCAGTCATTATCTCAGCAGATTTGACTGGAGAACAAGAATCTCGTCTGATTGAGGTTCTTGAAAGAAACCGCAAGGCAATCGGTTGGAGTATAGCTGATCTCCAGGGGCTGAGCCCAAATCTTTGCTCTCACCACATCTATCTTGAGGATAACGCTTTACCGTCGCGTGAGTTCCAATGACGGCTGAACTCGAATCTTCGAGACGTAGTCATGAAAGAAATTTCAAGGTGGTGGAGCGCCGATTTCATCTATCCCATCTCAACACCAAATGGGTAAGTCCGCTACATGTGGTACCCAAGAAGACGGGTATCACTACAGTTGTCAACGAGTCGAGAGAGGAGATCGCTACCAGAGTACCAACTTCTTGGAGGGTCTGTGTGGACTACAGACGATTGAATGAGGCCACCAAGAAGGATCACTTCCCGCTACCCTTCATTGATCAGATTATCGAGCAGCTAGCCGGGAAGAGTCATTATTATTTTCTTGATGGGTACTCTGGATACAATCAAGTAGCCATTGCGCCCGAAGACCAGGAGAAAACGACATTCACCTGTCCGTTTGGGACTTATGCTTTCAGACGGATGCCCTTTGGTCTATGTAACGCTCCGGCGACATTCCAAAGGTGCATGTTGTCCATCTTCTCGGACATGGTGGGTGACTGTTTAGAGGTCTTCATGGATGACTTCTCGGTCTATGGCGACGGGTTCGACGCTTGTCTTGACTACCTAGACTGTGTGCTCAAGCGCTTCATTGAGGTCAACCTTGTTTTATCCTGGGAGAAGAGTCATTTCATGATGACTCAGGGGACGGTCCTTGGTCATATCGTCTCCAACAGTGGCATGGAGGTCGATCCGGCTAAGGTGGATATCATCAGAAAACTCAATCCGCCGTCCAACTTGCGTCAGTTACGGTCTTTTCTGGGGCATGTCGGTTTCTACCGACGGTTCATTCAGGACTTCAGTCGAATTGCCCGACCGCTTACTGACTTGCTGACAAAAGACACCGAGTTTATTGTCAATGATAAGTGTCTTGAATCATTTGAGACTCTCAAAAATATGGTTGTTTCAGCTCCTGTCCTACAGCCACCTGATTGGTCTCTCCCATTCGAGATCATGACGGTTCCGATTTTGCCGTTGGGGCTGTGCTCGGACAGAGGAGGGATGGATTACCTTTTGCCATTCACTACACCAGCCAGACTTTGGATGTCGCACAGCGGAATTACACTGTAACCGAGAAAGAGATGCTGGCCGTAGTATTCGCTCTTGATAAGTATCGATCATATATTCTCGGATCTAGAGTAACCATCTACACTGATCACACCGCCATCCGGTACCTAATGTCCAAGAAGGATGCCAAAGCACGTCTCACCAGATGGATCCTTCTACTCCAGGAATTTGATATTGAGATTAAGGATAAGCCTGGAGTCAAGAATGTGGTGGCGGATCATCTCTCCAGATTGGAGAATCTTGAGGAATCTGAGCCCAGCGCACCTATCACAGAGACATTCCCAGATGAGGCGATCTTGGCTGTCACCTCACTCCCGTGGTATGCTGATATTGTGAACTATCTTGTAGCCAAGACGGTTCCACAAGGTTGGCCCAGGCAGAAACTTGAGACCTTCCTGGCGAAGGCCAAGTTTTACCATTGGGAGGATCCCGTCCTTTATCATGAAGGAGGGGACAGTATCTGGAGGAGGTGCATTCCTCTAGAAGAGCATCATAGCGTCCTTACATACTGCCACAAGCTTGAGGCAGGAGGACATCATTCTGGAAAAAGGACAGCACAGAAGGTGCTTCAATCCGGCCTATGGTGGCCTACTCTCTTCAAGGATTCTGATGAGTTCGTGAAGAGATGTACTGACTGTCAGAAAATGGGAACCTGCGGACAGAGAGACATGATGCCCATGCAACCCATTCACTTCTGTGAGGTTTTTGATGCATGGGGGATTGATTTCATGGGCCCATTTCCTAAGAGTAAGGGATTCGAGCATATCCTGCTCGCTGTGGATTATGTCAGCCGATGGGTTGAGGCCATCCCCGCCCGAGATGCAGATGCTGAAACCGTTTGCAAATTTTTGAGGAAAAATATCATTTCACGGTTCGGGGTACCTAGAGTCTTGATTTCAGACGGGGGGTCTCATTTCATCAATGACAAAGTCAGGGCCCTTGCAGACGAGTTCGGCATTGACCATCGGGTTGCCACTCCTTATCACCCTCAGACTAATGGTCTTGCCGAAGTATCGAATCGGGAGATAAAGACAATCTTGCAGAAAGTTGTCCGCCCAGACCGAAAGGATTGGTCACAGCTGTTGGACTCGGTCTTGTGGGCTTATCGGACTTCTTTCAAAAATCCATTGGGGACATCTCCCTTTCGTCTCGTCTATGGCAAGCCGTGCCATTTGCCAGTGGAGATCAAGCACAAATCTTTTTGGGCAGTCACTGAGTTGCTTTTGGATCCCGAGAGTATAGGAGACCAGAGAAGAGCAGAATTGGCAGCCCTGGAGGAACTTAGAGACGCAGCCTTTTCCAACAGCCTACAGTACAAGGAAAAAGTCAAGACATGGCACGATTCGCATATCAGCCATAAACAGTTTGAGACAGATCAGAGAGTATGGTTGTTTGATTCCAGGTTGAAATTATTCCCAGGGAAGTTGCAGAGCAAGTGGAAAGGTCCGTATGTGGTCAGGAAGGTACATGACAATGGCAGCATCGACATATCCGAACCGTCATCTTCCTCTACCTTCCACGCCAATGGTCAACGCCTGAAATTATATCTAGATCATGATCCGCCGACCATTGATGTTGCCCCCATTCTTCTGGTATGAGATTTGTCCTTTGATTCTGATCATCTTCATCTCATACATGTTGATCAAGTCCATCCTCCGCTGTACAGATCCATCTGTTCATATCACTCTTGCATCTGTTGATTTATTTTCTTCTTTTCTTCTTTTCTTCTTTTCCTTTTCTATCTGCTATATCTATCAAAAAGGTGCCGCCCTTGTAGACAGTTTTCCATACTTAGGACGTACCTTGTCCTAAGTATACGGGGGTTGGCACCCCGAGTTTCTTTCATTTTCATTTCGATCATTTCCATTGTCTCCTCTTCTTGTCTATACTTAGGGATATCTTACCCTAAGTATAGGGGGAGACAATCTGAGTACGATCTGTTCATTCCCACCCTTAACCCTCCCTGCTTTGTGCACAGTCTGCTATACTTAGGATTATTTGATCCTAAGTATAGGGGGGACGGTCAACTTCTCATTCATTGATTCCTTCATTAGTTTGTTATTCTTTAGACTTGTCTATACTTAGTACGAGTTATGTCTTTTCTTCTCTCTCCGATCTATGAGGACATCGCTCCAGCTAAGTATAGGGGGGTCGTATATACTATGTATATACTTTAGCCATAACTCGTACTTTCGTATTTTCTTAATAATATGGCTAATCATTCTTTAAAATTCACTAAAAATCCTTAATAAAAAGATGTGATTATTCCTCAAATTCTTTTTGTATTTACTGATTAATAAATCAGGTGAAAATGTTTTTTGCAAAATGTTTGAAAAATAGTTTGAAAATCTTTGTGAACATCTATTGAAAACTATTTTGAAAATGTTTTGTTACATGTTTTCAACCTGTGTAAAAATGTGTGGTTTGCAAAATTTCTTTTCTTTGTGTGAAATAAAATGTTTGAAAAATGATTTGCAAATGGTTTGAAAAATGGTTGCAAAAATGTTTTGAAAAACCTATATATACTGTTTTGAAAGCCTTTGCAAAATGATTTTCAAATGTGTGTAAATGATTGCAAAAATGTTTGTAAAAATTATTTTAGACTATAGTTTTCAAAAATTGTGTGAAAAGCTTGTGTCAAATAAGTTTGAGGAATACATACATCACACCAAAATCCACTATGTACATATGTATAAAATTGACCACTTATCCTGTAAATTCTGAAAAGCCACTTCTTCTAAATATAAGAAGCACTCCCGTGTACATATTTTAACCTAGTTTTCAGCCAAAACTTTTTGTTTTCAAAAATCCCAAAAACATTTGCAAAATTAAAATCCAAAAACATCTGAAAAATCTTTTTGAAAAAATACAAAAAAATGCATATGCATCATCATCATCTTTTCAAAAATCCATAAAAAGTTCAAAATCTTGAAAATTGCATCACAAAAATATTTTCTGCATGGCATTTGCATAACATTAGCATTTTCTGGATTGAGTTTGATAGTTGAACGAGTCTAAGTAAAATCCGGAGATTGGAGCTTGATTGGACCTTAAAATCTACCTAATAACAGGAACCTTATAGGAACTGGGTTTGAGGTACTTCAGGTCTAGTTGACTTAATTCTTTGAGGATCACGGGACTTGGTTCAATGGATTCTTGACTGCCTAAGTAGAGCATTTCGGAGCATACGCACGACTCTTGTTGATAATGACCTAACTTGGACACCTGCACCTTTCACATGGCTCAACTCAGTTGGAGTGGTGAGGGGATTGGATTTGCCGGTATGAGACGCACACAAGTGGAAACATTTGTCCTCCTCTAGGGAGGGAAGTGCACCCCAACCCGTCCAGTGATTAGGAAGTCTAAAGACAGGAGGCTGTGGGTTGCGATAAAGCTTCAAAAGAGGGATAGTCTACTGGCTCAAGAGGAAAAACTCCTTATGTAAATGCTGCTATATATAGTATTCAAAAAAAAATGTTCAGGCATGTACAAAAATAAAAAGCCTGCATGTATGTATAAAGTCAATAAGCAAGCTTGAGTTCCAAAGTCAAATATGTGAGCCTGCAGCAGGATGACTTGACTACACTGGTCTTGCATCCCGGGATAGGTAGCTACACTGGCTGCCGTCCATTCTTCTCTTCACCCCCTCCTCTTGAGCTGGTTGCCACTTGAACTTAGAAGGGAATACCCCGCTCCTCGAGGATGGAGTCATTGGATTGGGGAATCATTGGGTTGTCGTACTGGAGAAGTCAGTTCCTTTGTCATTCTAGTTGGAGAGAGTTACCATCACTTACACTGTACAAGTCAGATTCATAGTCGTAAGAGTTTGTGTATGGGTTGAAGTATTTCTGACCTGGCTATTGAGGAGACTTGGATAGAGTTTTGGGATTCTCAAGGACTGTTGAATTTCAAACACGGTTCTCACTAAGGTTCCGCCCGCACTAAAATTCCAAGGGTCCGACTTAAGCTCCAAACTTTGATTTTGTGAAGACAAGTTTGATAATCAAATAAAATCCAAGTTTCTTCTTTTTCTTTTCTTTCTGTTTCTTTTTGCACTTATTGCATAAGTGTTTGCTAGGGACTAGCAAAGGTAAAGTATAGGGGGATGATGAATCCACATTTCATCATCTTTATTCTATCATTTTGGCATCAAAAACCCTAGCAAATGCCTGAAAATAGCATTAAATAGAGCATCTTAGCATTCATGCATGTGCATCATATTAGTGTATAAAATACTGTAATTAAGGCCAAAATTATAGAATAAATAAAGAAAAGAAAAAGAATAAAATATTGTAAATATTTTATGACTCAAAACCCCCGAGACCTAGGCATCTTGATGAATAGGTCGACAAGGAATAAAGTAGGGGGAGATAAGGTCAGAAACACAGTACAAATACTTATACATTCTATTCATTCTTTATTCATTTTGGGATCTATTTTTGGTTCCACTTTTTATACCTCAAATAAAAAACTTTGTATATGAAAGTTGTAGATAAATTAATAAAGAAAAATACAAAATTGATTTCACAGAAAAATAATGTACAGATAAAAAGTTATGGTCTGAACAAAATTCCAGAATCCCAACTTCCCAGACCCGTATCTCACAAATGAAAACTCCAAATGTAGCAAACTCACCTTTAATTGTATATAGAATAAAATAATCTATCCAATGGTGGTGGTTTCGCATTTGGCGGAGCTACGGTTTGAAAGTTGAGTTTTAGACCCCTGTTGTATACTAATACTGATTAAAATATTCAATTTATTCTTTATTAATTATTTATTCATTTTTATATTTTTATAATCTTGTAAATATTACTTATAATAATTATGTACATTAAAATTGGAATAAAAACCTAAATAAAAATAAAAATAAAATATTTGTACACAGAATACATAGGTATACTGCCTAGACCTATACCTGTACAAAACACTCTTACATTTTATTTAATATACAAAATACTTCAATAAAATAAAATAAAAATATAATTAAGCGTATAAAAGTATTTCATAATTTTAGAAAATAAGAAATAAAGTTACTAAAAATAAAATACACAAAATAAAAATAAAAATACTAAAATACATAGGTATTATACCTATATAGGGTTAAAAAGGTAACTTGTAAAAATATAACTCATAAAAATAATTAAAAATCGGAATAAAATACTATATAAAATAACTAACATTTTTTATTAAATAACCTAAAATTAATTAAATCATTTACTATTTTTAATTTAATTTACAATATATTTATTTAACTTTTGTCTTTTTGCGGATGACGTGGCCCAATCAGGCCACGCCATCCGTTGACTGGGGGTCAACTCCTTGACCCCAGGCCTTTGTCTGCTGGGCTGTCGCGAGCACCCTTTTCTTGGATTTTTCACGGGCGAGACTTTCATCGTTTGGGCATGCACCCTTCTGCAATGTTGCTCCCCCATGATCCAGCTATCACGCCTATTGATTATCTCGAACCGAGAGCGTTCGATTCGCCTGTTCTTCCTCGATCAAGGGGCCGTGTTCGTCAAACCCTTAAAACCAGCCCTTGACTTGATTTGAAACTTGGACCCCCATTTGTGACCTACCGCCTCCATCTCCCTGGGCCATTGACGAGCTGGTGGTGACAGCACTTCGCTCGTATCATCGGAGACGAGTTGGGCAAGGTTCGGGTGCCCCTCCAACCTCCGGCGACCGCCGTCGAGGTAACCTTTCCCTCGCCTGACCTGGGCTTGAGGCAGCTTTATTTCCTTTAGTTTTGCTTGCATTTTATTCCTTATCATCTCACGCTTCACTTCCCCCATTCATTCGTTTCAATCGTGGGTCGATTCGCCAAATCAACCCTCGCCGAAGCTATCTCCGGCCATAGTTGTTCTCGCCGCGCATCCCCCATCCCTTTGCGCCACGTGATCGGGGCATTTTGCCCCCGATTACATCACCTCTTTGTGCAGGTACGTGGGCATTCAACGCACCTGGAGGGCGTTTTTGCACCTCGCCGGAGACTCCTGGAGTCTCTCCTCGACGTCGACCTTACAGGAGGGCTCCGAGGGACGACGGCGATTTTTGAAGCCACCGGACAGTAGAAGTCACCTGCAGGAATCCTACTGGACTCTTTGGAGCGTCGCAGTGCTGCGGAGGGAGGAGATCGGGGCTGGGGAAGCTCGCACCTCCGCGAGTTCTTCCCAGTTCGTCGAGCTTCGCTCGCCGCCGTTCGATTTTGGAGGCGCCCCAGTTCTGATCGGAGCCCTTGGATCTTGGGACCCCACAGCCGTTAGATCGCGGGCTAGGATCTAATCCTAGCCCTCAGATCCGAAGGGGTATCGGCCATCAACGTGTCGACACGTGGATAAGTGGGCGCTCGAGCGCCGTTTACTTTCGAAGTGATATCGACCATCGGATCAGCGCCGCGTGTCACGAGACATCCCATCCGCCGTCCGATCTGATCGGTGGGGTATTTTGCTTTTCCCCCTATCAGTTTTTGTATTCTATATTAAAGACACAAACTTTCGCTTTACTCTATTAAGTTTTTGCAAAATTTGCTAGTAGCCCCCGCCAGTTTGTAATATTCCATCGAGGACCCCGCCAGGTCACATGCTTTACGCACGTGACTTGACGATTTTGCAAGGGCCTCCCTGGGCTTTTAGTATTTGTAACTTCAGTCTTGAAACCTTCATCTGCAGTTAATTAATTTCTGGAATTTTGCAGTTACGCCCCAAGGGTCGGTCTAATTGCTATTTAGTCCTCCCCAGGCGCGTGCTCTGCACGCGCGTGGGTGGGCTTTTTGCCTAAACACCCCTGCGGGTCTTGTATTTGGTAGCTAGTCCAGAAACACATTTATTCAGTTATAAATTGTGCGTTCAAATTGCAAGTATGCCCCTGGCATTTTGTCTAATTGCATGTATGCCCTTGCCAGACCTTAAATCGTTAATTGCTTGATATAATTAATTAAGGCATCATTTTAAGTCCAAAAATTCCACAAAAATAGAGTTTAGCTCCTGCTCACTTGTACTTTGACGCTATCAATTTAGTTTTTGATTTTATTTTATTTGTATATTTATTAAAAATCAAAAACATGCTTTTTCTCTACTGTCTAGCTTAGAAAATGCCAAAAAAATATATAAACACTTCGAAAAATTCTAAAAAAATTACCTAGTGTCTATTATATCATATTTTAGTGTCAGTCCAAAAATCACTAAAAAACTCAAAAGAAAAACACTAAAAATTTAAAAACACTCAAAAACTTCAAAAAAAGTTTATAAAATCAAAGAAAACTCTAAAACATACAAACTCAGTTTCTGTTTGTTCTTTATTTTGTTCTTTTTATTTGAAAAATAGTGTGAAAAATTTTGAGTACTGGTTGCTATTTTTAATTTCCATTTTATTCACAGCCAACACTATTTGCACTGTTTTGCTTTATTTCAGTAATTAAAAATACCAAAAACACCTTGAAAAATCCCCGAAAATCATAAAAACAGTAAAAAATCATAAAAATATCAAAAACAATTTATTTCTGAATTTTTGGTAATTTTTACTTAGTTTTATAAATATTTTACCTTGTCTTTTATTCCATTGTCTTTATTTTCCAATATTGAAAAAAAATATATAAAATATAAAATTATAAAAATCAGAAAATTAAAAATCAAAATACAAAATTAAAAATTAATTAAAAAAGAATAAAAAATTAAAAATTAAAAACCCACAAAAACATCTTTGATTGCTTGCTTAGTGTAGACATCACTCACACACATTCACTTAAGCACACTTGTTTGAATTACCCTGCTTGCTCCCTGTGTTCGAACTCTCTGCATACTTGTCACTATACACCATTTGTGCAGAGTTAAAAATAAATTTTAACTCCACATTTTTTTTAATTATTGATCTTTAGTGTGGGTTAATTGTTGATTTTAGTCCAGAGTTCATAGTGAGTCGTCACAGCGACGGTTGTCTCCGCCTTGTGTGAGACACCACTTTTAGACTCCGTGAATTTTGGCTAAATCAGTTCCCCATCGCATGCTCCATCTCCCTATCATCTTTGTTCAACCAAGGACCCCCAGTCCATGCGAATCGGAGCTCCACCTCCGCCTATCGCCGGAGCTCCTCCGCCTCACCTCATCTTGCACCAAAGCTTCAAAATCCAGGGTCGAGGCGATAGCCCTCGTCCCCCTGGTTCTTCCTATGCAGGTCAAACGACGCAACGAGCCCCTTTGGACTCGATTCGATCCAGGAAGAGGCTCCTGGAGGTCCCGACCTTCATCGACCTCGCCTGACCTCCTCGGACCTCCAGGAGCCATGGCAAGACCACTAGCAGATGCGGGATGCCTCCAGCTACGATCCGAACACCTCAGACGCGAGGGAGAAGCCCGGAGGAGCCCAAGCTTCAAGATCGAAGCTCGCCTCGCGTGAGCTTTTTCCCTATTCTTCTAGGAGGCTCCATCGCCGTTCGATCAGGATGGCGCCCCCAGATCACACTAGAGCCGTCAGATGAAGCCCTGCACCGACCGTCAGATCAGCTCGGCTGATCTAATCTCTGCCCTTCATCGGCGAAGTGGTATTGGCCGTTGGATGCGCGACGCGTGTCCAAGTAAGAGTATCATCGCCGTCCACCAGCGCACACTTAGGGGTAATTTGCAGATCTTCACCCCAATGTTTTTGTATTTATTGTTTTGCCCTGTAAATAAAAATCGAAGTTCATTTTATTTTGGACATTTTGCATGGGCCTCCCTGTACATTTGTGATATTACTTTTAGGTCGAGTCAACGTCACCTCACGGGCCGTCCCACGTGAGGTGGCTAAATTGCACAAGACCCCCTGTACGTTTGTATATTTGTCTTTAGTCCATAAAATAAATTTTTAAGTGTGATATTTTTGTGAAAATTTGTGTTAAGGACCTTGAACTTTCTGAATTTACTTTTTGGTCCTTGTGGGTGCGGATCACGTGTAGTCCCACGTGATGGTTATTTTGCGCGGGGTTCCCTGGCGGGTTTTGTATTTCATTTTAGCCCTTAAAATTGCAGACCAAGTGTAATATTTTTGGTGTTTTTGCACTACAGCCCCTGTTTTTACTTTTATTTGCAAAAATGCCCCTGCTAGGCCATATATTTGTGCTTACTTGTTCCATTTATTTCACACATCATATTAACTTGAAAAATTCTACAAAAATTAATATAACTCTTGTTAGCTTGCTCTTGCACGTCATATTTTTAGTTTTTATTTTTGTTGATTTTTGCATTTATTAAAAATCAAAAACATGCATTTTATCTACTGTCTAGCTTAGAAAATACCAAAAAAATAGTAAAACACCTAGAAAAATTTCAAAAAAATTAGCTACAGTCTATTTATCCTACTTTAGTGTCAGCCTAAAAATCATTAAAAAATTCAAAAAAAAACCTTAAAAATAAGAAAACCCTTGAAAACTCCATAAAAATCTAAAAAATCCTAGGAAAAGCCTAAAAATACAAAGTAAGTTTCTGTAGCTTCTTTTTTTATTACCTATCATTAAAATTGATTTGAGGATTTTTGGAGATCATTTTCTATTTTTAAACCTCATTTCAATGCTGTCCAGTAGCTTAAATCCCTGTTTTCTACTATTTTATTTCTTAAAAATGTCATAAATATTTGGAAAAATGCCAAAAAATCACAAAAACAGTAAAAATTTATACAAAGACCAGAAATATTTTATTTCTAAATTTTTGGCTATTTTAGCATATTTTTATAAATATTTTAGCACCTCTTTTATTATGGAGCTTATATATTCCAATATTGAAAAAAATATAAAAATAATATTAATAATATACAATATATATAAATATATATATATATAGTCAGAAAATGAAAAAGAAAATAATAAAAAGAAAAAATATATCTATATATATACATATACATATTATATTCGTTATACATAACTCTTTAAGGGTGCTTATAATTATATATCTATATTACATAAAACATGTGCCTATATATTTATTTATCTATATTATATAATATAATATATATATTAAAAAAATATATAAAAAAAATAAATAAATACTAATAAAAAACCCACAAAAATAGGATTCATACATGGATGACTCTGTTGTACATGAACATCATAGGCTACTCGATTTTTGTATTGCTCTCTGTGGTTCGACCTCTACATGCTTATTCACTATGCATTTTGTGGTAGAGTTAAATGTTAATTCACAAATTTTGGGACTCAATTGATTTATTCTTTTATTGTGGGTTAATTGCTAATTAAATCCGGATGTTGAGTGGTCAACACTGCGACTGTGTTCCCGCCTTGTGTGGAACACAAGACCGCTTAATCATCCGGGTTTATCAACTAGCTAAATGCGGGGAGCACATCCCAAGTATGTAGACAAGTTGATTCTCCCTCTGTATTTGTTCGTCTGCTCAGAACATATGTCATAATTCCCTCAAGAAGGACCATTCGAAGGGACCCCTCCACACACACCCACACCTACACCCACGCACGTGCGTGCGCGCGCGCACACACACACTCTCACTTGTATAACTATGCTCATTAGATCTTAGAACTTGAGGACCTCATTATCGTTATATTGATTCTTCGTGATGTAGACCACGCTATTACTATCAATCATTTTCATGTAAAATTAATTACCTAATTTACTGAGAGCCTATTTGAACATATTTAGAGGAAAGGATTTTGTGAGCAAACTTTCTTATATATTTATATTTATCATTATAGATAAAAAAGTCCTCTTTTTATTTTAGTTAATAATTTATGGGCGCAAGTGATAGATCAACTAGTCAGGTTGATCAATCACTAGCGACCACTACTTCAAACGGTGAACTAGAGTGATCGATCGCCTTATCCAGGTTGAACGATCACACCAATTCATCGGTGTGATTCACAAATGGGAGTTAAGATCAACCTCTATAAGGTGATCGACCACTTTTAACTCTTCAAATTTCTATGATTCATTTAAACTCCTAAATCCATGTGAAAGCACTCATTTAGTCCATGATCCCTATACCCTATTATTACTCTAAATATCTTAGAGAAACTTCTATTATTCAAAAACTCACTTTTTTTACCACTAATGATAAATCATTTGGTTGATCATCACGTTTTAGAAACTAGATACCCATTGATCGATCACTTTTTAAGAATGATTGAACAATGCTACGATATGTTATATGGAAGATTTTACCACAATTTATTTCCTCAATTACGAGAGCTACAAAACTCCAATTGACGTGATTTTAGATGCAATGCAATCTTATTTCAAACTCTATCTAATGATTTATTTTATTTTATTAAAACAATCAACTCATATAAGTTTTCGGGAAAAATAACACCCTCCCTCACATGCATCCAATCCGATCCAAGTCTTATGGGTTCCTCTTCGCATAAATCATCAAAATAGAAAAGGACTTAACAAGTACCTAATCCATTTTAATGTAGCATGCTAAATTTTAATATGAATCTTAATTTTAATTTCAATAAAAAATATTTAAATTTATCCGTCATTATATTTGTTATATAACATGCCGGTCTTTTTATTCGATAACTATGCCCTTGAACATGTGGTCTTAACATTTTCACCATGAGACTTTTAGATTAGGTATGGGTGTAATTGGATCTACTTTTGACATATCTATCATTATTCGGTGGGGGAAGGGATGCCATATTATCTTCTTGTGGGCATCTATTGAATCAAGAAATTTAGTTGTACATCTTTTTTATTACATATATATAAGACATTCTATATATAATTCCAATTGAAGAAATGCAATGTCTAACTTGAGTCTATATAGAAATTGATGATCAGTAGAAATACTCCAACAATGGATGTGTCTATTTATTAATCTCTTGTCTTGAAATGGGAGTAGGTTTTGAAACGAAATAGAACGTCTAAAATTTGGAACAGGAGGTTCTCTTAACACTATTTTTTTCTTCCCATCGTAGTGACTTCACAAAAACTTATCATGGTAAGAGACAAGAGGAAACAAGTACACTTGTAGAGCGTGATGCAACAAAGAGTAATATTTTGCATTTGGGAAGGATGAATCGTTCACTTTTTTTATTTATTAATAAAAAAGGACCCAAAAGAAAGATTTTCTTTTCCCGGTAATAACTTAACCGATTCCTATAATTAAAGATTTGTTGTATAAATAGTATTTTTTCAAGTTCATAACATTTAATTATGAGAATAAATCAGATTATAGTTGGTGTGTCATGATAAAAATTATACAAAAATAAATAAAATTAAAATATTTCCTTATCTCTTATTCAGTTTTCTCAGTCATTCTACACTCATCATTTTTTTTGTTCCTTCAACTATTCATCTCTTCTGGACATTTCTTTACAGCATCGACAATCTACTTCATAAAATATATCCCATGTCAAGGGGGAAACATTATCCAACAAGAAGGGCATGAAGGCCCATTGGAAACTCAACGATGAGACCAACCTTGCATAAAAGCGTAATCGCTTAAAGTTGTAAGAAACAACAACCAAAAGGAAGGGGTAGTATTTACACTGATGTATTTATGTCCTAAGCCATGACTACCTCAAGGACACATTAAGAATGGAAAATAAGAAAGATGAACACTTGACTTATTTTCAAAGCTCAATATTTTTATAGAGGATTTCGAAGAGAAGCACTACTTTAGCGAATTTCAACGATCTTTCAACATCCTTGGAGGTGACTATAGAGAGGTGTGACCGAAAGAGAGAAGCTTAAGGGGAACTTTTATGATCATTTATTGGATTTAGATGATTTTTTAGGGGAACCTTCCCAAGTTCATGTCAATTATGTCCATACTGATTTGAGAAATTTTTAGGGTGTTGGATTCATGGCTATGATGTACTTTTAACAAACTATCATATGCTTCATCTGGATCAGAAATAAATTTTCTTAGTATATTTTAATGTAGCACACCCCTATAGCCATCACTAACATCTTTATATTTCGAGTCAAAACCCAAAGGCCCTATTTGGTTGGAGAATAGACCCTGTAATAAGGAGCCAATTCTCCACCCGACACGGTTCCCAGTGGTACAACTATTCTTCATTATTCCATCTTATTTCACTCTTATTCCTATCTTTATCCAACCTTACCTACCTTTATTTCACATTATTCTCCTTATTCCTATCCTCCAGCCGAACAAAGAATAGATCCTTATTCTCCTTATTCCCCATTCTTATTCTTGCTTATTCCCGAACCGAACGCCCCCAAAGTTTCACAATACTCGACAATGCCCTTTACATGACCTACCAACTCCTTATGTATGGACAGATCCATGCCCACCACTTCACCAATACCAAAAGGAGAATAGTGTATATCTATCCCTTATTTCATCTTATTATTCGAAAATCTATTCTATAAATTGAATAAGAAATAAGAATATAAGATAAACTTTATTGTTCCTTAACCAACCTCAGCCTCTCTATTTTTCCTCGCCAAATGGACCCAAAATGAAGATGAAATCCGACAGAGGGGCTGATGATAAAATTTCAATCAAGAAAACAATCCGTCAAAGAAGACAGGAGCACTGTTGATGGACTGCCACTCCTGCAAAATCCCAACCACGTTCCCCCGCCCATCCGCATACCAACAAACCCACCAACACATCCATCCTAACCTCTAATTATTAGTTTTTTCCTTTTCCATGTCGCAAAAGGTCAGATTTTCTCCGCAGAAATCACAGCTCCTTTTTCCTTCTACTCTTGACAGAGAAACACCACTCATTCCACCGCCAAACACCAAGAAGAGAGAAAGGAAGAGCAAGAAGAACAAGAGGAAGATCGAAGAAGCAGCATCTCCTCGAGTCCACCAATGCCGGCATCGAGGAGCCCCGTGAACAGCTCGGACCGCCTGACGGCGATAGCCGAAGGTGACTGCGAGGGGT
Source organism: Ottelia alismoides (assembly GCA_037367405.1). NCBI lineage: Eukaryota > Viridiplantae > Streptophyta > Magnoliopsida > Alismatales > Hydrocharitaceae > Ottelia > Ottelia alismoides. The sequence goes on along the minus strand of JAZKJV010003225.1, from coordinate 168,320 downwards.
CGGACAGGAGCGTGTGGAACCTCTGCAAGATGCCATTTTGGCAGCACGGGAGCGCCGCCGCCGCCGTTTCCGCAGGTGGGTCGTCGCGCCCTTCGAGCCCCAGAAGGAGGAGGGGAGGCGGTGTGTTCCCTAAGCACGAGCAGAAGGGCCGCACGAACGGGAAGGAGGAGGAGGGCGATGGTGGTGCTGCGGAGAGTTCGGTGTCCTCGGTGGCGAGGGCACTTCTCGCGAAGAGGAGGCTCAAGCTCGATCCAGCAGCCAAGCTCTACTTTCCATGTGAGTGTTGCTGGTAATGGGTTGATGGGTAGATGTTTCTTTGTTGATTCGAAGCATGGGCGTGGGAAAGATTTGATCTTTCCATCTATTTTACTCTCGAATATTTTGGTGGTTTTAGATTTATAGGTTGTTGGGTTTCTTTTGTATGGTTGGTCCGTTTGATGCGTGCTTGTTTGGGAAAGACATCGTTGGATGTGGGTTTAGGCTTTTCTTAAGTCGAGGTATGGGTATTCTTGTCTTCGTTGCATCGTGACGAGAAGGAACGAGCAGATGTTTGACTGTTGGTGGGTGGATAGAGTGGATGATATTAGGAGATGCATAAGCTGTCCACGACATGACTTAAGAAGCAGTTTTGCTACTCTTTCCTGTAATAATGCTCATGTACCCTTTGTTTGAAAAAGAAATCATTAGGAGCATGGATGTTCTTTCCTCCAAATTGAGCAAGTTGATGACTAGTTTTGCATTTTCGTCTCTGCAAGTCGTTGTGCTTCTTAGTTGCAACTGGCAAGCGCATTAAATGCATGATATTAAAAAGAATCGGTGCCTAGGCCTTAACCAATATCAATGCTGCTTATATGGATGTGCCCTTCTTAGACCACTTGTCATGAACATGAATATATATGATTTGAATATCAGTTTGATGCTTGTGTTTTTTTTATGTCTTTCCTGTTTAGTTTTAGTTCTTTTATGACAAACTTATGTCCTGTTTCCACAAGTGATTGTCTTTAAGATGGCGCAGGGGTGTATCCCCTTCTAATAAAGAAACGTGCCTCCTGCTCAGGAGGGATGGAGACCATTCAATACAGCTCATCCGTCATTTAGTTTTCTTATTTGTCTATGCAGTGCATTGCAGGACTTGTACCAGAACTTATATTGTGGAGACATTTCTTTATTGTCTCTGGGATTTAAGTAAACCATAGGTTCATATATTGACGGGACTGCAGCAATTCAGAATGGTTTTTTGACATTGTTTTGTCTATTGATGTTCTTGGAATGCGGTTTCTCGTAGTTTTGTTTGCTTGATGTATAAGGTTTAAAGTGTTATTCTTTAAATAAAACCTCTACAATTTTCGTAGTAGAATGCATGCCATGTTTGGCCTACCTTAGTTAAGACAGATTCCTTGGAATTATGTTCCATCTAATCTTATTGCAAAGAAATGCAAATTTCAGATAATGCAACATAATGATGGGCAATGCATACAAAAAGATCGAGATATTTATGCTCGATCTAATTAGCAAATTTGTAAGGCAACCAATCACAAAGCTATCAAATTATATGTCAAAACAGAGATTACTATCTATTCCATGGAAAAGGATTTTGTGGAATTGCTTTAGGCATATGTTCATTTTTATGTCTTTACTGTTTGTATAGCAATTAGCAACATATGAAAGGCTTCTTTTTCTTGGTAAAATTAGCAACAATGCGAAAAACAACATGAACGATTACTTCTCTTCTACTTTTATTTTGAAGATGAACCTGGAAAGCAAGTTCGAAGTGCCATCAGGATCAAAAACATAAGCAAATTCCACATCGCTTTTAAGGTAAGATGGATTTTCCTCAAACTGATCCCTTAAGCTTTTGCTGGCTTTGCAAGAAAGTATCTTCCGGTTTCTTGCCATTTGAATTTACGACGCTATATTGTCTGACCTTTTACTTAGTTTTGAGTGTAGTTTCAAACAACTTCTCCAAAGAGCTGTTTCATGCGTCCACCAGGTGCAGTACTTGCTCCAGGCGAGACAATTGTAGCAACTGGTAACACATTTCCCACTATTACTTCAACTTCTTGGTTCTAGTTTTTTTTCTTGTCGACCATTGTTTCCTGTATCTACCTCCTGCAGTTTTCAAGTTTGTGGAGCGACCCGAGGACGATGACAATAACAAACAGAAATTAAAGTTCAAGATTTTGAGTTTGAAGGTAAAAGGACCTTCAGAGTTCGTCCCTGAGTGGGTAAGATGCAAGACTATTCTCCATCTGTTGAAGCTATCCTTTTCTACAAGATTTTTAATTTGTATAATATAAGCATCTAATTGATTTGATTTTACATGATTGGATTGAAATACACACCAATTAGAAGGGTGAATGATTGTACACAGAAAGCGGGTTTTCTGTTATTCAATTAAATCTTTAATGCATTCATAAAGAGAGATGAGGGGAAAAACTGCAGGTACTGGAAATGGAGTGGACACCTCTCAATGGAAACACCTTGTGATAAAATTACTCCAGATTACTAGTTGTTGTTCTTTACATAAAGCAGTGTATACGAATGCCTACTGAATCACTACTACGGTCAACCAAACTTTTTCTAAATAATATATTTTTTTGTTTCCAAGCAAATCTGTACTGCATTTTGAATGCAAATTAACATCTCCAACTAGCCAAACCAAGATTCACGGAAATTCAACATTAGCTGCGATCAAACTACACAGTTCTTACCTTCTTAAAGTTTTTTTCATACCATTTTTTTGCTATGCTCTGTGCCCAACACCATAACTTGACCTTACATGGATTTGCTGTTTCTCCTTTATGTTTATGAATAAATGGACCGGTTGTTGATTTCGGTTTACAATGCAGTTTGATCACGAGAAAGAGCATGTCCGTCTTGAACAAATCTTGCGGGTCATCTTCTTGGACAAAGATCATGCCTCATCAGTATGTATCCAATGGCTAGTTACTGGGTATTTCTGCATATATTCTTGCTCATCTGTCCTCTTTCTTTCTGTTATAGCAAATGGAGAAACTTAAGCGCCTTCTTGCTGAAGCAGAGGATGTGTTTGAGGCTCGCAAGAAGCCCACAGATGACATCGTTGTGAGGAGTATCGGTGAGGCGCCTGTCATTGATGAATGGGTAACCACTTTTACTACTGGGGGTTTCAATTTGTTTTCTGCAAAAAAGCCACACATACTCAACATTGTTTTTTTACGACATTGCAGAAAAGACGTCGAGAACACTATCTTCTGCAGCAGCAGGCCGCAGGACTTTAATTTGTCCATATATTTCGTGTGTGCGCGTGTGTGTAACCTCAGCGGTTTTTGGGTGTTGATATCTAACCAGGACTCCATTTTTAAGGAGTGTTAATTCTTTTCCCGTTTGTTTCCTTCTATGAAGTTCTTCCTACATGCAGCATAGCCTCCAGGTCCTGCTCCATTCTAAAGAATGGAGCCCTTCTGTAGACCCAAGTTTTTTAGTATGATAATTTACCTGAAGGCTTTTGTTTTTTTTCCAAAGTCATGGTGTTCGATTTGAATTATCTCAACATACAATGGACAAGGGATAAAAGGATAAATTCCACGTTGTTTTGTTCACTTTTCAGGTATAAACGAGAGTTATTCATTTTTATTATTTCGCTAGGGCCCGTTCGGTTCGGGAATAAGCAGGAATAAGGGTGGAGAATAAGGGTCTATTCTTTGTTCGGTTGGAGGATATGAATAAGGAGAATAAGGTGAAATAAAGGTAGGTAAGGTGGGATAAAGATAGGAATAAGAGTGAAATAAGATTCGAAAGAAAGATAAAGAGATGTTTGGTTAGGAGATGGAAAGATAAGGAGGAATAACACAAAGGTTGTGGATAAGATGGTTACAAGGCAGCATATATGTCTAATAATTTAGTTCCATCTTATGGAATATATCTGATTTTGATTGGTCAACCCCAATTCAGGTAGTAAGGCATGATTTATATTTCTCCAACCAAACAGGCAGTTTTCTCCTTTTCTAGTTAGAATAAAAGGGAAAAGTTCGTATTCCACTGGACAGGGTCAAATAAGTTTCCATGAAATATCTATACATGTAAAATAGAGGAGATAATACATAATATTTTAAGGTTTGCTTCTGTTGTGCACTTTCCTTTGCATTTATATTTTTAGTTGGCTCAACCTACCAATTTTAAGGCTGTGTGCACAAAGACCAACCTTTATGTTGAATACACGGTGAAAGCTCAAAAACTCAAAGATTTGTAAAAAAAAAGAGAAATGATGCCAAGGAAGTTCAAAACAAGCAGAAAAGAAATAAGGCTCTTTTGCAAAAATCGTGGAATCGGAGCGTTTAAAAATATCTTATAGTTTTTATATACTCTCAATCCACAAGTCAAAAATAAATTAGTTTGACCAACAGCTTTTTTAGTTGATTTTGCTTTGAGTCGACAAAAGAATCCACCAGTTGACTATTCTTAGAACTCAAAGTCATCTTCATGGATTCTATTTTCTAATTGATCGACGGTTAGCTTGTTTCAATTCCATAGGATAATGAGTTGCTAAAGACAAAACAATAAAAAAAATTAGAAGCGTAAATTTTGTACAATATAGCATGAATACCTACTAGAACTCGGTCCAATATATAAAAATTTGTACACTTACAAAACTACCCTTTTCCACATTGCATACAAAATATGACAGGTCCATACACAATTTCACTCAAATACACAATAGAGAAGGGATACCTACTAGAACTCAGTCCAATATACAAAAACTTACGTGTTCGTGCAAATATCCCTTCTCCACATTGCATACAAAAGAAGAAAGCTCCATACACAATTTCATTCAAATATACAGTAGAGAAGAAATACATATTAGAACCCACTCCAATATATAAAAACTTTTGCACGCATACAAAAATCTCCTCCACGTTGCATACGAAATAAGAAAGGTACGCACATAATTTCACTCAGATATACAATGAGAAAAGAAATACCTCCTAAAGATCACCCCAACATGCAAAAACTTTCGCTTTAATACAAAAACCCCCTTCTCCACATTGCATACAAAAGAAGAAAGGTCCATACACATCTTATCTCAAATATACAACCGAGACGGAATACCTACTGCAACTCAATCCAATATACAAAACCTTTTGCATAGGAAGGAAGAAATAACCATACACAATTTAACTCAGATATGCAGCAATGGGCACATATATATAATTTAGATTTAAATTATGAAATTGTTTACTTTCAGACAAAAATCCTCCAATAAAAAGAAGAAAACACATTTCCTTCATATCTTATCTCAAAGATACAATAGAGAAAGAATACCCTTCTCGACATTGCATACAAAAGAAGAAAGGTCCCTACAAAAAATCCTTCTCCACTGAAAATATAATATGCAATAGAGGAATCACTTAGTATACACTTTCACTCAGATATGCAACAAAGGATGAATCTGCGACATTCGGATCTGAATAACCCGAACCCGACCCGATTATGGTCCAATTGATTTGATAAAATTATCGATCAATATTTAATGATATGAATCGATCAATTGATCGTAAATCAAAATTCATTTGGGACCAATTATTCAAAAAACTATCGCCTCATGAAGCATGCCATTAGAAAAGCCATGCCACAATTTGAAATTGTAAAAATAATCCAAGACCATCAGAAAATTCGTCTCAACGAAATAAGACCAACGAAATAGATCGTTCGTCGATCAGAGGTTGTTTGATATTTTAAAACCACAAATTTGATAAAAAAAATCAAGGTCATATTTCGTCAATTTCTGTATCTATCTTGGATCAGAAAAATCTGGAATTTATATTGTTTGATCATCATATATAAACAATCAAAACGAGACATTGATCATCTGAATCAGAGATTCAGTGTGCAAATACGGATGACTTTGAAATCTCAAATAAGTGAAAGAAAATAGTTTAAAAATTGATAAAAATAAAATAAATTTTTATTCTCTGCACAAATTGTACAAAATAGCAACCCACCACATGTCCCTTTCCTTTCCTCCACCAGTAAAGACCTAAGGCTACCCCTTCCCTTATTTATAACAACCTAAAATCCCCTTCATTATCCTTATATTTACCCCTTTTGCATATGGAGCCTCCAACCTTGCTGCTACTACTGCAGCAAGCCATAACTGTTGCAATCTCCTTTCCCCTGCTATTACTTCAATTTCAAGCAGCTAGTGCTGCTATTGCTGCATGCAAGCCCTAATCAAGCCCCATTTCCTCCAATTTGAAGCAAATCAAAGGTGCAATCATCTCCACCACTTGTTGCCATTTGTCTAAGTTTTATACTTTCAAAATCAAGTTCCAGAATTATAGCTCATGATTTTAGGTTTTATAAGATGAGAAATTGGGGAGATATGCAAGCATTTAGAACCGAATTCTATCCGATTTATCATTGTTTCTTGTTCATCAAGAAGCAGCATTGTCGTTCAAAATTCCATACATGGCATGCCTTTAATAGTCACACCCATTGTAATCCAGAAAATGACACGATCATACCTCTAGTCCATAAACGGAAGAGATAATTGAAAATGACATGATCATACCTCTTAAAAAGAGTTCTAGGGTTTTAAGACAACCTGAAAGGTATGAATTCTATGTATTAGAAGATTCTAATGGTGATCCAACTTCACTCGATGAAGCTTTGAGTGATCTGACATAGATAACTAGATGCTAGCAATGCAGTCTGAGATAGACTCCATGCACAAGAATGGTGTATGGACCCTCGAAGATCCACCTAAAGGGGTCAAATCCATTGGGTGCAAAATGGATCTTCAAGAGAAAGAGCAGACCGGATGGAAAGATATAGACCTTTATGGCATGACTCGTAGCCAAGGGTTACACATAGAGAGAAGTCATCGATTATGATGAGACATTCTTTCTTATGGTCATGCTTAAATTCATAGGGCATTGCTTGCTATAGTTGTATATCTAGACTTTGACATCTGGCAGATGGATGCAAAGACCGCTTTTCTCAATGGATACCTCAAAGAGGATATCAATATGGAGTAGCCCCGGTGCTTCATGGCTGAGGAAGGAAAAGTGTGCAAGCTAAAGAAATCCATCTATATACTCAAACAGGTTTCTTGTAGTTGGAACATCTGATTCAATGAAATCATAAAGAGTTATGATTTCGTACAGAGTATAAGAAGCTTAGTGAGAGTGTCATAGTATTCATTGTGCTTTATGTAGATGACATCTTTATAATTGGTAATGATACAAGGATGATGACTAGTGTTAACATATGGTTGTCTAATATCTTTGAGATGAAATATCTCGGAGATGACTCTTACATCTTGGGTCTGAAACTATTCAGAAACAAAGAAAAGAGTATAATAGGACTATCACAACAAGGATACATCTAGAAAATCTTGTAAAGATTCAGTATGGATAATTCCAAGAAAGGATTCCTTCCTTTAAGACATGGTATTTACTTGTTCAAAAGGATGACTCCTCAAATGGTTGAAGAAAAGAAAGCCATGATCGAATTCCCTTACGCATCGTCTTTGGGAAGCCTGACGAATGTCATGATGTGTACATGACCATATATCTACCACGTAGTGGGAGTGGTAAGATGTTCCCAATCTTGCTATACACAGAAACACTGAACTGTAGTGAAAATTATTTTCAAGTATCTAAGAAGAACTCAAGACTACGCCTTGGTTTACAGAGACAATTATCTCCAGGTCTTAGGGTACACAAATACAGACTTCCAATTAAATGTTGATGATAGGTGGTGCTGTGAGCTGGAGAAGCGAAAATCAGGATACCACGACTAATTCGATAATCGAAGCAAAATACATAGTCGCATAGGATGCTGCTAAAGAGGCAGTGTAGTTGCGCAAGTTCATCCTGGAACTTGGCATAGTTTCCTCATTAGAATCTCCCATCCCATTGCTCTATGATAACACATGTGCCATATCACAAGCGAAGTAACTCTAGTGGCATCAAAGAAGCAAACACATGGAGAGGAAGTACCACATCATCCGGGAGATCCAGAAGCATGGTGATATCACGATCGCCAAGGTTTCCTTTGCCAACAATATTGCTGATACACTAACCAAGTCGTTGACGCAAAAGATCTTAGACCAACATGTAATGAATATGGGGTGAGAGTTGTACATGAATGGCTCTAAGGTCTAGTGGGAGATTGTTGTACTTGTAAGCCCTTGACGACCCATTAATGCAATACAAGTTATTATTTTATCATGTCCATTTGAAATGAAATGAATAAATAAATATGAATGCACTTTGTTATTAAGGCCCCTTTGTACAATTAGGGTTATGTAATACAACCATATTGAATACCATGCAACTGGGAGGATACAACTAACTTTAAACATGTGATATTCAATAAAGATCTCTAACTTGAGAAAGAGATGTCAATCTTTCTTTGTAGACCGATTTCCAACCGACTTCTTGATGCAGGTCCTCTACATAGGAATAAAGATTCATAAGTGTTGGTATAATCAAGTCAAATAATTGACTTGATGAGGTCGAGATAAACTAAGAACTAAATCGTAACTGTCACGATCAGGCATACATCCTTTTACCTAAGATAAATATGCATCTATATGCCTAAGTATGCACATTTGATAGACTTATAGGTTGGTGACCTAGCCAAGGCCCATATACCGACACGTTATTGTGCATATTAAGATATATGAGATGTATGATATCTCAAAGGAATCATACATATTCATAATTGATGAACTGGGAGGCAGAGCTCATTCATGAGATAATTTGGGGTCAAAATAAATTTCATGTATGGTCGTCTTGTTAATGAAATAAGACACGAATTCAAGATATTGATATACTTTTGGAAAGTACATGATTAATATTGTTGATCAAATATCAAATGTGAAGTCTATTGATTTATTTTGAAGAAGACAATCAAACTAGGGTTTGAACTTCGGATATATTGAAGTTTTTCTAGTGTGAAGGATGAATGAGTATTGGGAATACTCAGAGTTAACTTTATCATAATAGATCATCTATCATGACATTTCCATTCTTAGGGAGTGATAAAACATGAGGGATTTTAGTGGCACCATTTAGCTTGATGATTTGAGAATTAATTGAATTAATTGTAAATTCATTTGAATCAAATTTCCAATTCCAATTTCAATATCTAAATGTTGGAAAATAGAAATGATCATCGGAATGAATATATATATATATATAAGTTCCTTGAGCTCATTTCTAAGCTCCAAATGATTTGGACTTTGATTAGAAATGATCAAGGAAGTTGGGTTCAGCTCACCGATACTTTCTCAAGCTTACGTAGAGTGGCTTGCATTTCATTGATCTCATTTAGAGTGTGGAGTGTTCCATTCGAGCTCAATTGATAAGAATGTATCAATGTCAAGCTTAAAATGGTATAAACTCTGAAATTGCTTTGATATCCATCTTTCAAGTCATTATACATGGATAATATAATCTTCCCGACATTATATCGATGCATCTGCATTTGTATCTCATGATACGTAATTGGATTGTAACTCATACTTAAATATGTCATTGTTGTAATAATTGTTATTATTACATTTTTCATAAGGGTTTTTTTGTGTTTGATTCATAAAATATATTTCATTAATTAATATGAACGATGATTCACAATAACTAATATTTATATGAATATGCTTCATATAAATAATATATATGTAATTATGATTTGCATCAACGCATGAAATTATATGTGAATTTGATTCACAATAATTTCGTAGACGTAAATTGGATTTGCATTTTTTGTGCTTGTAAATATGATTCGTAAGATATAAGGATTATTTCCATAATTTCTCAAATAATGATAATGTGATTATCAAGATAATTGATTGATACATAAAAGGTAACAACCATGACTATATTTAGTCAATATGGGACGCGTACAATGGTTGTGTACATGGTGCCACTATATTGAATACTATTGAGAATACGACTCTTAATATTATTATATTATTTATTTATTAATCAACTAATAAATTAACAACAATCTCATTCCATATATGGATTTTGTTGGAGCATGTGTGTATTGACACGTGGTGCTACTACAAAGAGTTCTTGAATTAAACTCTTTGTTAATTTGTTGCTTGATTTATTACTTATATTAATTGGAGATAAATAAGGAAGTAATTATATTATTGAACGAGGACATGGTATTACGTCCTTGATTAAAATTCCAAAGGACCATCATTGCATACTCCTACTTGAAGATAAGACTCTTCATTAGGCGTGTACAATGTTTATAAAAGGAGAGTAAGACTCTCTCTTTTATTCACTTGAGTTTTGGAGAGCCTTGTCCCTTATGAAATTCGTGACTTAGTGAACGAGAACAGTCTTGAGTGTATACATACATGCCTCTTCTTGAAGCCCTACTCGTGAAGATGACTTCCAAGTTCGTGGGAAGCAATGCGATTCATCTTTGTGCCCATGAGAGAGAGACTGCATGTATGACTTGATATAGGAGGTCTCTTGCTTTAGAGACTCACGCTTCAAGAGGTAACATTGATCTCATCTTAATATTCTTTAAAAATATTAGAAACCTTGTTAGAAAAATAGTTTTCCTAATTTAATGATTTCGTAAAGTACAAATCATTGTGCTGAAACTTCTTGTTCATACGATGAATATACAATGCTTTATGCAAATAGTTTGCTAATTTTCCACGTTTCCATGATGCGAAGTTCATAAATAGTTTAATTCCTTCCTTCAATTAAGGGGACCCTAAAATGACCCCTTCACTTATATAAATGAAAGATGTTGAGAATTGAAAAAAAAGGAATAAATATTAAAGCAAAAATTCATAATTCCATTTATTCAAAAATGGGTAATTCTTGTTGCATCCTTTCAAGATTTTTCAATAACACTTATCTCCAAAAAATTTTCTCGATATATTATTATCCTATATTCTTATTATTCATAATATTGCACTATTAGTAAATAGAGGCGCATATATAACAATGAAGGGTATTGTTGTGAGTTTTGTAATAATATAGAGGTATGAATGCAATTGTAAAAAAGTTAGGGGTTAAAATCCTTTTAAAAAGTAGTTGAATTAAGAAAGTAAGAAATAAGTGGACTCTTATTAAATTGGATCTTCTTTAATTGTTTATACCATTTCTATGAGGTAAATTATTATTTTTTTATTTTCTTTTGAAACTATGTGTATTTATATTTATTAAGATATTCGATTTAATCAAAAAGGAATTATTATAGAAAATATATAATTTATATAACTTCCATTTATTCGAAACAAGGGACCCATTGCCTATATTATACAATATACGCAATCTCCTTTTATTTTATTTTTCTCTTTATTTAAATTTTATGGTATTTTCAATGATAATAAGTATTTCTACACTTGATTTTTTTTAAATTTTCTAAAGTTTTGTTTTTTCGATTTTACAAAATTTTTCATTCCAATTTTAGCATTTATATAAGTGCTTTAGCATGATTAGTTTTCAAAAGAAAGTACATTGAAAGATATTATTGAACTTTCTTTGGTCTATGAGTGCATAAGCAGAAGACCAAATATTTTCAAATTAGTGTAATTAGCAGGTTTAACAAACTATACCTCTTTCGAGGTCTTATTCTCCCAGAAATTGATTAATGGGAGTGGTTGAACAGATAAGTCATCATCTAGGATCCCGAGCTTTCATCGTTTCAGGAAGTTATAGGTATCATTAGAATTTTTTTATAATTAGTACATAAATTGTAATGTTCCAGGCTTAGGTTCCTGGTCCGTTATCGAGGAAAACTGGTCCTGACAACTTGGAGGTATGGAAGTTAGATATATGTACACAACATATCATGCATATACATACCTTTCTAATGTAAGTATGTGCCTAGGTACCTTCATACATTCATTTATATGTACCTTTCTACATACGTGCATATATACCTTGTTAAAATTCAATGCCAAATAGGTCCTACTAAGTAGTGCTAGTATCTTAAAGCAAAGCTACTAACACGATAAATCCGTAGGGAAGAAACTCTAATCCCGATGCATCAATAATGAGAAAAGGCGCTTCAATCGTAGATGTTGATTTTTTGGAGCGGATTCAATTGATCATTAATGCCAAGATGATAGAAACGCTTGAAAAATCCATCTAAAGATGGGTAATAAAAATCCTCTTCAATGATCTTGAGGTAGAGCAGTGTGTTTACATGGTCCGAATCGTCTCTCCTCTATATCTATTTTCTAAGAAAAAGATGAATCATAAATACTTTGGCATATTATAACAACAAGCTTATGCATGCAGGCGACACATGTGTATCTTCATGCACAGGCTCAAGCACAACGGTTAGTATGTTATCATGCATAAGTCATGAAGGGAGATTTTGCATAATTAGCCTCGGGTCACTTGGAAAATAAGTAAGCAGCTCTTCCTATTTTGAGAAAATTTATGTTGTTGCAACAAAAATTTGATAAGTGTGAATTAAAAATGACTTTTAAATTGATAATTTTGGAATAATAGGTAGTGTGAATGCGAGATAAACAAATGTATACGTGGATCCGATAATAGGGTAAATGGAGTTGCCCTTTAGGAGGAGCTAACTTGGCTCCTCTGCCCCTTTTTTCCTATATTTTTTTTATTTTTTTGAAAAATAAACCGTGGAAATTCATCACTATATCCTTATATTATGTCATTCGAGTTTCGTGAGAAACAAAGACACATACGACCTCCATCTAGACCGTCAACTTTTAACGGTCGCAGAATTGTTGAAATCGTTTTCGTCTATATAAAGATACATACGACCTCCATCTAGAATCGAGTCTCTGTTTCACACGGAGTTTAAATGAAATAATATAGAGATATATAATAATAAAAATCCACGGAATTATTTTTCAAAATAAATAAAAAAATCGGAGAATATGAGACAGGAAGAGCCAAGTTAGCTCCCCAGGACGCAACCCCATTTTACCCTCCGATAAAATCAATATTCTGATCCAGTCATATGGCTCAAATGCGAATAATTCGATTTTCCATTTCTAACATGTTGCTTCAGGTTAAGATTTCTCCAATTTATTGAATAACGGATTGCATCTTTGCCAAGATCAAAGCTGACCCATTTTATTAATACACACGTATGAATGCATGTATGGGATAATCATGATTTTCTCCTAAATGAGACATTCCATTAATTTATTCATATGCAACATTATGGCTTAGCTTTGAAAAAAAAAGAGAACACATTACATTTCGATCAATTCGAAAATTGACAACTTTATTTTATTCCACTTTACAGATTTCGGTCGCGACCTTAGTCAACTGCCATTTTACTTGTTATTTAATATGCGAGCTAGAAGTAAAAAGAACAATGGAAGTAGGATTAAAATATTATAATTCAAATTTCATCAAAGTTTATTAAATTGGTCCGGATAAAAAATACAAATCCATAAAGGTGGATTAAATATGGATTAAGCTATAGACACATCCAATCTTAATCACAGACCCATCCAATCTTAATCACATGTATTTCAGAAGATAAACTGTAATCATCACTTAAATTTGGAAGAACTAAAAGAGAGTGGAATAGTTGTGGAATACAGAAAGGAAATAATCATTCCTAACATAAACGAATCTGAAAGAAAAAGAAAAAAAATCCCAGAATGATTAGCCTGTTCTTGAGAAAACAAGGGAGATGGAATAAGCATAATCAAGGCTTTAAAAATCGGACCAGACATTGAATCGGTCAGTCTTCGATTTGGTCCAATTCGATCGGGTCGTCGGTCCAAACAAATCGGACAGGTGATGATGTCAGCATGACGTCATTATTTCTATCGACTCCGAAAAATCAGATCTGGCTTAATTTACTGGTCTGACCGGTCGAACTGTTTTTTCTGAATCGATTAAACCGGATACATATATGTAAACATGTATTTATATTCAATTAAATAATCATTTAAAATATCAAATCTTTTAATATAATAACATTATTATCTATTTCGAGTAAAACTCTATAAAAGATAGTCTCATTTTCTAGCATTATATATGGATATAATATTGTAATAATTTATTTATAATTTCTTTTAGAAAATTATTCTAAGAAAGTAGTGTCACAATTTATATTCAATAAAGATAGAGATATAACTGAAATTGCAGAAGTTAAGAAGTGCACAAGTGATAAAAAACCTATTATTTCATTATCTAAACTATTATTTTTTGAAAATATACTAAAAATCAAAACTGGGTCAATCCGGTCTGACCATCGGTCAGATCTGATTTTTTATTTTTTATTTGAAAAATAAATTACATAAAATCGATCGAGTCGACCGGGCCAGGGCCGATTCACGATCCAACCGGTCCGACCGACCGGTCTGTTTTTTTAAACCCTGAGAATAATGACCTCCATTGTATAGGTGATGTCTAACAACTTCTCCATTAATCACCTTTTTAAAGAAACATTACATGCATGTTACAGTCGAAAAGAAAAAACCTATAGTTACATCATCTCGACGAACGCCTTAGCCCGCGCCACAATATTGTCAGAGAGAGAATAATATGATTTATTCCTTACTTCCATTTCTTTGTTGGTGGGATAAATGTAGGATAAAAAGTGTTATTCATATTCCTCTGTTTTTCTTGGAAATGTGGAATAAAGATAATTATTGCGCAATACATTATCGAAATTATTGTGTAATAAGTAGTATAAACAAATGATAAATAATAATCATTTTTTTATAAGAAGATGAATACTTATTACAAGAATCGTTGTGGAATAAATAATAAAAAAGTTATTTCAAATATAAGAAAAAATGCAAGATTGAAGAAAAAATAATTCTTGTATGATGCATTAGATATGATGCAAAAGGGACTTCTACTAGTAGTCTTGAAGAAAAAGAACGCATAAATCCAAAAACGAGAATCTTTTATAGCATATAAGAAAACGAGAGAAAAGGCGAGTGTGGTGGGTCCACACTCCAACGATGGGGTCTACCATTCGAAACAGGATAAGGCCTCCACCTGTCTCCCTTGTTTCTGCAACGTGGGCCCCACAACCCCATATTAAGCACCAAAATAATAAAATTAGAATTATAGACAATGCATAATTAAATCCGTTCTTACCAGGGAAGCATCCTTTTATATTTCTTAATTATTATAAGGTAGAGTTTGGACGATGACGGGAGAATATAATTAAAAATGAAGTTTATTTTATTCTTTTTCAAGTTTTTTTCCCAATAATAAAGAAAAAACAAATAATTCAGGTTTTTTCCCGATAATAAAGAAAAGGGGGCATGGAGCCCGCAGAGGTGTAGGAAACTCCCTGCACCCACCTCATTTTTCGATTATTTTGATTTGTTTTTTGAATTAAAAGTTAGGGGATTTACCTAGTATGTTGAGGGGAATATGTGTTTCAAATTTCATGCAAAACAAACATTCATAACATGTTCGTCTAGACAGGGTCGATTTCATAAATTCTGAGACCGTTAAAATTGAGTAGTCTTGATGGAGATGCTAGAAGTCTCGAATTAAGCTGAATTTGGAATGACAACATGGTGATACATGGTGATCTAAATCCCCCAAAGTTTCATATTAGAAAAATCAAAAAATAATGAAGTATTAGGCTGGGTGTAGGGAGTTTCCTACACCCGCTGGTGTATGGTCCTTTTTCCCTAAAGAAAAATCGAATAATTTTCACAGAACGAAAGTGATAGTATGATTACTTAATCTTAATGTTGCTTACTTCGAGATAAAGTCTTCTTATTTTATACTGTTCCCATATTCAAACGAGATTTAGAGATCTTTGTTTGGATTAAACGTTATTAATGATTAACTCGAGAGGTAGAGATAGTCAAGTCCCCGTTTACTCCATCTTTGATAGCACCTATATTTACCTTCATATTTTTTCTATATCAAACACTTTTAACACTAATAAATTTTATTTAACTTTTCTCTACCTATCCATCTTTTAATTATTTCCCAATTATTTGTCAAATGAGTGTTATTTTACTATAAAATAGATATAAACTATCTCTACCAAATAAGTTGACTTCAAGATAACTTGCATGTTAACTTAAGATCTAAAAATGGTTCTTAAGGTCAAAAACACCATCACCTTTCCCTCAAGTTCATGGGTTGCATAAAGCCTGCCATATCCAAATTTACAGCAAGATTATGATCTTGATTTTAATAACATTCATGTTATTTCAGTTATTATTGAAAAAAGAGGGTATAATCTAATTTTGAATGAGAGATGAAGTCTCGTTATTGTAGGAAAAAAGAGGACTTTACTCTGAAATAAAACAAATAAGGTGGTTTATATCATAGTTAAATTCCCTATTATGATTACGTATTCGTTAGATGAGGGTTGATCCTGTGAAATTCAAAATTTGTGAGAGCATGAAAGCAGTAAATCTGAACCACTAGATTATGCTTTTCTCTCTCCTTCTGCAATCAATCATGAGAGAGATTATATAATCTAGTGATTCAGAATCACTGTTCTCATGCTCTCGCAGTTTTTGACTCTTAAAAGATCAGTCCTCTTCGCTAGGTATACACCAAACTAATTGTACAAGAATAAAAGATAAACCAAATTTATTTCTAATTTTTCCTTATTCTTTATCATTTTATTAGAAATGTCCTATAACAAGAGCTTTTATTTCTTTCATTATTCAAAATAAATTAAGCAGCAAGATTTTACTGTGAGCTTTTGTTCAACAGATCAGGTCGTTTTTTTGCTTATGTATAACACCTTGATTGAAAAAAAAGGCAAAATTGTGCTAATATTACACATTGCATGCTTGGATTAAACAAATGCAGATGCGTAAGCAAGCACGATTAATTCTATAATACAACGTTTCCCTCACAGCCCCTAAATTATTCAGGACCAAATCGTTGTATTATCTCCATCAATATTTCCTTTTAGTTGTTTCACTATCGTTTAGTGCCTATAATTTGTTGCATTAATACTAATTTGGCTGCAGAAAACTCAGATATTTCAAAAAAATAACCAATTTATGACTCAGCTCAAAAAAATTTTAAAAATTAGTTTTTCCTGAATTTAGCCCCCAGTGAGAAAAAAGGTCTATTTCGCAGCAAACGAAAGAAGAGCGGACCAAACCCGTAAATTGTCCCCATTTCACTCCCACAAACAGGCAAAACCACCTCTCCGCCCCCCGGAACACCAAACCCGCATTCCAGGAAACCACTCCAGGGAACCTTCCCCCCTCTATATATACCTCCCCTCCCCTCTCCTCTCCAACATCTCAACCCCCCTCGAATCTTAAGCAGCAATCCTTCCCAAAACACAGCAGACTGCAATTTCTGTAGATAACCATCTTTACTTTTAGGTCCTAAAACATAGCCGAGATGAGCTATGTGAGCAGAGTCTGGTCGATGGCGGCGGCGCTGCGCGATCAGGGCGGCGACCGGGAGCTGAGATGGGTCTCCGCCCTGGGCCTGAGGCCGTTCCGACACGGCGGCGCCCCGCCGGAGCCTTCGAGAGAGAAGGGGAAAGTCGCCGGAGGTGGGGAGCAGTATCAGCGGTGGGCGGAGGACTCGCTGAGAACGGTCATGTTCGTCAGCTGCTGGGGCCCGAGCTGATCGGAGATGGTTGCAAGGGTGGGATGCCATGGGGCACGTCCGATGGTGATCGGACGGTCGAGATCCGAGAACGGGGGCGTCGGTAGAGATCGGATACATCATACAGATTAGTGGGGCTTTTTGGAGTGAATGATAAACTTTTGATGAAGAGAAAAAGAGGAGGAATATGTAATTATTTATAAAAATTGTGAATATATATTATATATGGAGGAGAAATTATATTTCATCTTTTTTGGAATCCCACTTATTTATCTGCTGATTATCATACTAAAATGTGCATCAGAAGCTAACCCATCTATCCTAGATCTGTCGAAACTTTAAAAAAGTGCAAAGAAATGGCAAGTTGGGTCCAATAATAGAACGAATAATTTATAGAATATGGAGGAGGATGGGACCGATCTCCATCGCCATTATTATTCTCTCCCGCTTTAGCAAAAGTCCAATAAGAGGGTGGGTGCTGCAGTCCCATCGATGCCACCTATCTCGGAACGGTAGCCACGTGGCCCTACGGAAGTTTCCAGGTCCACGTGTCCTGTGTCTCCTTGCACGTAGCAGCTGCTTGGCTGCCCTCCCATCCCATGTGAAGGTCTTCGTACTCCCCAATTACAACGTTCCACGTGCAAACTCTTATCCATCCACGTGGATGCTAGTGGGGCCTCCCACCCGTTAAAGGCCACCAAACGCTTGTAATTAACTTATCAAAAAAAAACGCTTGTAATTAAGTGATGACTCCCTCTAATGTAATTATCTTTACACTATCAATAGAAACTTATTTACCACTCAAAAAAAAATTAAGTGAGGACTTTTACGTCATTTAACATTTTGTCCGACAAGGCTGAAGGCTTCTTCTACTAAATATGTGAATTCAAAAAAAAACACGGACATTCCTAAAGAATAGTGATGGATATGTGTATCGATTCGATAGATATGGGAAATTGACTGTCATGATTTTTTAAAATATAAAATAATTGCATTGGTGAAACATTCAGAATTGTTGCAAATAGGAAATATCTACGTCTATTCTCTATATGCATTTTAAATGATGAGTTACGTATGTCAACATTCTTTTATATTACTTTTTTATTCTTCTATTTGCATATTAGGAAGATTATATAGTGGGTAATCATAATATACTATAAGAAAGCATTAGATGACTAAGTAAATTTTATTTACCATTTTTTATGGCAATCTTTGATTTGATTTATCACTTTAAGCGTCGGATTACATTGAAATAGGGGACAAGCGAGCAAAAAGCTGCACCGCTAGTCCTTTTTGAATTGCAAAATCGATTCTTATAAATACAATATCCATAAACCTTGGAGCCATAACATTACTGCTCCTTGACTTTTTGGACCCTCTTCAAAAGCAACAACTTCTTGTGCTAAGAATCCAAATGTATAAAAATCAAAAGGGATGAAGACATATTGATTCTCAATGCATGCTTTCTCGTGCTTCACTACTTTTACTACAGCTTTAAGGGCAGCATGCCCCGTAGTATAGATGGCTAAAAGAGGGGGATAGAAAATTAGAAATACTAAGTTCCTCGAGGTAGTGGCCTTCTTTTGGTAAGTGATTTTGGTTGAGCTGAAGTTGCTGGGTAGTTATTATCCAGTACCAAAATATGAGGAGATTGTTTGGAGATTTATTCCAAATATGATTAGCAGAGAGATAGGTGGCGTGAGATGATATAAATAAGGACCTCATACAAGACAAAGTAGATCATCTCTCACCCATACATTTCTCTCTCTCTCTCTCTCTCTCTCTCTCTCTCTTCCTCTCTTAGTTCTCTCTCCCCACGCAAAGAGAGAAGCAACTCACGCAAGGCACGAGGAGCAACCCGCGCAAGGTGCGAAATGTAGCCCACATGGGCGTGAAGAGCATCCGCATATGCGAGGAGCATCTGTACCAGAGGCGTGAGAAGCAGCCTTAGGGGAGGTCTGTAGGAGGGACAACTCATAACGAAGAGAAACATCGATATCGTGTTTTCCATGTAGAAGGTGACAATTATCTAATTTTATTCTTATAACTGAGCACCTATTTTGTTGGACAACAAAATTGAGAAGACATTGTGCCCTCTCACTTTTTGACCTAGTAGATCTGTTGCATCTCGTCGTGCTCTGTGGATTTTTCCCCTCTCTTACATCGAGGGGGATGCTCCCACATAAAAAAAATCCCGTCTCTGTGTGGTTTCTTGATTATCGTGCTACGATTAATATGCTTGATTCTCGTTGGGGAATATTCCACTTCCGATTATCCTTTGCAGGGCAGGTTAAGGGAACCTCAATTTTCCTACAAGTGGTATCAGAGCTCGCATTGCCGAATGGGGACGGATGATAAAGACACGATGATCAAGTTGACAAGTACAAATTGACAGCTCTGAAAGGACAAGATTGAGGACATCTTGTATGCAAGGACCTCCATGATCCAGTGGAAGGAGAAACAACAAAGCCTGAGGGTATGTCCGCATATAATTGGATGAATCTGAATAGAAAAGCAATCGACACCATTAGGAAGTGGCTAGACTTGTATTTTTTCCACTATGTTGGAGAAGAGACAGATGTAAAGAAACTTTAGGAGAAACTTATAGAGCTTTGTAAGCAGAAGATGACCACAGCATGGCGTTCTTGGTTCGGAAGTCGGTGAATCTAAAGTATAAGGACATGATGAAGGTTGCTGAGTACTTGAATGAGTTACAAAGTCTCATCAACCAATTGAATACCATGAACGTAGCGCTAGATGATGAATTGCATGTGCTTCTTCTACTAGGTTTCCTACCGGACAATTGGGAAAATCTGGTGATACCGTGAGCAAGTCTGTTACGGACGGCAAGTTGACCATCCATATGGTCAAGAGAAGTATCCTGAATGAAGAAATCAAATGAAGAGTCCTCTTCTTCACATATGTACGCAGTTGAGAGAAGATGTAGGTCCAACAATAGGGAAAAATCACAAGAGAGACATAAACCTAAGGAGAAGTCCAAAGAACGAGGAAAGTGTCATCATTGCAACAAGTCTGATCACAGAAAGAGAGACTGTAGAGTCTGGAATAGAGAAAAAGCTATAGACAAAAAGAATCAGAAGAAAGATGAAGATGTGAATGTTGCTACAACAGTGGCTGATGACAATGAAGATCAGTTGGTTCTCATTATTCAGGAGTAGTGTCTACATACAGGGGATGACTTCGAGTGGGTTGTTGATACGATCATCTCCTACCATGTGACTCCGTGCATGAGTTCTTAACTTCCTATACAGAGGGAGATTTTGAGAAAGTCAAGATGGGTAATAGCAGTTACTCCAAGATCCTTGGCATGGGAACCATATCAGTTCAGTCTGATATTGGATGTGCAATGACTCTGTAGGATGTTAAGCACGTTCTTGACTTGTGGCCCAGCCTCATATCTGGTTCTCAAGTGGATAGGAAAGTCTACCATCTGAAGTTTGGTAATAGAATGTATAAGATCAACAAGGACTCTCTTATTTTGACTAGAGGCAGGTTATGTTGCACGCTCTACAAGAATCGGGTGAAGGTCATGGATGGCAGTCTAAATGCTAGTGAGGCTAACACATTTGATCTTTGGCATCGTCGATTCGGACACATGAGCCAAAAAAGATTACAACTTCTGAGCAGGAAGGAGTTGATTTCATGCCACACTAACATCACGTTGTCACCTTGTGATTCATGTGAGGTTGGAAAAAACAAGAAATGCACCTTTCAAGGTCATATCAAAGATGAAGGAATACATTCTTCAGTTGATTCATTCTAATGTGTGTGGGTCCATGGACATAGTGTCTTTGAGAGGAAACAAGTATTTCTGACCTTCATTGATGATGTATCAAGGAAGGTGTAGGCTTATATACTGAGGACGAAGGATCAAGTCTTTGATTGCTTCAGGAAATTTCATACCATGGTGGAGCGCGGGACATGCCAAGTGTTAAAGTGTCTGCACACGAACATTGGAGGGGAGTACACCTCTCATAACTTCCACAACTACTGTGAAGAGCATGGGATCATGCATGAAAGGATAGAGCCCGACATACCCCAATACAATGGTGTCGTTGAACGAATGAATATGACCATTGTGAAGAGAGTTCGCTGCATAGTGAGGACAACAAAGTTGCCCAAGACTTTTTGGCTTGAGATGGTTCGGATCGCCTGCTACTTGATTAATCGATATCCATCTATTCCCTTAGAATTTTCAAGCCCCTGAGCGCAGTTGGTCTGGGAAAGATCCCTCATATGCTTATGTGAGGGTGTTCGGATGCAAAACTTATGCATTTATACAAAGGAACATAGGAAGAAGCTTTATGACAAGGTAGTCGCCTGCATTTTTGTTGGTTACGTGATGCTGACTGATCACGATGATCCATGCACCTTTGTGGAGGTATAAGAGCATAAGGAGAGAGATCATTGGCACAATGCAATGAATGAAGAGATGCAGTCTCTAAAGAAAAATCATACCTATGATCTTGTTGAGCTTCCTGCATGCAAGAGAGAACTGAAGAATAAGTGGGTCTAGAAGCTAAAGTCAGATGATGGTGGCAAGCAACGGAAGTATAAGGCCAAATTGGTTGTGAAGAGATTCAACTAGAAAGAGGATGTGGACTATGATGAGATCTTCTCACCAATTGTGAAGATGAATTCTGTGAGAGTGGTACTAGGATTTGTAGCAAGCCTATACCTTGATCTAGAACAGATGGGAATGAAGATGACTTTTCTTGACAGTGACATGAAGGAAGTGATCTACAAGGATTGGTCACAGGGATGCCGGGAGAATGGGAAAGAGCACATAGTTTGCAAGTTAAGGAAGAGTCTCTATGGCTTGAAGCAAACCCCAAGACAGTGGTACTTGAAGTTTAATGCTTTCCTGACAAAGCAGAACTTCAAAAGAACTACAACGGATCCATGTGTGTACGTTTGATGTCTTTCCAATGTCATGTTCATTATCCTATTGATCTATGTGGTTGACATGCTGATAGTTGGTCATGATCCCGGTTTGATTGCAAAACTCAAAAGAGACCTCTTCCAAGATGAAGGATTTAGGCAATGCAAGCAACATGATTGGAATGCAAATCACTCATGACAGGAAGAAGCATATGTTGTGGTTGTCACAAGAGAACTGTGTTGAACACATTTCAGAGCAGTTCAACATGAAGAACGCGAAGACTGCCAGCACACCCCTTGCTGCTCATTTCAAGTTGATGCAAGAGACATGTCTGTCTACTTTTGAGAGAAAGTTGAGATGACCAAGATTCCTTATTAGTCCGCAGTTGGCAGCCTTATGTATGTCATGGTTTGTGCTAGACCTGACATTGCACATGCCGCAGGTGTAGTGAGCAGATTCATGTCGAATCTAGGGAAGGATCACTGGAAAGCAATGAAGTCGATTTTTAGATATTTGAGAGGACCTCAAGTATGTGTCCAATGTTTGGAAGGTCAAATCCAAACTTTCTGGATACACAGATGCTATCATGGAAATAGATTTGGATCAGAGGAAATTGACTTTCAGGTACATTTTCACCTTCACAGTGGGATGATTTTGTGCCAGTCCAAGTTGCAGAAATGCATTGCACTCTCAACAATTAAAGCCGAGTACATTGCAACAACAAAAGAAGGAAAAGAATTGATGTAGTTACAACGATTCTTTGGTAAATTTGGATGTGAAGACTGTGAGCCGATTATCTACTATGAAAGCTAGAGCACCATTGATCTAAGCAAGAGCACGATGCACCATGGTCATACAAAGCGTATTATACGATATCATTAGCTGAGAGATGCTATTGACAAGAAACATCTCATTATGAAGAAGGGCCACACAGATGAAAATCTATCAAATATGCTGACGAAGGCCATGACTCGTGACAAGTTGCAACTATGTAGAGAGCTAAGCGGTGTCACCTCTCAGTGATCATCTTCTTGGTGATACCTCCACATTGGGACCAGAGGGAGAGGTTGTTGGATAGTTATTATCCAATCCAAAATAGGAGGGGTTATTAGGCAATTATCCCCTTGATTATCTATTTTAATTAGGATTGAGAGAGAGAGAGAGAGATAGGTGGTAGGAGATGATATAAATAAGGACCTCATGCAAGATAAAGGAGATCATCTCTCACCCGTATGTCTCTCTCTCTCAGTTCTCTCTCCTCATGCAAGGAGAGAAGCAACCCGCGCAAGGCGCCAGGAGCATCCCACACAAGAAGCGAAATGTAGCCCACATGAGTGTGAAGAGCAGTTGCATCTGCATATAAGTGATTTTTAATATAATAATACTAATAATAATAAACTTGGTCAGATCGGTGGTCGGACCGATTGGTCGTGCTTGGTTTTCCCTAATTGAATCAGTTCTGATGATTTTGGCTTAGCTATCGGTAATTGATCGTCGACAACATAACGCAACAAAATTAATAATCAATAGTTTTTTGGGACTGATGAATACCCATTCATCACTCTTTATTCTTATATTTTAGCTACAAAAACCTATGCAAATGCATGTAGATACTTGTAAATAGGAATAATTAGCAAAAGCATGCATTTTGTAAATATCTATAATTAGCATGTTTTTTTGCAAAAATAAAAGAATAAAGATTAAAAAGAAAAAGAGGGAAATATTTAGAATAAATATTGAGCAACCTAACCCAAGGGAGGGCTCAGCATGGGCCTGACCGCATAAAAGCTAAAGTAGAGGGAGATAGGGGCTCTAGTGTAAATATCTTTATAAATAAATAAAATTATATTTTCCTCACCCAAAAATATGCTTGTACATATTTGTATATTAAAAACAAAATAAAAATGTGAAAATAAAAAAGAACAAAAATATCCTTTCACCATGTACATAGACCATGCCTCCTTATTTATTTAACCTTATAAATAAATAAAATTAGTTTCTAAACTTTTTGTAAATATTCTATGTTATATATTGTAAATAAATAAAATGAAAAGAATCAAAACAAAAATCAAATAAAAATTACAAAATTCAAAATATAAAAATACATTGTATATATACCATGTATATAGTTGTACATAACTATTTATTTCACCTATGTATATAAATAATAAAAACAAAATAAAAATACCCTCTTATTCCTCATTTTATTCTATAAATAAATAAAATATAAAATAGGAATAAAAATGTATAAAAATAACTAATTAAAAATCAAAATTAAAAAACCTATATTGTACATATACCTATATATAGCCCTCTTATGTAAATACCCTATTTTATTTTGAAAAATTAATTAAAAATCACCAAAAAATAGAAAAAAAATAAAATAAAAATATTTCATGTTTTGGGTTTTTGCTGATTCGGCCCCTAGCTATGCATATTTGTCATTCTTTGATACAGCCACGTGGCCTTCAGCCATTGGCCCTGGGGGATGTTGACCGCCCGGTCAACTGGCCCCCCCCAGGACCACTTTCCACGGGTTGAGTGGCGGACCCAACTTCTCGGATTTTTCCCCACTCAACCCGATTCCCAATCGCCCAAACCCCGGGTCCGACTCACGCACGCCACACCCGAGACCCACGCCGGAGCCACCGCATCGAGATCCGCGCTTCTGATTTCCCTACCCGCGCGCTCCTTTCCGGATCATCCTCACGTATAAAGCTCAGCTCCGCCGCATTCTTTGATCATCTTTGGTTCCCCATTCTCTGTCCCGTGACCTCCACAGCAGCCCCTGAGGTGACAGCTCTCGGTTGCCCGTGTCGCAGCGAGGAGAGGGGCTGGTTTCCACTGATCCGGCGACTTAGCGCCGCCATGCTCCGCCCAGAGCAGGAGCTCGAGCCTCGGGCCGAGACACCCCTTGAGGCCACGACCAGGAGCTACCTCAGCTCCAGCATAGTCTCACCATCCGCCCAGGTAACCCCTTAGCTTCTCTATTTAGCTTAATTTCTAGTTTGCCCCAAATCGTACCGCCGCCGTGTTCCGTCGATTCCGACCACCTCGAGTACCCTTTCGATCATCGGAACCCATATTCACCTCCGCCTTTCCTCCACGCACCTTCTCCGCCCCTCCGTTCAACCCAGCTCGCACAGGAGCTGGGATTCGAATCCCATCGCCGTCGCTTCGCCGGGATTCATCCGCTCCGACGCACATACCACCTTCACGCCGCCTAACCGGGTCGAGGCATTTTGCCCTCGACCCGCGAAGCTTCTGAGCTACTTTGCAGGTCCAGAGGAGGCCATCTGAGGCTTCCCTAGATCCAGGCCAGGAGCTCTCCTCCGCCGACCTCGCCGGAGCCCCTCCAGGGCTCGGCTGGGCCATCGGAGACCACCATCAGCTGCGGGACTTCATCGCGAACCTTCTCCGATCTTCAGAGGCAGCAGAGGAGGACCACCGCGCTCGCACGAGGCCGGCTAAAGTCGCCGGCGACCTGTTCTTCCTGGATCCTCCCAGACCGTCGATCGTGTCTCCTCGCTCCAGGTGTGATCGGAGCCGTCCATCTGAGGAGCTGTTTCGAGCATCAGATCTGAGGAGACGCCATCTGGAGCGCCCACCAGCCAGACCCGTCAGATCAGCCACGTGGAGCGCATCCGACGGCCCGCTTAATAAAGGGTAAATTACCCTTAGGCCCAGCTTTTGTTTTTATTTCGTTTTAGTCCTGTAATTACTTTCGTCAGTTGTTTAGTTTTAGGGTATTTTGCACATTGGATTATGCCCCTGTTTGTGTGAGCCACGTGCTTCGTCACGTATATGTTTGGGTCATTTGCAACTTTAGTCCTGTAGTTCTGGATGTTCGTTAATGAATGAAATATTTTTAGTAATTGCATATATACCCCTGTGAGTGTTTTAATTGCACATGTGCGTCTATTAGTGGGTTATTTGCAATAAAGCCCCTGGACTTTTTGGTACGAGTTACCAAAAGGTCCTCGGACTTGTTTTTCTTACCAAAAGGTCCCTGAGTGCCCCAGGCACGCGCCATGCGCATGCGTTGCTGGGTTAATTGCACCTGGACCCCCAGAACTTCGGGTATTTGCACTTCAGTCCCTATGCACAGTGCCCTCTTTTGATTTTTGAATAAAATATCAAATCACCTCCAAATTCGATGAAAATTTGATACAAGGCTCCTGCCATGTTGTAGGATTTTTGAGAATTTTTGAGGACATTTTTGAGTTTATTTGTTATTTTTAAAAATTCAAAAACCTTTATTTCAGCCACTGTCTAGTTTTAAAAATCCTAAAAAAATATAAAAACCCCCTCAAAAATTCCATAAAAATTAGGTACTGTTTCTTTTGTGCTCTTTTAATTTCTAGCCAATTTTGGCTATTTTTCACTGAGTAAAAACCCTAAAAATTCAAAAACACCTAAAAACTCATAAAAATTATAATAAATAATTTAAAAACCCAAAAACAATAATTTTGGTGCTCAAATTTTCCTTGTTTTCTCTAGTATATAGGAAAATTACCTCCAGGCCCTCTTGAGATTTTTAGATATTTTATCTGGAGATTTTGGGCCTGGCTGGACAATACCCAGCATTTTTGCTACTGTTTGAATTTTAGAAAATAAAATATACATCATAAAAATCCCAAAAATTCACCAAAAACACTAAAAAACCTAAAAAACATAAAAACATTTTTGTTTGAATTTTTGTTTGATTTTTGACACATTAAATAAATTGCTAAAGTGTGCTTGTCTTTGTTTTCTTTTATTTTCTCACTATATTAAAAATCCAAAAAAATATAAAAATCATTAAAAATCACTAAAAATATTTTGTCTTTATTTTATTTCATTTTTACTACTTCGTAGGCCTTTGGCCAACCCGTGCTCCTTGAGTTCGACCCTGGGTGCTATACCAGGTTAATCCCATAGCTGGACCGCTTTGCTTTGTTTGGATTGATCTTTGATTTATTTAGTGGTCCGATATTTTTCTTGATTGACTTAGCTGAGCGATCGAGGTCGCAACGACCTATCTATATACCTTTACCTCTGTCGCTCGGCCGGTCATCAGAATGGTGCCGTTGCCGGGGAGCACGGCTTAGTAGTTCTTTCTATTTTTTATTTTCGTTTTGTTTTCGCGGCTTTTCGCGGCTTTTCGGAGCTCGCGGCTTTTCGCGGTTTTTGTTTATAGTTCCTTTTTGTTTTATTTTGTTTTATTTTTGTTTTCTTTTGTTTTTATTTTTTTATTTTGTGTGTTTATTTTATTTTACATTTTTGCACATATACCCTCACTGTTATTTTCATTTCTTTTTCCTTATTATTTGATTATTTTTGCCGGTCTGACCACTCTTCTCTTTTTCTTGCGAGGGCCCGAGGACCGCGGAGGCGACTTTCGAGGAGCCGGTGCAGCCGAGGAACTTGGAAGCGGCTTCCTTCTCTACGAAGCCGCAGGAGAGAGCGAGAGTGAAAGAGTTGAGTGGGTGAGGTTAGATTAGGCTTTTATTTTATTTTCATTCTTATTATTATTGTAATAATACAGGGACAAGACTTGGACACTTTTGGACTTGTGACTGTAGCGGGTTTGTTTCGCCGAGCACCGGTGTGCTCGGGGGACCCATTAGGACCTTCGCGGTTTTTCGCGGCTTTTTCGCGGTTTTCTTTTTCTTTTATTTCTGTCTTTTCCGGTTTTTCGCGGTTTTTGCTCGAGCCCCTAGACTTAGGATTTTCTGGTGAATGTGCCGTAATTAGTAGGATCCACACACCTAATTGCATATCTGTTCCCATAGATCGATAATTGGACCTACTTAAAATCAATAATAAAAATAACCGATTCACTAGCCTTCGTAGCCTACGTGCCGTAGCCCGTCCTGTAAAGCGCTTACTCCTACCCCCGATTTGTCGGACAGAGGAGGGACGGGCCAAGACCGGACTCTTTGGCTTGGAGGTCGGTGACCGGTTAGACGGTTCTTCGCTAGACTTGCTCGCCTAGGACTCGGCTTTACCGCTGCATCATTTAGGTTAGTTTTATTTCTGTCTTTACTTTTATGCGCGGATCATATTGCATGTAGAGAGCTGGAGACAGGTACGCATTTCTGACTTTGCATGCATCATTGATTTATCGTGCATCGGCTTTTTCGTCTTCTCCCCCCTGTTTTGGACTTAATAATCAGGAGAACCGAAAAATTCGTTAGGCCTTTTGTTTGTTTTGAAAAATATTAAAAAAGTGAAACCATAAAATTGGGACTGCTAAGATTATTGATCTTAAAATTCGCTCACCCTAAAAATTTTGTCTTGGGGAGAGCAACCCCCTCATTGATTGGTTTGGATGCGCGAGAGAGTGACCTGCACCCTAGGTAGAGCCCCCCGCTGCTAGTCCCGACTGACTACCGACTCTTCCGTGCGGGCCAGTCGGTTGGGTTAGCATCGGATATCCCAACAGGTCACGTAAGCGCTTTGATATTCTGTTTGTTCACCAAAATACAATCGACAAGATAATTTGACCGAACTTTCACGATCTTCAGCTCGCGTTGCGTTGGTGAACCGGGGGTTTGTTTTCAGATCATAATTTTTCCAGATCTCATCCGCCCTACTCGCCAGATCAAGATGATGGGTAGACGGTCTCTTAGGCAGCCTCTGGTTGCACCGCTTTCGGGCGCGTCTACCTCATCATCTAGGTTGGCTCGCGAGAGCTCAGACCCGCTCTCCGAGCCCGAGTACGACTCCACCTTGTTCCCCCTCGATCCCCTTTCTGATCTACCTGAGAGACACGAGCCCGAGGAGAGATTGATACATTTGACAGCACCTGAGTTGGGCTCATTTGATTTTGCAGACGTCGACATGGCCGGAGCCGGCAGTTCAGACGATCACTCCCGTCAGCCAGAGCATATTGTACTAGACCAGGGAGCGATCAACTCCACCCTGATCGCATCACTCGATACAGTCCAGCAGCAGCTCCGCGATCAGGGGGCATTTATGATTGAGATGAGGAGAGAGTTGGAGAGGCTCAGAGCAGAGCGAGACCAGCAGAGCGAGCCCGAGGAGCCCGATGATGCACAGGCACGAGCCGCAACAGCAGCCGCAGCAGCCGCGGCCGCCGCTGCAGCGGCAGCAGCCGCAGGAGGAGGAGGACCACCTAGACCGATGCGGGAGTTGCACAACCCCGGATCTACACTGATGCACCATTGGGTGGTGGTACCGGCTATCGTGGGGGACTTCAAGTTCCCCCCGAACACCCTGCAGATGCTTCCTCGTTTTCACGGACTCGCCACTGAGGAGCCCCACCTTCACCTCCAGGAGTTCCTGATGATTTGCAGCACTGTCCACGATCGCCACGTGGACCAGGACACGATCCGGATGATAGCCTTCCCATTTTCACTGGCAGATAGAGCAGCCACCTGGCTGAAGCATCTTGGGAGGTTTGTCTATACCTGGGAGCAGCTCCGCACCGAGTACTTGAACAAGTACTATCCACTCGGGCGGACGAATGCAGCGAGGGCCCTGATCAGCAACTTCTCCATGTTCCCCAACGAGCAGTTTCACGAGGCATGGGAGAGGTTCCGAGAGCTTTTGGACAGATGCCCGCACCACGACATCACGAAGCCGAACCTTGTGCAGAGCTTTTTCAGCGGGTTGACACCAGAGCTACAGGGCCTGGTGAATGCTTCTTGCGGCGGGTCCTACTTCGCCAAGGACCACGACCAGGTCTGGGCCATCTTCGAGGAGATGGCTGAGAACTACATGGTGATGTCTCAGACCAGGTTGTATACTCAGAAGACCCAGCCACATCAGCCAGGACCCGTGCAGTACCAGCGGATAGCATGGGTAGATGCATGTCCATCCAGTTCGTCCGCAGCAGCAGCAGCACAAGCAGAGTCATCAGCTGCGGACATGGGCATTATCAGCGAGAAGCTGGACCGCATGGAGCTGATAGAGAAGAAGCAGTGCCAGAGTATCACGCAGATGGAGCAGATGGCACAGGTTCTGAGCGACATGAAGACACAGCTCATGTGTCTCCAGGAGACACAGACGGCTTCTCAGCCCCGTCTTCAGTCGCGAGGCGACGCCGGCAGCAGCAGCAGCTCGTCCCAGCGCTCCAGCACCCACATGCAGCCTAGACAGGTTCACCTTGTACAGGCGGAGCCGTACCAGCAGCCGCAACCCACCTACCAGTCCCCACCATCTCCAGAGATGCAGATGGTGGTCTACCAGCCGGACCAGCCTCTGGCAGTACTCCCGCCAGCCCCCTACGATGCCGAGCCGTTGATGGATGTCAACGGGATTTGGTATGACCGTCCCCAGCCTGGGATCCGACGAGACCATCCCGGATTCAGGTGGGGGAGTGGTGGTACCCAGCCCCAGCAGCAGCCGTCAGGACAGGGAGGGCAGTACTCCCAGCAGAGAGACCAGCACCAGCCGCAGCAGCAGCCCCCAACATATCAGCAGCACCAGACATCATCCTACGGTCCTCGTCCCTATCAGCAGCAGGGACAGTCATGGAGACGTGAGCAGCAGGCTCACCCGGGATATCAGCAGCAGCACCCTCCATCATACCCCTCTTACCAGCACCAGCAGCAGCAGTTCCAGTCGCCTCACCCACAGAGAGGCCACCCGTCGGGCTCCCACGAGAGCCCCGCTTTGGATGACATCGCCCGCCTCCTCACGGACCAGCAGGACACATTTAGACGGGAGATGGACGAGTTCCGCCAGGAGATGCGAGACCTGGTGAGAGGGAAGGCCGCCATACCAGCCCAGATAGAGCCGAATCCGAACAACCTCAAGAGGAAATCTGAGCAGGTAGTACATATTGAGTTAGCCACTCCTAGTGACCCATTTGATGATACATCTTCGGATCTATTTGATGCTGATTTTGTCACACTTAGGAGCGGTAGGACCCCAGCAGGCGGCGGCGCCTCATCTGAGCTGCATCCCGAGGCGCCACAGGAGGAGGAGAGCGGTACTGAGGCCGCTCCAGACGATGACGGTGGCACTGAGGCCACCAAGGATGCTGATCCCACCGGCGGTACTGAGGCCGCCGCTTCACCAGATCTAGGAGGTGGTACTGATGCCACCCGTTCAGCCGAGCCAGCCCGCGGTACTGAGGCCGCACGACGTCTACCAGCAGCAGCAGCAGAGCCAGCCTGTGGTGGTACTGAGGCCACCGGTGTTTGTACAGATAGAGATGATGTTTTTCCTCGTATTCCTGTATCTCAGAACTCTGTTGTGAATAAAGGAAAAGGTTTACTTTCTTCTGGTCCCACTGTGGTGCATGATGAACCCACATTTCATCATCTTTATTCTATCATTTTGGCACCAAAAACCCTAGCAAATGCCTGTAAATAGCATTAAATCAAGCATCTTAGCATTCATGCATATGCATCTCAACAGTGTATAAATGACTGTAATTAAGGCCTAAATTATAGAATAAATAAAGAAAAGAAAAAGAATAAAATATTGTAAATATTTTATGACCCAAAAACCCCGAGACCTAGGCATCTTGATGAATAGGTCGACAAGGAATAAAGTAGGGGGAGATAAGGTCAAAAACACAGTCAAAATACCTTTATATTTTATCCATTCTTTATTCATTTTGGGACCTATTTTTGGTTCCACTTTTTGTACATCAAATAAAGAAACTTTGTATATGAAAGTTGTAGATAATTTTATAAAGAAAAATACAAAATTGATTTCACAGAAAAAGAATGTACAGATGAAAAGTTATGGTCTGAATAAGAATCCAAAATCCCAACTTCCCAGACCCGTATCTCACAACTGACAACTCCAAATGCAGTGTACTCACCTTTAATTGTATATAGAATAAAATAATCTATCCAATGGCGGTGGTTTCGCATTTGGCGGAGCTACGGTTTGAAAGTTGAGTTTTGGACCCTCATTGTATACTTGTACTGAATAAAATATTCAATTTATTATTTATTCATTATTTTTATTTTTATATTTTTATAATTTTGTAAATATTACTTATAATATATATATATGCATTAAAATTGAAATAAAATGCAAAGAAAAATAAAAATAAAAAATACTTGTATAAAGACTACATAGGTATACTGCATATACCTATACCTGTATAAAATACACTTGTATTTTATTAAATATACAAAACATATCAGAAAAATAAAAATATATTTATGTGTATAAAAGTATGTTACAATTTTATAAAATAATAAATAAAAATAATCAAATTAGAAATACCTAAATAAAAATAAAATATTAAAATACATAGGTATTATACCTATATAAGGTTAAAAAGGCAACTTGTAAAAATACAAGTCATAAAAATAATTAAAAATCAAAATAAAATACTACATAAAATTCTAAACATTTTTTATTTTATAACTTTTATCTAATTCGGCCATTTAGTATTTTAAAAAGAATTAACAAAATATTTTTTTAGGGTTTTTCCTGGTTGGTCCACTTGGACCAACCAGGAGGCCAGGACTGTTGACCTAGGTCAACAGTCTGACCTACCCCCTGTAGCCCGTGTCAGGCTCGGTTTTTGAGCCATCTTTGTGGCTTTTTCCCAGCCGATTCTTTCATGTTTGCGTGTTGCTTCCTTCTGCAACATTGCTCACCAACCATCTATCTCACTCGCCCAAGCTTAATCTTGGTCTTCGGACCCAAGATTTGCAAGATATTCATTGATCTTTGGACCCCTGTCACCTTAGGTCAAACCGCATAAAACCAACCCCCCTACTTTGAATTCAAATGGAACACCTTCGGTCCACCACCTCGCACCTCTCCCGTGCTCCAGAGCCACCTGGAGGTGACAGCTCCGACGTGAGCTCTTCAGCCAAGGCAACCGAGGTCGGAGGCGTCTCCACCACCTCCCGCGAAGTCGCCGGTCGAGGTACCTTCCTTCCCTCTGGCTCCGGCCATTGAGGGTTCGCCCCGCCTTTTTATTTAGCCCATTAGCTTCCTGTTACCCGTAGCTTTAAAAGCCCTCAAGAAATTCCGAGTTCCATTCACTCCTTCGCCAAATCGATCATCCTCGCCGGAGCGCATCTCCGGCCACCTATCGTCACCTCGCCTCGCGCATCGATTAGGCCCATTCCAGGTCCAGGCACTTTGCCCTGGACCTTCTAATGCTTTTTGCAGGTCCAAGTTCACTCATGGAAGCCTGGAGGCGAATCTGGAGCTTCGCCGAATCTGGTCAAGATCAAAAACACCGCACAATTGTGCACAATTTTGTTGCATATCATCTTCTCCTTCTTCTCTTGCATCATCCCCACTCTTCTCGAATAATCAAGATGATGGGACGGAGATCTCTTAGGCCGACTTTGTCGGCACCGCTATCTAGCACTCCTCCTTACTCATCTAGGAATGTCTCGGAGAGTCCGCTCTCCGAGCCCGAGTTTACATCCACCCTGTTCCCCCTCGACCACCCTTCCCATTCTCCTTCTCTCAGTCCAATTGTGTCAGAATTCAGTGCATCACAGAGTTCGGCTTATTCTACAGCACCTGAAATGGCCTCATTTGCTTTTTCAGAAAATCCAGCAATGGCAGACAGAGGCGAGCACCAAGATGACCACGATCACCCTCCGTTCATTATTGATCAAGCGGCCATCAACAATTCCTTGCTAGCGTCCCTGGAAAATATGCAGAGACAGATCCGTGACCAGGGAACATTCATGGGTGATCTGATGAGAGAGATAGCACAGCTGAGAGAAAACCGACCTGGGGGCGGTGGCGGTGGAGGAGGAGGAGGACCCGATGCAGGAGGAGGCGACCCAGACGGTGAGCGACCGCCACAGACTATCATGAGGGAACTGCACAACCCAGCTTCATCCCTCACTCACCGGTGGATCAGACTCCCGCCAATCCACGGAGACTTCGAGCTTCGGCACCACACGATTCAGTTGCTACCCAAGTTTCACGGGTTGCCGACCGAAGAGCCGCACCTCCACCTCCAAGAATTTGAAATGATATGCAGCACTATCCATGATCGGTTGATGACCGAGGACACTATCAAGATGATCGCCTTCCCGTTCTCATTGGTTGACAGAGCCGCCTACTGGCTCAAACACCTTGGGCGATTCGTCGATACTTGGGCAGATCTCCGGTCCGCATATTTGAAGAAATACTATCCTCTCGGCCGGACCAACGCAGCTCGAGCAATGATCAGCAATTTCGTCATGATCCCAAACGAACAGTTTCATGAAGCATGGGATCGATTCAGAGAGCTCATTGACCGGTGTCCACATCATGATATCTCCAAGCCCAACCTGGTGCAGAGTTTCTTCTGTGGGCTGACACCGGAGCTGCAGGGGCTTGTGAACGCCTCTTGCGGTGGGTCATATTTCTCCAAGGGAGAAGACGACGTCTGGGCCATCTATGAAGGCATGGCAGAGAACTCTATAGTGATGACCCAGGCCAGAGTCTACACTCAGCAGAAGCCCCCGCAAGGAGCGGGATCATTTCAGAGGATCGCTCGCATCGATGCCGGTCCCAGCACAACGTCGGCAGCCGCAGCCCAAGCCGAATCAGCAGCCGTCGACATGGGCATTATTAGCGAAAAGTTGGACCGCATGGAGATCCTTGAGAAGAAGCAGAACCAAGGTCTAGCCCAGATGGACCTTCTCACCAAAACCATGAGTGACCTGAAGACTCAAATTCTATGTATTCAGGAGGCACAAGCCCATTCCCAACAGCCTCCCAGGTCACAGGTTGCTTCCAGCAGCAGCAATCCCAACCAGGCCTCCACCTCATACCGCCAGGTGAACCATATCCAGGCGGAGCCGGTTCCATTGCTGCAATACCATTCAGAGCAACCGCCATCTTCGGACACGCAGATGGTGGTCTATCAGCCGGAGCAGCCACTGGCAGTTCTTCCTCCACCCTCCTTCGAGCAGGAACCGTTGATGGAAGTCAACGGGATTTGGTATGACCGATACCCTCAGCCCGCAATTCGTAGGGATCACCCCGGATTCCGGTGGGGTAATGGTGGATCCTCGTCCCAGCAGCATCCTCCTGCCCAAGGACAGCAGAACAGCCAGCCGACACAACAGCAACAACCCCAGTATGCCCATCAGCAACCATACCAGAGTGGTCCTCGTCCCTCCTATCAGGGACAGCAGTGGAGGCAGCGACAGCCGCCTCAGCAGTCTTATCACCAGCCTTCCCCCCAGTATCAGCAACAACACCAGCAGCAACAACCCCATTTCCAGCAGGGACAGACATCCGGTTCTCAGGGTCCAGCCTATGAGAACCCAGCCCTTGACGATCTTGCCCGCTTGCTATCTGAACAGCGAGCATCTTTCAGGCAAGAAATGGATGAGTTCCGGCAGGAGATGCGGGACATCATCAAGGGCAAAGCCGCCATACCCGCTCAGATCGAACCTAACCCTAATAACCTAAAAAGAAAATCTGAGCAGGTAGAGTTCACAGAGGATACCTCTCCTAGTGATTACTTCAGTGACATGTCTTATTCCTATTATGATGCTGATTTTGTTACTACTAGGAGCGGTAGGATGCCAGCCGGCGGCGCCTCTTCTGAGCGACAGCCAGATGCAGGATCAAGAGCGCCAGAGGAGCAGAGGAGCGGTGCTGATACCGCACATGATGATGTTGAAGACGGTGGTGCTGATGCCACCAATGATGGAGTCCAGGACAACGGTGCTGATGCCGTTGTGATACCAGATGCAGACGGTGGTGCTGATGCCACCATTTTGGATGCTGAACCAGAGCGCGGTGCTGATGCCGCGAAGACCGGTGTTAGTGGTGGTACTGAGGCCACCACATCCACTTTTGTTGAGCCATCTGTGATGTTACCACATTTTGTATCTAGAGACTGTGGGAACAAAAACAAAAACAAAAATATGAATAAAGGAAAGGTTTTTGTTCAAATTGCGGATCCATATGTGGTGAATGATGATTATCGTATGGATTCTCCGTCTTCACAGGCACAGGGACCGAATCCTAGTCCTCCATCTGAGGAGGCCCCTACCATCCCCTTCCCTGAGGCACTTCGCCGAGCGAAGGGGAATAAAAAAGAAAATCCAAAAAAGAGCCAACAGGTAGAGTTCGGCAACGAGATGATTGACAGATTTCATATTCAGCTGACTCTACGAGAAGCATTTGAACATATCCCCTTCTTCAAGAAGAATTTGAAAGAAACAACTACTGTCCGAAGGAAGAAGAGGCACAGAGATCAAATCCATATGCTCACTCATGACACTTGCTGTGCCATTCAGAAAACACTGCCAGCCAAGCGACCAGACGCAGGAGCTCCCTATGTCAGATGCGAGATTCAGGAGCAGCAATTTGATCGTACTCTATTAGACAGCGGCTCTTCAATTAACCTCCTTCCGGCAACCTTACTCAAGCAGTTCGAGTTTGGCCCTCTTCTTCGGAGCAGAACCGTCCTTCAGTTTGCTGATAGGTCGATTAAGAGGCCGAAGGGGTTATTGAAAGACGTGGTCGTTACCATTCAGGGTCTGCAATTCCCCGTGGACTTCGTCGTGTTGGACATGGAGATCCCTGAGTCGGTAACTGATGCCCCCATCATTCTCGGACGTCCATTCTTGGCCACAGCCAAGGCGGTGACCGATCATGATAGTGGGAAGGTATGCTTTCGCGTAGAGGGCGAAACCATACAAATAGAGACGATCGAAGAGATCAGAGCCAGAGAGGCAGAATGCTCAGAACAGTCCAGCGAAGCCGAGCAGATGACAGAAGAGGAGTTAGACATCCACCAGGTTTGTGATTTTGAGATGACTGATGACGAATCCAACTGGAAAGATCCTGTAGCACCGACCCTCGCCTTGCCTACAGATTCACTGTATCTCAAGCTCATGGCAGTCGAGAGCCGGGAGAGCACATCCCTGGATGAGGATATCTCTGAGGCTGACAGTGTTGTGATGAGTGGTGCTGAGGAATTTCAATCTTGCTCATCTTCTTCTGACCCCTCGGATTCAGACATTGACTGGGATGACTTTGATGATTATTTGCCTTGTCTGATTCCTACTGAGCCAACAACCATGACAGAGTGCGAGCCAGTGCAGTTTATTGATGATTTAGCAGGCCGCCCTTCGTCAGCAATTCATGCAGAGCGAGAGTTCTCCCATGCAGACCTGGTAGCCTTCACACAAACATATCAGAAGCCAGATCTGCCACCTCCCAGTTGTCCAGAACGGAAACCTCTGTCGCAGTCGATGAAGTACAGATTCCTTGCTGGAGCGCCAGAAATGCACCCAGTCATTATCTCAGCAGATTTGACTGGAGAGCAAGAATCTCGTTTGATGGAGGTTCTTGAAAGAAACCGCAAGGCAATCGGTTGGAGTATAGCTGATCTCCAAGGGCTGAGCCCAAATCTTTGCTCTCACCACATCTATCTTGAAGATAACGCTAAGCCGTCGCGTGAGTTCCAACGATGGCTGAACCCGAATCTTCGAGACGTAGTCATGAAAGAAATTTCAAGGTGGTGGAGCGCCGATTTCATCTATCCCATCTCCGACTCCAAATGGGTAAGTCCATTACATGTGGTACCTAAGAAGACGGGTATCACTACAGTTGTTAATGAGTCTGGAGAGGAGATCGCCACCAGAGTACCAACTTCTTGGAGGGTCTGTGTGGACTACAGACGATTGAATGAGGCCACCAAGAAGTATCACTTCCCGCTTCCCTTCATTGATCAGATTATCGAGCGGTTAGCTGGGAAGAGCCATTACTGTTTTCTTGATGGGTACTCTGGATACAATCAGGTGGCCATTGCGCCCGAAGACCAGGAGAAAACGACATTCACCTGTCCGTTTGGGACTTATGCTTTCAGACGGATGCCCTTTGGTCTATGTAACGCTCCGGCGACATTCCAAAGGTGCATGTTGTCCATCTTCTCGGATATGGTGGGTGACTGTTTAGAGGTCTTCATGGATGACTTCTCGGTCTATGGCGACGGGTTCGACGCTTGTCTTGACTGCCTAGACCGTGTGCTGAAGCGCTGTATTGAGGTCAATCTTGTCTTATCCTGGGAGAAGAGTCATTTCATGATGACTCAAGGGACGGTCCTTGGTCATATCGTCTCCAACAGGGGCATGGAGGTCGATCCGGCTAAGATGGATATCATCAGAAAACTCAATCCGCCGTCCAATCTGCGTCAGTTACGGTCTTTTCTAGGGCATGTCGGTTTCTACCGACGGTTCATTCAGGACTTCAGTCGAATTGCCCGACCGCTTACTGACTTGCTGACCAAAGACACCGAGTTTATTGTTAATGATAAGTGTCTTGAAGCATTTGAGACTCTCAAGAATATGGTTGTCTCAGCTCCTGTCCTTCAGCCACCCGATTGGTCTCTCCCATTCGAGATCATGACGGATGCTTCAGATTTTGCCGTTGGGGCTGTGCTTGGATAGAGGAGGGATGGATTACCTTTTGCCATCCACTACGCCAGCCGGACTTTGGATGCCGCGCAGCGGAATTACACTGTGACTGAGAAAGAAATGCTGGCTGTAGTCTTCGCTCTTGATAAGTATTGATCATATATTCTCGGATCTAGAGTAACAATCTACACTGATCATACCACCATCCGGTACTTAATGGCTAAGAAGGATGCCAAAGCACGTCTCACCAGATGGATCCTTCTACTCCAGGAATTTGATAGTGAGATTAAGGGTAAACCTGGAGTCAAGAATGTGGTGGCGGATCATCTCTCCAGATTGGAGAATCTTGAGGAATCTGAGCCCAGCGCACCTATCACTGAGACATTTCCAGATGAGGCGATCTTGGCTGTCACCTCACTCCCGTGGTATGCTGACTTTGTAAACTATCTTGTTGCCAAGACAGTCCCTCAGGGTTGGCCCAGGCAGAAACTTGAGACCTTCCTAGCTAAGGCCAAGTTTTATCATTGGGAGGATCCCGTCCTTTATCATGAAGGAGGGGATAGTATCTGGAGGAGGTGCATTCCTCAAGAAGAGCAGCATAGCGTCCTCACATACTGCCACAAGCTTGAGGCAGGAGGACATCATTCTGGAAAAAGGACAGCACAGAAGGTGCTTCAATCCGACCTATGGTGGCCTACTCTCTTCAAGGATTCTGATGAGTTCGTGAAGAGATGTACTGACTGTCAGAAAATGGGAACCTGCGGACAGAGAGACATGATGTCCATGCAACCCATTCACTTCTGTGAGGTTTTTGATGCATGGGGGATTGATTTCATGGGCCCATTTCCTAAAAGTCAGGGATTCGAGCATATTTTGCTCGCTGTGGATTATGTCAGCCGATGGGTTGAGGCCATCCCCGCCCGAGCCGCAGATGCTAAAACCGTTTGCAAATTTTTGAGGAAAAATATCATTTCACGGTTCGGTGTACCTAGAGTCTTGATTTCAGACGGGGGGTCTCACTTCATCAATGACAAAGTCAGGGCCCTTGCAGACGAGTTCGGCATTGACCATCGGGTTGCCACTCCTTATCACCCTCAGACTAATGGTCTTGCCGAAGTATCGAACAGGGAGATAAAGACTATCTTGCAGAAAGTTGTCCGCCCAGACCGAAAGGATTGGTCACAGCTTTTGGACTCGGTCTTGTGGGCTTATCGGACTTCTTTCAAGAATCCATTGGGGACATCTTCCTTTCGTCTCGTCTATGGCAAGCCGTGCCATTTGCCAGTGGAGATCAAGCATAAATCTTTTTGGGCAGTTACTGAGTTGCTTTTAGACCCCGAGAGTATAGGAGACCAAAGAAGAGCTGAATTGGCAGCCCTGAAGGAACTTAGAGACACAGCCTTTTCGAACAGCTTACTGTACAAAGAGAAAGTGAAGACATGGCACGATTCGCATATCAACCATAAACAGTTTGAGCCAGATCAGAGAGTATGGTTGTTTGATTCCAGGCTGAAATTATTCCCAGGGAAATTGCAGAGCAAGTGGAAAGGACCGTATGTGGTCAGGAAGGTACATGACAATGGCAGCATCGACATATCCGAACCGTCATCTTCCTCTACCTTCCGCGTCA
Organism: Ottelia alismoides; assembly: GCA_037367405.1. Classification (NCBI taxonomy): domain Eukaryota; kingdom Viridiplantae; phylum Streptophyta; class Magnoliopsida; order Alismatales; family Hydrocharitaceae; genus Ottelia; species Ottelia alismoides. The sequence goes on along the minus strand of JAZKJV010003225.1, from coordinate 127,940 downwards.
ATGGTCAACGCTTGAAATTATATCTTGATCATGATCCGCCGACCATTGACGTTGCCCCCATTCTTCTGGTATGAGATGTGTCCTTTGACTCTCATCATCTACATCTCATACATGGTGATCAATTCTATCTTCCGCTGTACAGATCCATCTGTTTATATCACTTTGTTGTCGGTTGATTTATTTTCTTATTTTCTTCTTTTCTTCTTTTCCTTTTCTATTTTCTATATCTATAAAAAAGGTGCCGCTCTTGTAGACAGTTTTCCATACTTAGGACGTACTTTGTCCTAAGTATAGGGGGGCGTGCACCCCGAGTTTTTCTATTCTTTTCGATCCGATCCGTTGTCTCCTCTTCTTGTCTATACTTAGGGATATCTTACCCTAAGTATAGGGGGAGACAATCTGAGTACGATCTGTTCATTCCCACCCTTGACCCTCCCTGCGTTGTGTACAGTCTGCTATACTTAGGATTATTTGATCCTAAGTATAGGGGGGACGGTCAACTTCTCATTGATTCATTTTATTTATTCTTTAGACTTGCCTATACTTAGTACGAGTTATGTCTTCTCTTTTCTCTCCGATCTATGAGGACATAGCTCAAGCTAAGTATAGGGGGGTCGTATATACTACGTATATACTTTAGCCATAACTCGTACTTTCGTATTTTCCTAATAATATGGCTAAAAATTCTTTAAAATTCATTAAAAATCCTTAATAAAAAAATGTGATTATTCCTCAAATTCTTTTTGTATTTACTGATTAATAAATCAGGTGAAAATGTTTTTTGCAAAATGTTTGAAAAATAGTTTGAAAATCTTTGTGAACATCTATTGAAAACTATTTTGAAAATATTTTGTTACATGTTTTCAACCTGTGTGAAAAATGTGTGTTTTGTAAAACTTCTTTTCTTTGTGTGAAATAAAATGTTTGAAAAATGATTTGCAAATGGTTGAAAAATGGTTGCAAAAATGTTTTGAAAAACCTATATATACTGTTTTGAAAACCTTTGCAAAATGATTTTCAAATGTGTGTAAAATGTTTGTAAAAACTATTTTGGACTATAGTTTTCAAAAATTTTGTGAAAAGCTTGTGTCAAATAAGTTTGAGGAATATACACATCACACCAAAATCCATCTTATGTATATATGTATAAAAGTGACCACTTACCCTTGTAATTTCTAAAATCCACTTCTTGTATATATAAAGAAGCACTCCCGTGTACATAGTTTTCACCTTGTTTTCAGCCAAAATCTTTTTGTTTTCAAAAATTCCCAAAAAGATTTGCAAAAATTAAAATCCAAAAACATTTGAAAAATCTTTTTGAAAATACAAAAAAATGCATGCATCATCTTTTCAAAATCCATAAAAAGTTCAAAATCTTTGAAAATTGCATCACAAAAATATTTTCTGCATTGCATTGCACAGCATTCGCATTTTTCGGATTGAGTTTGATAGTTGAACAAGTCTAAGTAAAATCCGAAGATTGGAGCTTGATTGGACCTTAAAATCTACCTAATAACAGGAACCTTGTAGGAACTGGGTTTGAGGTACTTCAGGTCTAGTTGACTTAATTCTTTGAGGATCACGAGACTGGGTTCAATGGATTCTTGACTGCCTAAGTAGAGTATTTCGGAGCACACGCACGACTCTTGTTGATAATGACCTAACTTGGACACCTGCACCTTTCACATGGCTCAACTCAGTTGGAGTGGTGAGGGGATTGGATTTGCCGGTATGAGACGCACACAAGTGGAAACACTTGTCCTCCTCTAGGGAGGGAAGTGCACCCCAACCCGTCCAGTGATTAGGAAGTCTAAAGACAGGAGACTGTGGGTTGCGATAAAGCTTCAAAAGAGGGATAGTCTACTGGCTCAAGAGGAAAAACTCCTTATGTAAATGCTGCTGTGAATAGTATTTCAAAAAAAAAAAAAAGAAAAAGTTCAGGCATGTACAAAAATAAAAAGCCTTCAAAGTATGTACATATGTTGTAAAGTCAATAAGCAAGCTTGAGTTCCAAAGTCATATCATGTGAGCCTGCAGCAGGATGACTTGACTACACTGGTCTTGCATCCAAGGATAGGTAGCTACACTGGCTACCGTCCATTCTTCTCTTCACCCCCTCCTCTTGAGCTGGTTGCCACTTGAACTTAGAAGGGAATACCCCGCTCCTCGAGGATGGAGTTGCTGGATTGGGGAATCATTGGGTTGTCGTACTGGAGAAGTCAGTTTCTTTGTCATTCTAGTTGGGGAGAGCCACCATCACTTACACTGTACAAGTCAGATTCATCATCGTAAGGGTTTACGTATGAATTGAAGTATTTCTGACCTGGCTATTGAGGAGACTTGGACAGAGTTTTGGGATTCTCAAGGACTGTTGGATTTCAAAGTCGGTTCTCAATAAGGTTCCGCCCGCACTAAAACTCCAAAGGTCCAACTTAAGCTCCAAACTTTGATTTTGTGAAGACTAGTTTGATAATTAAATTTAGTCCATCTTTTTTCTTTTTCTTTTCTTTGTTTTCTTTTCTGCACTTATTGCATAAGTGTTTGCTAGGGACTAGCAAAGGTAAAGTATAGGGGGATGATGAACCCACATTTCATCATCTTTATTCTATCATTTTGGCACCAAAAACCCTAGCAAATGCCTGTAAATAGCCTTAAATCAAGCATCTTAGCATTCATGCATATGCATCTCAACAGTGTATAAATGACTGTAATTAAGGCCAAAATTATAGAATAAATAAAGAAAAGAAAAAGAATAAAATATTGTAAATATTTTATGACCCAAAAACCCCGAGACCTAGGCATCTTGATGAATAGGTCGACAAGGAATAAAGTAGGGGGAGATAAGGTCAAAAACACAGTCAAAATACCTTTATATTTTATCCATTCTTTATTCATTTTGGGACCTATTTTTGGTTCCACTTTTTGTACATCAAATAAAGAAACTTTGTATATGAAAGTTGTAGATAATTTTATAAAGAAAAATACAAAATTGATTTCACAGAAAAAGAATGTACAGATGAAAAGTTATGGTCTGAATAAGAATCCAAAATCCCAACTTCCCAGACCCGTATCTCACAACTGACAACTCCAAATGCAGTGTACTCACCTTTAGTTGTATATAGAATAAAATAATCTATCCAATAGCGGTGGTTTCGCATTTGGCGGAGCTACGGTTTGAAAGTTGAGTTTTGGACCCTCATTGTATACTTGTACTGAATAAAATATTCAATTTATTATTTATTCATTATTTTTATTTTTATATTTTTATAATTTTGTAAATATTACTTATAATATATATATGCATTAAAATTGAAATAAAATGCAAAGAAAAAAATAAAAATAAAAATACTTTTATAAAGACTACATAGGTATACTGCATATACCTATACCTGTATAAAATACACTTGTATTTTATTAAATATACAAAACATATCAGAAAAATAAAATAAAAATATATTTATGTGTATAAAAGTATGTTACAATTTTATAAAATAATAAATAAAAATAATCAAATTAGAAATACCTAAATAAAAATAAAATATTAAAATACATAGGTATTATACCTATATAAGGTTAAAAAGGCAACTTGTAAAATACAAGTCATAAAAATAATTAAAAATCAAAATAAAATACTACATAAAATTCTAAACATTTTTTATTTTATAACTTTTATCTAATTCGGCCATTTAGTATTTTAAAAAGAATTAACAAAATATTTTTTTTAGGGTTTTTTCCTGGTTGGTCCACGTGGACCAACCAGGAGGCCAGGACTGTTGACCTAGGTCAACAGTCTGACCTACCCCCTGTAGCCCGTGTCAGGCTCGGTTTTTGAGCCATCTTTGTGGCTTTTTCCCAGCCGATTCTTTCATGTTTTCGTGTTGCTTCCTTCTGCAAAATTGCTCACCAACCATCTATCTCACTCGCCCAAGCTTAATCTTGGTCTTCGGACCCAAGATTTGCAAGATATTCATTGATCTTTGGACCCCTGTCACCTTAGGTCAAACCGCATAAAACCAACCCCCCTACTTTGAATTCAAATGGAACACCTTCGGTCCACCATCTCGCGCCTCTCCCGTGCTCCAGAGCCACCTGGAGGTGACAGCTCCGACGTGAGCTCTTCAGCCAAGGCAACCGAGGTCGGAGGCGTCTCCACCACCTCCCGCGAAGTCGCCGGTCGAGGTACCTTCCTTCCCTCTGGCTCCGGCCATTGAGGGTTCGCCCCGCCTTTTTATTTAGCCCATTAGCTTCCTGTTACCCGTAGCTTTAAAAGCCCTCAAGAAATTCCGAGTTCCATTCACTCCTTCGCCAAATCGATCATCCTCGCCGGAGCGCATCTCCGGCCACCTATCGTCACCTCGCCTCGCGCATCGATTAGGCCCATTCCAGGTCCAGGCACTTTGCCCTGGACCTTCTAATGCTTTTTGCAGGTCCAAGTTCACTCATGGAAGCCTGGAGGCGAATCTGGAGCTTCGCCGGAGCTAGCGGAGCTCTATAGCTCCGCCGCCCTTCAGCGAGCCCCTCGGCCATCGCCGGGGCTTTTTGTCGCCACCAGTCGATAGAGAAGGACCAGGGGACGCTTCACGGTCATTTTGAAGCCCTAACTACGCCGGAGGACGAAGATCTGGAGCGGCGAAGTCCGCCTCGCCGGCGTTCTTCGCTGTTCTTCCTCATCGCCCCCAAGCCGTTGGATCGAGGAGCCCTCCCCAGGTCGAGCAGACGCCGTTGGATCGCGCCTCGACTTCACCGTCCGATCATCCCCTGATGATCTAATCTCCGCCGTCCGAGCGAAGCGTCATCGACCCGTTGGATTCACGCCACGTGTATAAGTGAAGACCGAGAGCCGTTGGATCCACGCGTCGAGGGTATTTTGCATCTACACCCTCGCGCCTTTTGTATTTACTTTTTAGTCTTTAAACTTTTGTCTGTAGTTTAAATATTTTGTAATATTTGCAAAGAGGCCCCAGACTTTCAATATTTGCATTTAGGTCCTCAGCCACGTCACCTCACGTGACCTGTACACGTGAGGTGTGGGCATTTTGCAGAGGAACCCCCGTACGTTTGTGTATTTCGTTTTAGTCCTGAAACTATAGTATAAAGTGTAAACTTTTTGGACATATTGCAAGTAGGCCCCCAGGGTTTTGATATATTGCATTTTAGTCCTCGCCAGGCGCGTGCAAGTCACGCGCCCTGGTGGGTAAATTTCTAGGAAGCCCAGGCGGCTTTTGTAATTGCTTCTTGGTATTAAAAATTGAATATTCAGTGTATATTTTTGTGGAAAATTGCATGTAGGCCCTGGATGTTTGATATATTGCACATATACCCCTGCCAGGCCTGATTATTAATTCGATGCTTGTTGTATTTATTTGAATGATCATTTTAAGTCCAAAAATTTCACAAAAATAGACTTAAGTATCTGGACACGTGTACTTTGACGCCACGTATTTAGTTTTTGATTTTACTTTATTTTCATATTTATTAAAAATCAAAAACAGCCTTTTTGTGTACTGTCTACCTTAGAAAATACCAAAAAATTATTAAAACACCTCCAAAAATTCTAAAAAATCACCTAGTGTCTATTTTAGCTTATTTTAGTGTCAGTCCAAAAATCATTAAAAATCTCAAAAGAAAAACACTAAAAATTCAAAAACACTCAAAAACTTCAAAAAAATATATAAAATAGTAAAAAAATCCAAAAAATACAAACTCAGCTTCTGTTTGTCCCTTATTTTGTTCTTTTCATTAGAAAAATAGTGCGAAACATTTTGAGTACTGGTTGCTATTTTTAAATTGCATCTTATTCACAGCCAGCCCTATTTCCACTGTTTTCTCTTATTTCAGTATTTAAAAATATCAAAAACACCTTGAAAAATCCCCAAAAATCACAAAAACAGTAAAAAACCCTAAAAAGACTAAAACAATTTATTTCTGAATTTTTGGTAATTTTTACTTAGTTTTATAAATATTTAAGCTTGCCTTCTATTATATTGTTTTTACCTTCCAATATTGAAAAAGAAATACAAAAATATAAAATATAAAATATAAAAATCAGAAAATCAAAAATCAAAATACAAAATTAAATAAAAAAAATTTTAAAAAACCCACAAAAATTCATTTGCTTGCTTGCTTAGTGTAGACACATCACACACTCACTTGAGCACATTTTTGCTTGAACTACCTTGTTGGCTCCCTGTGTTCGAACTCTCTACATACTTGCACCTATACATCTTTTATGTAGAGTTAAAAATAAATTTTAACTCCGCATTAGTTCTAAATTATTGATCTTAGTGTGGGTTAATTGTTGATTAAATGCGGATTTCGATTGGTCGACACTTCGACTGAGTTCACGCTTTGTGTTGAACTTAAGACCATCGATTTCCGCGTTTATCAGTGCATGATGTATGTGTGGATCCGGTCCTTGAACCGCTTCGACCTTTTCCTAGTCCTTCATCTGAGAAGGACCCAGTGATCCCCTTCCCTAGAGCCCTTCAGATGGGGAAGGGGAAGAAAATGATCCAAAAAAGAGAGAGCTTGAGGAGTTCAGCCAGAGTATGATCGATCGATTCCACATCCAGCTGACCCTCCAGGAGGCTTTGCAGCACATCCCCCTTCTCCAGCGATCTTTGAGAGAGAGGACTACAGTCAGGAGGAGGAGGAGGAACCACACTTCCGAGATACATGTGCTGACGAAAGCCACGTGCTTTGCGATCCAGAACCGACTACCAGCCAAGAGGCCAGATTCAGGGGCCCCGTATGTCAGATGCCAGATCAGTGAGCAGAGGTTCGACCGTACTCTTCTAGATAGCGGATCGTCGATCAACCTTCTTCCGACAGCCCTTCTCGACCGCTTCGAGTTGGGCACTCTTCAACAGAGCAGGACAGTCCTTCAGTTCGCTGATCGATCTGTCAAGAGGCCGAAGGGGTTATTACGAGACGTTATCGTCACGATTCAGGGCCTGAAATTCCCCGTGGACTTCGTAGTGTTGGACATGGAGATCCCTGAGTCAGTGGCCGATACCCCCATCATCCTTGGTCGTTCGTTCTTGGCCACAGCCAAGGCGGTGACTGATCATGACAGCGGGAAGGTGTACTTTCGCGTCCAGGGCGAGAGTATACAAATAGAGACGGTCGAGGACTACAGAGCTAGATTCAGAGCCCGCTCAGATGCGAGTACAGATTCAGAGCAGCTGACAGACGCAGAGCCAGACATCCACCAGGACTGTGATTTGTGATCACAGATGATGAGGCAGCTTGGGCAGGACCTTGAGACACAGACCACCCTCTCACTTTCAGATACAGCTGATGCCGAGATGATAGCAGAGGAGAGTCTGGAGAGCACAGATCTGGTTCAGGATACCATTGAGGCAGCAGAGCCGGTCCTTGATCGCAACACGATGATTAGCGATGGTGGTGCTGAGGCCACCTTGTTTTCCGGTGGTACTGATGCCACCGCTTCTGATACAGATCCCTCGGATTCAGAGTCTGATTGGGCCGATTGTGATGATCAGATGCCAGACCTGATTCCACCTGAGCCTACAGATGAGGAGGAGGTAGAGGCAGAGCAGACCAGAGACAATGCAGTTGAGCCGCCTTCCCCCGATCCAGTTTGCGAGAGTACGCTTTCACTTTCCCAGGCAGATTTGGCTGACCTTGCAGCTTTCACTCAGTTCCTTCCGCAGCCAGATTTGCCGGCACCCAGCATTCCAGAGCTGAAGCCGCTCCCTACTTCGCTGAAGTATCGATTCCTTGCGGGCGAGCCAGAGATGTACCCAGTCATCATCTCCGCCGAGTTGACTGGAGAGCAGGAATCCCGTTTGATGGGGGTTCTTGAAAAGAACCGCAAGGCGATCGGATGGAGCGTAGCAGATCTCCATGGGATTAGTCCATCAGTGTGCTCCCACCATATCTATCTCGAGGATGGGGCGAAGCCGTCGCGTGAGTTCCAGCGGCGTCTGAACCCCAACCTGAGAGAGGTTGTGATGAAGGAAATATCAAAATGGTGGGGTGCAGGTTTTATTTATCCCATTTCCGACTCCAAGTGGGTTAGCCCCTTGCATGTGGTGCCCAAGAAGACGGGCATCACGACTGTGATCAGTGAGTCGGGAGAGGAGATCGCTACACGAGTACCCACCTCTTGGAGGGTTTGTGTTGACTACAGGAGACTCAACCAAGCCACCAAGAAGGACCATTTCCCCCTGCCTTTTATTGACCAGATCATTGAGAGACTGGCAGGGAAGAGCCATTATTGCTTCCTGGATGGGTACTCGGGCTACAACCAAGTGGCCATCGCTCCTGAGGATCAGGAGAAGACCACCTTTACCTGTCCCTTCGGCACATATGCTTTTCGACGCATGCCATTTGGGCTATGCAATGCCCCTGCGACTTTTCAGAGGTGCATGCTGTCGATCTTTTCGGACATGGTAGGGGAGTGCTTGGAGGTCTTCATGGATGATTTCTCGATCTACGGCGACGGATTTGATTCTTGTCTTGACTGCCTAGATCGAGTACTCCAGCGATGTATTGAGTATCATTTGGTGCTATCTTGGGAGAAGAGTCACTTCATGGTGACTCAAGGGACGGTGCTTGGCCACATCATCTCCAACAGGGGCATGGAGGTTGATCCGGCCAAGGTTGATGTCATTAGGAAACTCACACCGCCGTCCAATCTGAGGCAGCTACGGTCATTTCTGGGGCACGTTGGATTTTATAGGAGATTTATTCATGATTTCAGTAGGATCGCCCGGCCGTTGACTGACCTCTTGACGAAAGACACCGAGTTCCTTGTCGATGACAAGTGTCTTTCGTCGTTTGCTACTCTCCAGCAGTGCGTTATTGAGGCTCCTGTCCTCCAGCCGCCTGATTGGTCTCTCCCATTCGAGATCATGACGGACGCCTCCGATTTTGCCGTAGGGGCAGTGCTGGGACAGAGGAGGGATGGAGTGCCATTTGCTATACACTATGCTAGCCGCACATTGGATTCCGCCCAGCGGAATTACACAGTCACAGAGAAGGAGATGCTAGCCGTAGTGTTTGCCCTGGATAAGTTCAGATCGTATATCATTGGATCTAGAGTGACTTTGTTTACAGATCACACCGCCATCAGGTACCTCATGGCAAAGAAGGATGCCAAGGCCAGACTGACTAGATGGATCCTTCTACTCCAGGAGTTCGACATTGAGATTAAGGATAAGCCTGGAGTTAAGAATGTGGTGGCGGATCATCTCTCCCGATTAGAGCAGCCTGAGGATTCTGAGCAGATTGATCCTATTAGAGATACCTTCCCAGATGAGGCGATCCTTGCTATCGCCTCACTCCCATGGTACGCCGATATTGTGAACTTTCTCGTTGTTGGGAAAGTCCCACAAGATTGGCCCAGGCAGAGGCTTGAGACCTTCCTAGCGAAGGCCAAGTCTTACCATTGGGAGGATCCCATCCTTTACCACGAAGGAGGGGATAGCGTCTGGCGTCGGTGTATTCCTCAGGAGGAACACCATAGCGTCCTCACTTACTGCCACAAGCTTGAGGCAGGAGGACATCATTCTGGGAGGAGAACGGCACAGAAAGTGCTCCAATCCGGCTTGTGGTGGCCTACCCTCTTCAAGGACTCAGATGAGTTCGTGAAGAGGTGTACTGACTGTCAGAGGATGGGCACTTGTGGACAGCGTGATATGATGCCGATGCAGCCCATTCACTTCTGTGAGGTTTTTGACGCATGGGGCATCGATTTCATGGGTCCATTCCCTAAGAGTCAGGGATTTGAGTACATTCTGTTGGCCGTGGATTATGTGAGTCGTTGGGTGGAGGCTATCCCCGCCCGAGCCGCTGATGCGAGGACAGTTTGCAGATTTTTGAGGAAGCATATCATCACGCGGTTCGGGGTTCCACGAGTTCTGATTTCTGATGGGGGATCTCACTTCATCAACGACCAGGTGAAGGCACTTGCTAGCGAGTTCGGCATAGACCATCGTGTTGCTACACCTTACCATCCACAGACGAATGGTCTAGCCGAAGTGTCGAATAGGGAGATCAAAACTATTCTGCAGAAAGTCGTCCGCCCTGACCGAAAGGATTGGTCACAGCTATTGGACTCGGTCTTGTGGGCATATAGGACGTCTTTCAAGACACCTTTGGTCACATCTCCCTTTCGCCTCGTATATGGCAAGCCCTGTCACCTACCAGTTGAGCTGAGGCACAAGTCACTTTGGGCAGTTACAGACATTCTTATGGATCCAGATGGTATAGGAGACCAGAGGAGGGCAGAGTTAGCTGCCCTGGAGGAGCTTAGAGTCTCAGCTTTCTCAAGCAGCCTACATTATAAGGAGAGAGTCAAGGAGTGGCATGATTCTCATATCAGCCACAAGCATTTTGAGATTGGACAGAGAGTATGGCTGTTTGATGCGAGGCTTAGATTATTTCCAGGGAAGCTACAGAGCAAATGGAAAGGACCTTATCTGGTTCGGAAGGTACACGACAACGGTAGCATCGACATATCTGAGTTGTCTTCTGAGAGTACCTTGCGAGTGAACGGCCAGCGGCTCAAACCATTTCTAGATCATGAGCCGCGGGTCGCTGATCTTGCCCCTATTCATTTTGCGTGAGATGTGGCCTTTGACTCACATCTAATGCATCTCACGCCTGAGCTTTACTGATCCTCCGCTGTATATAGATCCAGATGTCCATATCACCACATTCTTTAGTCCCACATCCCTTTCTCCATCTTGTGATTATGCTATACTTAGGGTGCACTTTACCCTAAGTATAGGGGGATGTGAGACCTTTCGGGTATTTCTTTTGTTTCTGTCTACCCCTGTTTTGCTGCCTATACTTAGGGGCATTTCACCCTAAGTATAGGGGGGGTAGACCCTGTACATTCTCCACTCGGTTTTCCCTTCGTGTACAGCCTGCTATACTTAGGATTACTTGATCCTAAGTATAGGGGGAGGACCCGAGTACCTTTTGACTTCTTATTTTCCTTTTGTATAGCCTTCCTTTTCACTTCCCTATACATAGCACGAGTTATGTCTTCTTCATCGCTCTTGACTCCGAGGACATCGTTCGAGCTAAGTATAGGGGGGTGTGTATATATTTCATATATACTTTAGCCATAACTCGTACTTTGTGTGAGTGTGTTAATAAATAAAAATGGCTAAAAACCACAAAAATTAAAAATTTTTCATGTACATAATCTTCTTTTATTTGCACATACATAGCTAGTGTACAAATTATTTTTGTAAAAATGATTTCAAAAATCTTTTGTGTGTAAAGCTTGTGTAAATATTTTCTGTATCAAAATTATGTATATAGTACAAAATTTTTCCAAAATGTTTTGAAAATCAAAAAGTTTGCAAAAATCTTGTGTAAATGTGTGTAAATATCTTTTTGCAAAACTTGCACTTCATGCATCATCATTCATGATTTCAAAACATTTTTCAAAAATCTTGCATGATTGTAAAATAGTGTGTAAATATGCATCTTTTTGTACATATGTATATAGTTTTTTTGGATGATAGTTGACATTTAAACTAAGCCTGGAATCAAATTGAGAAATGGAGCTTGATTAAGATCTTAATCCACCTAATTTCTAAGAGGAACCTTATAGGGCTTAGGTTTAAGGCTTTTCAGGTCCATGGTGACTTAATTCTTTGAGTCCACTAGGCTATGATCACATGTCATCTCAATGAGCCTAAGTAGAGCACTTAACAACAACACATGACTCATATAGATTATGGCTTTACTTGGACAACCGCACTATGCACCGAGCTCTCTACGGATGAGGTGGTGAGGAGGCAGTCTTCCTTGGCTTGGGGTAGCATATGAGGGTAGTACTTCTAGGCGGAACCTCTCTTCTTCATTTAGTGAAGGAAGTGCGTCTCAACTTGGTCTGGTTGCCATGAGGTCTAACGACGGGAGTTGTGGGTTGCAATAAAGCTTCAAAAGAGGGATAGTCTACTGGCTCAAGAGGAAAAACTCCTTGTATATATGCTGCACATGTACATGTTGTATAGATGCACTCGAAAAAAAAATGCAAAAGAAAAGAACTACAAAAAAGTGGTGGGTCTGAGAGAAAATGATAATCCCACTGGAGTATGTATATAAGTGCAATAAGCAAAGCTTGGTTTCATGATCCACCTGTTGTAGCTTGCAGCAGGGAGACTTGGCTACACTGGTCAAGCTCCCAAGGGTACTTGGCTACACTGGCCTTGACCCATTCTCTTCTTCCCCTCTTCTTGAGCCGGTTGTACTTGAACTTAGAAGGGAATACCCCGCTCCTCGAGGAAAGAGTGGCCAGATTGAGTCATAGAGTTACCTTGTTGGGGAGGGTTGTCAAGTTGCCATTTCTGAGGTGGAGAGCTTAGACCTCACGTTCACAGGACAAGAAAAGATTCATGGTCTTCAGGGTTTGTGATTGATGACTTGTTCTGATCTGGAGCATTGAGGAGTCTTGGTTATAGATTGGTGGAACTTAGAGGCTGTAGGTTTTAAGCTTAAGTCTAAATAAGGTTCCGACACATTAATAATCCAAAGATCTAATTGAGCTCCATACCTCAAATTTAATGAAGGCAAGTTTAATAATCAACCTTGATCCATGTACATTCTCTTTTTCTTTTTCTTTTTCTTTCTTTTTCACTTCTTTTTCAAATAAGTGTTTGCTAAGGGACTAGCAAAGTATAGTATAGGGGGTGATGAATACCCATTCATCACTCTTTATTCTTATATTTTAGCTACAAAAACCTATGCAAATGCATGTAGATATGTGTAAATAGGGTCAATTAGCAAAAGCATGCATGTTTGTAAATATAGATAATTAGCATGTTTTTGTGCAAAAATAAAAGAATAAAGACGAAAAAGAAAAAGAGAGAAATATTTAGAATAAATATTGAGCAACCTAACCCAAGGGAGGGCTCAGCATGGGCCTGACCGCATAAAAGCTAAGTAGAGGGAGATAGGGGCTCACATGTGTACATATTTTATGTAAATAAATAAAATTATATATTTTCCTCACCCAAAAATATGTTGTATATATTTTGTATATATTTATACACTATTAAAAACAAAATAAAATTTAAAAATCAAAAAGACCAAAATTCCCCTTACACCGTGTACATAGACCACCTCTCTTTATCTATTTCACCTTATAAATAAATAAAATTTATTTTCAAAACTTTTTGTAAATAATCTATGGTATATATTGTAAATAAATAAATAAAAAGAAACAAAACAAAAATCAAATAAAAATTACAAAATTAAAAATGCAAAAACATATTGTACATATGCCATGTATATAGTGTACATAACTATTTATTTCACCTATGTATATAATAATAAAAATAAAATAAAAATAGCTTTTATTCCTCATTTTATCCTATAAATAAATAAAATATAAAATAGGAATAAAAATGTATAAAAATAACTAATTAAAAATCAAAAATCAAAAAATCATATATTGTATATATACCTATGTATAGACCTATATTGTAAATACCTTATTTTTATTCCCAAAAATTAATTAAAAATCACAAAAAAATAGAAAAAATTAAAACAAAAATATTTCATGTTTTAAGTTTTTGAAAAATCGGCCATTTAAAGGCCCAAAAAAAATCAAATAAAAACTCAATAATTGGCGACTCCTGATTGGTCCACGGGGGATGTTGACCCCCGGTCAACTCCCCCCGCGGACCTTCCCCTTTCGCGGATCGGGCTGTCGACCCGATTTCTTGATTTTTCCCAGCTCGATCCGCCTGCCAATCGCGTAAACCGCGGGTCCTAATCCTTCTGCGTACATCCGAGATCCTCGCCCGGAGGTTTCATGGGGATCCGCGCTCCGAGCTTCACGCCCGATTCTGATCTAGCCGGACCCCTAGCACTATATAGCCTGAGCTCCGCCGCACTCCACTAGCATCTTTGGCTCGCCACTCCATTCCCGTGACCTCCAGAGCATTCATCGAGGTGACAGCTCGCGATTGCACCTGTTGCAGAGAGGAGAGGGTGCCCGACCATCGATCTGGCTGCTTCGCGCCGCCGTGCTCCGCCACCCGACCGGAGCTCGAGCCTCAGGCCTTGACGCCCTTCGAGGCGACGACCAGGAGCTAGCCAAGCTCCAGCACAGTCTCCCGCATCATCCAGGTAGCCGATTAGCCCTTCCATTTAGCTTAATTTTTCATTTCGCCCAAAATCGCATCTCCGACGAGTTCCCCTGATTCCGGCCATATCGCACACTTTATCGATCATCGGAACCCACACACACCTTCGCCATCCTACGACGCACGTTCTTCGCTCTTTCACTCAACCCAGCTCGCCCCGGAGCTGGGAGTCGAGCTCCTCCATCCTCCGCTCGCCGGAGCTCATCCGCCCCGACCCACAGTCCACGTTCACTTCGCTTCTTCGGGTCGAGGCACTTTGCCCTCGACCCGCGAAGCTTCTGGTGCCTTTTGCAGGTCGAAAGGAGGCATCTGAGCGCCCTTACATCCAGGCCAGAAGCTCGTCACCGCCGACCTCGCCGGAGCCCCTCCAGGGCTCGGCCGGGTCATCTGAGGCCTTCACCAGCTGCGGGACGTCACCGCGGATCTGTTCCGATACTTAGCAGCAGCTGAGGAGGACTACTGCAGGCGCACGAGGCCGGCGAAGCTCGCCGGCAGAGTGTTCTTCCTGCATCCTCCTTCACCGTCCGATCAGCCCCACCGCTCCAGTCTCGATCCTGATCGTCCATCCACTGAGGAGCAGCAGCCCGTTGATTATCTCGAAGGGCTGATCCGAACCGTCAGCACAGAGGAGGAGAGGCCCCCAGCACCTGAGCCGACCGATCACCCACGTGGCCACCTCTGCACCGTCGATCTGGCCCAAGAGCTGAAGAAGAAGAGCGCCGCCCATCCAGAGCCGTCGGATCCTCCACGTGGTGCCTATCGAGCCGTCGACATAATAAGGGGTAAATTACTTAGGCCCCCTCGTAGTTTGAGTCTTTTATTTCTAGTCCTGTAAATATTTTAGTTATTTTATTTACGTAGGGTAATTTGCACTGTGGACCTTGTACTTGTTTAGTTTCGCATTTATACCCCTGTGTATGTGATCTCACGTGCGTCGCCACGTGCTTGTTTGGGATATTTGCGTCTTTATCCTGTAGTTCTGTTGGGTTATTGAATGAAGAAATACTTTTTGGTAATTGCATTATGCCCCTGTGAGCATTTTATTCCCGCATGTGCGGATTTTAGTGGGTTATTTGCATCTAAGCCCCTGGACTTTTTGGTACGAGTTACCAAAAGGTCCAAGGACTCAGTTTTTCTTACCAGAAGGCCCCTGAGTGCCCCAGGCACGCGCCACCGCGCGTGTTTAGCTGGGATTTTTTCCACCTTGGCCCCCAGACTTGCGGGTATTTGCACTTCAGTCCCTGTGCACAGTGCCCCCTTGTTGATTTTTGAATAAATATCAAACCACCTCCAAATTCGATGAAATTTGACACATGGCTCCTGCCATGTTGTAGGATTTTTGAGAATTTTTGAGGACATTTTTGATTTATTTAGTAATTTTTAAAAATTCAAAACCTTCTTTTTAGCTACTGTCTAGTTTAAAAATCTCAAAAAAATATAAAATCACCCCCAAAAATTCTAAAAAAATTAGCTACTATTCTTTGTTTGTTGTTTGATTTTCTAGCCAATGTTGGCTATTTTTCATCACTTAAAAACCCTAAATCTAAAAACCCTTAAAAACTCATAAAAATTATAATAAATAATCTAAAAATCCAAAAACAATAATTTTTGGTGCCCAAATTTTCCTTATTTTCTCTAGAATACAGGAAAATTACCTCCAGGGCCCTATGAGATCCTTAAATATTTTATTTTTGGGTTCCAGGCCTTGCTGGACAGTACCTAGGCTTTTTAGCACTGTTTGATTTTTAGAAAATAAAATATACCTTAGAAAATTATCAAAATTCACCAAAACACTTAAAAATATAAAAAACATAAAAACCATTTTCTTGAATTTTTGCTTGAATTTTGGTGTGTTAAATAAATTGTGCAAGTGTGCTTGATTTTGCCTTCTTTTATTTTCTTCATATTTTGAAAATCCAAAAAAAATATAAAAATTATTAAAAACCACTAAAAATCCTTGTTTTTCATTTTTATTTTCTTTTTACTACTTCGTAGGCCCTAGGCCAACCCGTGCTCCTTGTGTTCGACCCTGGGAGCTATTCCAGGGTTAATCTTATAGCTAGGACCGCACTTCGTGTTTTGATTTCTTATTTCTTTCGCGGTTCGATTAATTTTTCTTGATATTCCCCGTCTGAGTGATTGAGGTCGCAACGACCACTTCCATACCTTTACCTTGGTTATTTTATTCGGGTTATCAACGACCAGGTGAAGGCACTTGCTAGCGAGTTCGGCATAGACCACCGTGTTGCTACACCTTACCATCCACAGACGAAAGGTCTAGCCGAAGTGTCGAATAGGGAGATCAAAGACTATTCTGCAGAAAGTCGTCCGCCCTGACCGAAAGGATTGGTCACAGCTTTTGGGACTCGGTCTTGTGGGCATATACGACGTCTTTCAAGACACCTTTGGGCACATCTCCCTTTCGCCTCGTGTATGGCAAGCCATGCCATTTACCTGTTGAGCTGAGGAACAAGTCACTTTGGGCAGTTACAGACATACTTATGGATCCAGATGGTATGGAGACCAGAGGAGGGCAGAGCTAGCTGCCCTGGAGGAGCTTAGAGATGCAGCTTTCTCAAGCAGCCTACATTATAAGGAGAAAGTGAAGGAGTGGCATGATTCTCATATCAGCCACAAACATTTTGAGATTGGACAGAGAGTATGGCTGTTTTATGCGAGCTTAGATTATTTCCAGGGAAGCTACAGAGCAAATGGAAAGGACCTTATCTGGTTAGGAAGGTACACGACAACGGTAGCATCGACATATCTGAGTTGTCTTCTGAGAGTACCTTCCGAGTGAACGGCCAGCGGCTCAAGCCATTTCTAGATCATGAGCCGCGGGTCGTTGATATTGCCCCTATTCATTTTGCGTGGGATGTAGTCTTTGACTCGCATTTTAATGCATCTCACGCCTGAGTTTCACTGATCTTCCGCTGTATATAGATCCAGATGTCCATATCACCACATTCCTTAGTCCCACATCCCCTTCCCCATCTTGTGATTATGCTATACTTAGGGTGCACTTTACCCTAAGTATAGGGGGATGTGAGACCTTTTGGGTATTGCTTTTGTTTCTGTCTACCCCTGTTTTGCTGCCTATACTTAGGGATATTTCACCCTAAGTATAGGGGGGGTAGACCCTGTACATTCCGCACTCAGGTTTTCCCTTAGTAGACAGCCTGCTATACTTAGGATTACTTGATCCTAAGTATAGGGGGGAGACCTGAGTCCCTCTTGACTTTTCATTCTTCTTTTGTATAGCCTTTCTTTTCACTTCCCTATACATAGCACGAGTTATGTCTTCTTCATCGCTCTTGACTCTGAGGACATCGTTCGAGCTAAGTATAGGGGGTGTGTATATATTTCATATATACTTTAGCCATAACTCGTACTTTGTGTGAGTGTGTTAATAAATAAAATGGCTAAAAACCACAAAAATTAAAAATTTTTCATGTACATAATCTTCTTTTATTTGCACATACATAGCTAGTGTACAAAATTATTTTTGTAAAAATGATTTCAAAATCTTTTGTGTAAAGCTTGTGTAAATATTTTCGTATCAAAATTATGTATATAGTACAAAATTTTTCCAAAATGTTTTGAAAATCAAAAAGTTTGCAAAAATCTTGTGTAAATGTGTGTAAATATCTTTTTGCAAAACTTGCACTTCATGCATCATCCATTCATGATTCAAAACATTTTTCAAAAATTTGCATGATTGTAAAAGATGGTGTAAATAAGCATCTTTGTGTACATATGTATATTATTTTTCTGGATGATAGTTGACATTTAAACCAGCCTGGAATCAAATTGAGAAATGGAGCTTGATTAAGATCTTAATCCACCTAAATTTCTAAGAGAAACCTTATAGGACTTAGGTTTAAGCTTTTCAGGTCCATGGTGACTTAATTTCTTTGAGTCCACTAGGCTATGATCACATGTCATCTCAATGAGCCTAAGTAGAGCATTTAACAACAACACATGACTCATATAGATTATGGCTTTACTTGGACACCAGCACTATGCACCGAGCTCTCTACGGATGAGGTGGTGAGGAGGCAGTCTTCCTTGGCTTGGGGTAGCATATGAGGGTAGTACTTCTAGGCGGAACCTCTCTTCTTCTTATAGTGAAGGAAGTGCGTCTCAACTTGGTCTGGTTGCCATGAGGTCTAACGACGGGAGTTGTGGGTTGCAATAAAGCTTCAAAAGAGGGATAGTCTACTGGCTCAAGAGGAAAAACTCCTTGTATATATGCTGCACATGTACATGTTGTATAGATGCACTCGAAAAAAAATGTGCAAAAAGAAAAGAACTCCAAAAAAGTGGTGGGTCTGAGAGAAAATGATAATCCCACCGGAGTATGTATATAAGTGCAATAAGCAAAGCTTGGTTTCATGATCCACCTGTTGTAGCTTGCAGCAGGGAGACTTGGCTACACTGGTCAAGCTCCCAAGGGTACTTGGCTACACTGGCCTTGACCCATTCTCTTCTTCCCCCTCTTCTTGAGCCGGTTGAACTTGAACTTAGAAGGGAATACCCCGCTCCTCGAGGAAAGAGTGGCCAGATTGAGGTCATAGAGTTACCTTGTTAGGGAGGGTTGTCAAGTTGCCATTTCTGAGGTGGAGAGCTTAGACTTCACATTCACAGGACAAGGAAAGATTCATGGTCTTCAGGGTTTGTGATTGACGACTTGTTCTGATCTGGAGCATTGAGGAGTCTTGGTTATAGATTGGTGGAACTTAGAGGCTGTTAGGTTTTAAGCTTAAGTCTAAATAAGGTTCCGACACATTAATAATCCAAAGATTTGATTGAGCTCCATACCTCAATTTAATAAAGGGCAGGTTTAATAATCAACCTTGATCCATGTACATCCTCTTTTTCTTTTTCGTTCTTTCTTTTTCACTTCTTTTTCAAATAAGTGTTTGCTAAGGGACTAGCAAAGTTAAGTATAGGGGGGTGATGAATACCCATTCATCACTCTTTATTCTTATATTTTAGCTACAAAAACCTATGCAAATGCATGTAGATACTTGTAAATAGGAATAATTAGCAAAAGCATGCATTATGTAAAAACTTATAATTAGCATGTTTTTGTGCAAAAATAAAAGAGTAAAGACTAAAAAGAAAAAGAGGGAAATATTTAGAATAAATATTGAGCAACCTAACCCAAGGGAGGGCTCAGCATGGGCCTGACCGCATAAAAAGCAAAGTAGAGGGAGATAGGGGCTTATGTGTAAATATTGGTATAAATAAATAAAATTATATTTTCCTCACCCAAAAATATGCTTGTACATATTTGAATATATTTAGAGAATATTAAAAACAAAATAAAAAGTTAAAAATCAAAAAGATTAAAAATACTCTTTCACAATGTACATAGACCATACTCCTATATTTATTCAACCTTATAAATAAATAAAAGTATTTTCTAAACTTGTTGTAAATATTCTATGCTATATATTGTAAATAAATAAAATAAAAAGAATCAAAACAAAAATCAAATAAAAATTACAAAATTCAAAATATAAAAAAGATATTGTACATATGCCATGTATATAGATGTATATATCTATTTATTTTACCTATGTAGATAAAAAATAAAAACAAAATAAAAATACCCTTTTATTCCTCATTTTATTCTATAAATAAATAAAATATAAAATAGGAATAAAATTGTACAAAAATAATAATTAAAAATCAAAAATCAAAAATCTACCTAATGTACATATACCTATATATAGCTACATAGTGTAAATACCTCATTTTTATTTCCAAAAATTAATTAAAAATCACCAAAAAATAGAAAAAAATAAAATAAAAATATTTTGTGTTTTAAGTTTTTGCTAATTCCACCGTTATCTAGCCTAAAATAAATAAACAAAAATAAAATACGTGGCAGTTTCCCATTGGTCCACGGGGAATGTTGACCCCCGGTCAACTCCCCCCGCGGACCCTCTTCTCTCGCGGATCAGGCTGTCGACCCGATTTCTCCGATTTTTCTGTGCCTGATCCGCCCGCCATTTGCGCAAACCCCGGGTCCTAATTCTTCTTCTTGCATCCGAGACCAACGCCCGGGGGATTGCATCGGGGTCCGCGCTCCATGCTGCCCTACCCGACCAGTCCTAGTCGGGTATGCACCCATATATATCTCGAGCTCCGCCACCTTCAATCGGCATCTTTGGCTAATCCGTTCCACCCCCAGTGAGCTCCAGTGCCCGAGCGTGAGTGACAGCTCGCTCCAGGTGCCGTCGCAGCGAGGAGAGGGGCCGGATACCACTGATCCGGCGAGTCAGCACCGCCGTGCTCCGCCTAGAGCAGGAGCTCGAGCCTCGGGCCGAGACAACCCTTGAGGCCACGACCAGGAGCTACCTCAGCTCCAGCATAGTCTCCTCGACCACCCAGGTAATCCCTTAGCTTCCTTACTTAGTCTAATTTTCATTTTGCCCCAAATCGCTCCGCCGCCGTGTTCCATCGATTCCGACCACCTCACGCATCCATTCGATCATCGGAACCCGTTATCACCTCCGCCTTCCCTCGACGCACCTTCTCCGCCCCTCCGTTCAACCCAGCTCGCACAGGAGCTGGGATTCGAATCCCCTCGCCGTCGCTTCGCCGGGGTTCGTCCGCACCGACGCACACACCACCTCCACGACGCCTAACCGGGTCGAGGCACTTTGCCCTCGACCCGCGAATCTCCTGGTTCCATTTGCAGGTCAGTGCGAGCCCATCTGAAGGCTCGAGTCTTCCAGGACAGGAGCTCTCCTCCGCCGACCTTGCCGGAGCCCTCCAGGGCTCGGCTGGGCCATCGGAGACCACCATCAGCTGCGGAGCTTCATCGCACACCTTCTCCGATCTCAGAAGGCAGCAGGGGAGGATCTCAGCGCTCACACGAGGCCGGCGAAAGTCGACGGGCACCTGTTCTTCGAGGATCTTCAGCCGCCGTCCGATCAGCCTCGACCTCCAGTTTTCATCTCGTCCATCCATTCTCGGAGGAGCAGTCACCGCCCGATCATTCAGAGGGACGATCTGGACCATCCAAGCAGAGAGAGAAGCGCCAGCCACCAGCGTCCATCAGATCTTCCACGTGCCCTCTTCTCAGACGTCGATCAGGCCCACGTGCGAGAGGAGAATGGCGCCCGCGTCCAGACCCGTCGGATCAGCCACGCGTCAATCATCCGGCTTTCGACGTTAAATAAGGGGTAATTTGTCTTAGGCCCCCTCTTAGTTTATGCTTTTAGTTCCAGTCCTGTAAATATTTTGCGTACTTTATTTACGTTGGGTTATTTGCACATTGGACCTCATACTTTAGCTTATTTGTTTATATACCCCTGTCTGTGTGAGCCACGTGCTTCGTCACGTGTATGTTTGGGTTATTTGCAATATATTCCCTGTAGTTCTGGATGTTTAGAAATGAATGAAATCTTTTGTGTATTTGCATCCATGCCCCTGTGAATGATTTAATTGCGCATGTGCGCTTATTTTAGGGTAAATTGCATCCGAGGTCCCTGGACTTTTGGTACGTGTTACCAAGTAGTCCCCGGACCTTATTTTCTTTACAAAGAGGTCCCTGAGTGCCCTAGGCACGCGCCGCGCGCGTGCGTTGCTGGGTATTTTGCACCTGGACCCCCAGAACTTAGGGTATTTGCACTTCAGTCCTTGTGCACAGTGCCCTCTTGTGAATTTTGAATAAAATATCAAATCACCTCCAAATTCGATGAAAATTTGAAACATGGCTCCTGCCATGGTGTAGGATTTTTGAGAATTTTGAGGACATTTTTGAGTTTATTTGTTATTTTTAAAAATTCAAAAACCATCATTTCAGCTACTGTCTAGTTTTAAAAACCCCAAAAAAATATAAAAACCATCTTAAAAATTCTATAAAAATTAGGTACTGTTTATTTTGTGTTCCTTTATTTTCTAGCCAATTTTGGCTATTTTTCACTGATTAAAAACCATAAAAACTTAAAAACACCTAAAAACCCATAAACATTATAGTAAATAATTTAAAAACCCAAAAACAATAATTTTGGTACTCAAATTTTCCTTGTTTTACCTAGTTTACAGGAAAAATACCTCCTGGTCCTTTTGAGGTTCTTAGATATTTTATCTAGGGACTTTAGGCTTGGCTGGACAGTACCTTGTTTATTTGCTACTGTTTGATTTTTAGAAAATAAAATACACTTCATAAAAATTCCAAAAATTCACCAAAAACACTAAAAAACATTAAAAACATTAAAATATTTTTATTTGAATTTTTGCTTGATTTTTGATACATTAAATAATTAGCTAAAGTGTGCTTGTTTTTGTGTTCTTTTGTTTTCTTCACATATTAAAAATCCAAAAAAATATAAAAATCATTAAAAATCACTAAAAATATTTTGTCTTTACTTTATTTCATTTTTACTACTTCGTAGGCCTTTGGCCAACCCGTGCTCCTCGAGTTCGACCCTGGGTGCTATACCAGGTTAAACTCATAGCTGGACCGCTATCTTCATGCTTGATTGATTTTATTTGTTTCGAGTGGTCTGATTTTTTCTTGATTGACTTGACTTGATCGCTTGGGTCGCAACGACCAATTTAGCACCTATACCCTAGCCTTCAGGTTTCTCGGGTCATCAGAGTACAAAGTGGACTTCACTGTCCTTGGTATGGAAACCACGAACCATTGGGAAGAATCTCAAATCATTCTTGGAAGACCATTCATGCGGACCGCTAAAGCTGTCTTCGATTACGGTATAGGAATGATGAAATTCCGCTCTCCTGGCAGAGAGGTGGACTTGGAGATGAAGCAGACAAAGTGGCAAAGACTCGACTTCGAATCTACCACTGAATACTCATAATCGTCAGAGTGCAATCTCATTAGCACTAATGAGCCTTGACATCAACTTCCAGAAGTTCAGAGTGAGAGCCCTTCATCAGAAGAAGAAACATTGCACAAGGTAGTTTGCGAGATGTTACCTAAACTATATAGAGACACAAATACCTATACCATTGATAAAAAGAAATCCTTCTGGATTTGTCAGTCCCATCTTCTTCAGGATAGTCAAGAAATATCGATGATGAGTCGGACACATCTTTGACCAAATTACCGCACTATTTTTGCGATCCGACTTACTTTGCATCAAAATTGGTAACCAGCACATCGTAGATTGATTCAACTTCAACCAACACAGAACCAGACTCAAAAGCCATTCAGCCAGACCTAATTGATGATTCAGAGTTGCCTGAGCTGAAACCACTTCCTCCTACACTCAAGTATGCATTTCTTGCAGGACCCAAAGAGAAATTTTCTATGATCATTATGTCATCATTAATCGAAGACCAGGAATCTAGATTGCTTGAAGTTCTTGAGAGGAATCGCAAGGCCATTGGTTGGACTGTGTCGGATCTCGTGGGAATCAATCCTTCTCTCTGCTCGCACCAAATTTATGTTGAGGATAATGCAAGACCTTCCCGTGAATTTCAAAGAAGATTAAACCCTAATCTCCGGGAACTAGTTAAGAAAGAGATAGAGAAATGATGCAAAGCAGGGTTTATATACCCCAATTATGTCTCCAAGTGGGTGTCCCCTTCATGTTGTCCCAAAGAAGTCGGGAATTCAGATGGTCACCAACTAGAAGGGGGTAGAGATCGTGACCTGAGTACCCACGTCGTGGCGCGTTTGTGTCGATTACAAGCACATGAATGCTGCGACCAAGAAATATTACTTTCCACTGCCATTTATTGAACAAATCTTGGAGAGACTTGCAGGGAAAGCATTCTTCTGTTCTCTTGATGGGTACTCAGGCTACAATCAAGTAGCCATCGCTCCCGAGGATCAGGAAAAAACCACCTTTACATCTCCTTTCGGCACTTATACATTCAAGTGCATGCTATTCGAGCTTTGTAATGCCCCGTGCACATTTCAGCGGTGCATGATCGCCGTATTTGCCGAAATGGTGGGAGACTTCCTGGAAGTCTTCATGGACTTCTCAGTCCTTGGTAATTCATTTTATACATGTTTAGCGCACTTGAACTGAGTCCTCAAGATATGTAGGGAGGTTAATTTGGTACTCTTCAAGGAGAAAAGTCACTTTATAATGATAGACAGTATCGTGTTGGGGTACGTCATCTCCAAAAAGGGAATGGAGGTCAACCCTGCCAAGGTGGATGTGATCAAGAAACTTGAGCCACCAACCAACGTTAAGTCAGTGAGGTCATTCTTAGGGCATGTTGGATTTTACCGAAGATTTATTCTTGATTTTTCAAAAATCGTCCACGCACTGATTGAGCTCTTAGGAAAAGACATCGAGTTTATTGTAAATCACAAGTGTCTAGAGGCCTTCGAGCTCCAGAAAAATAAAATATGTGAATCGTTGATATTACAAGCTCCCGACTGGTCTCTTCCCTTTAAGATCATTACTGATGCATCGGATTTTATTGTCAGGGTTGTGTTGGGACAAAGACGAGATGGGATACCTTATGCGATTCATTACGCGAGGAAAGTTTGGGATCTTGCCCAAAGAAATTATACGGTGATAGAAAAGGAAATGCTCGCGGTAGTTTAGGTGCTAGAAAATTTAGATCATATATATTGGGCTCCAAGGTGATGATTTTTACTGACCACACGGCAATCAGATATCTAATGGAAAAGAAGGATGCAAAGGCATGTCTTTTGAGATGGATCTTATTAATCCAGGAATTTAATTTGGAGATCAAGGGTAATCCTGGAATAAAGAATGTTGTTGCTGATCACCTTTCCTGAATTGAGCAAAATGATTATTCTGATACTGGACCAATTAAAGAGACTTTTCCAGACGAGTCAATTTGCATTACTGACTCAGTCCCATGGTACTCCGACATAGTGAACTATCTTGTCTCCAAGAAAGTTCCCCTAGATTGGACCAAGAGCAAAATTGACCGACTGAAGTCAGATTCAAGAAAATACCATTGGGACGATCTTTCCCTTTTCTAGGAAGGATCGGATTGCGTCTGGTGAAGATGTATTCCTCATGAGGAATGCCAGAGTGTCCTCACACACTATCATTCACTTGAGGCTGGAGGACACCATTCGGGAAAGAGAACCGCGCACTCCAATGTGGATTTTACTGGAAGACCTTATTTTGAGATGCCAATGATTTTGTACGGTTGTGCCTGATTTGTCAAAGAATGGTTGGGATGGTTGGATATAGAGATAAAATGCCCATTCAACCAGTGATTTTCTATGATATTGTCAATGCATGGGAAATCGATTTTATGGGTCCTTTTCCAAGTAGCTGTGGATTTGAGTACACCTTTTGGTGGTTGATTATTTGTCAAAATGGGTGGAGGCTATCCCATCCCAAACCGATGATAGCAAAATTGTTTGTAAGTTTATCAAGGATCATATCATCGCAAGGTTCGGGATCCCAAAGGTTCTGATTTCAGATGGGCGTAGCCATATAGGGAAATGAGATCATTGGCTAAGGAATATAAATTCAAGCATCGAATAGCTAATCCATATCATAACAATCTAATGGCATGGTAGAGGTTTCAAATAGAGAGGTGAAGGGTATTCTTTAGAAGTTGGTTCGTCCAGATAGGAAGAACCGGTCTCAACTTTTGGATCAGGTTCTGTGGGTCTATAGGACAGCCTATAAGACTCCGCTCGGAACTTCACCTTTTATGATGATCTATGGCAAGCCATGTCATCTACCCGCGGAACTAATTCACAAATCAGAATGGGTGATAAAAAACTTAATTGGAGATGTCACCTTGGGAAACTATGCCGGGACTTAAATTTTAATGAGCTAATTGAAATCCGAAACCGAGCATATGAAAATAGTGTGATCTATAAGGATAAGGTCAAGAGATGGCATGACAGACACATTAGGCATAAAACCTTTGTTCCTGGGCAGAAAGTGTGGTTGTTCAATGCCCAGTTGAAGATTTTTCACAAGGAACTCAAATAAAATGGATGGGTCCCTACATTGTCATCGATGTGCATACCAATGGAAGTGTGGATATTACCGAACTCAAAGATGGTGCACAACCATTCTTAGTGAATGGGAAATTGCTGAAGCTATATGTAGAATCATCTAAAGAGCAGACAACCCAAATTGAGGTCATCTACTTCATACAGAGGTGAGCACATTGAAGACTTATCAGATCATCCTACATGAAGAAAAGTAATCAGACACAAGTTGTACAGATAATCTTTATTCTTCCCTCCCTCCCTCCTGATCCCATCGGTCTCCTTGTACATCTTCTTCTTCTACTTAGGCCAAGCCCTAAGTATAGGGGGACCGATGCCATCTGTATATACTCTCCTCATTCGCATATCCTGGCCGCATCATTTTCGCTCTTCTTTTATACTTAGATTGTTATGGGGGGCGGTCGATAATTCTTCTTCTTTTTCTTTTTCACTTTCTTACGCTTAGCATGAGCTATGTCTTCTCTACGCTTCCTGGGCTTTGAGGACACATCACTCGCTAAGTATAGGGGGGTCTATATATACTGTGTATATATTTTACCCATATCTTGTACTTTCACGTAAGTCTATATGTATTTATAGGGTGGGTAACTAACTTGAAAAAAACAACAAAAAAACAAAAAAATGCAACTAACATTGACTATGTCCAACCAAAAAAATTTTGAAAAAATATTGACTTCTTATTCATTTTTGCATAAAAAAACTTTTTCAAAAAAAAGTGTCTGCATTTCCCACGCCTGCACTTCATCCAGCATTACTTGCATTTGCATCTGTGAAAAGCCCTTGGGTTCTAAACCGAGTTATGACCAGAAACCGAGAGTGTTCTGTACTTGACCTTAATTCACATAATTTTCAGAGGAATTTTACCGAGAAATAGTATTTTAGAAACTTCAGGTCTTTGATTTAATTCTTCAAGTTCCACATGACAATGTGCAGCATTTGACTCTTAGTGTCTAACCTGGTCTCTTCATTCTGGGTACGACTCTGGAATAGGGAATTAATTTGTACTCTCGTACTACGCATTTAGCTCAACTCAGATGGGGTGTTGGAAGATTGTGTGAGTTTCTTTTCTAGTAGTGTGGACATCTAAAGACCGGAGTACGGGTTGAAATAAAGCTTCAGAAAAGGGATGGACGGTTGGGCATAATTTTTTCTAAGACCCCAAAACATGTACAGAATAAAAAGATTCTATATCCGTAGGGGTACAACAAGATCCAAGAAGATCTACCAAAAATCCAAATACAAAGAAGCCACTACCAAATAAATATTTGACCAAAATGGTCCAAGCTTCAAGAAAACCTGTAGATCTTGGTGGAGACTTGGCTAAACTGGCCGGCTTCACAAGGAGAGGTGACTACACTGGCCACCCTCCAGTTCTTGTCTCCTTCTTCTAATTTCTCCCTCAATTCGATTGTGAACACATCGCGACAGACCGTAGAAGGAAATAGGATTTTAGAAACTTCAGGTCTTTGACTTAATTCTTTGAGTTCCACATGACAATGTGCAGCATTTGACTCTTAATGTCAAACCTTGTCCCTTCATTCTGGATACGACTCTGGAATAGGGAATTAATTTGTACTCTCGCACTATACACTTAGCTCAACTCAGATGGGGTGTTAGAAGACTGTGTGAGTTTCTTTTTTGGTAGCGTGGACATCTAAAGATCGGAGTACGGGTTGAAATAAAGCTTCAGAAAAGGGATGGACGGCTGGGAACAATTTTTTCTAAGACCCCAAAACATGTACTGAAAAAAAGATTCTATATCCGTAGGGGCACAACAAGATCCAAGAAGAGCTAACAAAAATCCAAATACAAAGAAACCACTACCCAATAAACATTTGACCAAAAAGGTCCAAGCTTCAAGAAAACATGCAGATCTTGGTGGAGACTTGGCTAAACTGGCTGGCTTCTCAAGGAGAGGTGACTACACTGGCCACCCTCCATTTCTTTTCTCCTTCTTCTAATTTCTCCCTCAATTTGATTGTGAACACAACGTGACAGACCTTAGAAGGAAATATCTGACTCCTCGAGGACGAGTCACTGGAGAGGAGGTTTGCATGGTAGTCCGGCATTCTAGATGGGAAGAGCTAAAACATTTCATACACATGAGTCAATTTTTCAATGTTCATTGAGTATGCATCGGGAGGAGGATTGATTTAAGATGACTTCTGAGCCAAAACTGTGACAATGATGTGTAGAACTAGAAGGTTGTTGATTTTAAAATTCTAAATCTCACAGAAGGTCTGCCAAACTAATTCCAAAGATCGAGTCTAGTTTCATTTTCACCTTCCGCTCATGGTCTTGGTATGGAACCCAATCTCATTTCACCGCATTGCATTTTTTTGATGCTCAGGGACGAGCATGGTTAATTATAGGGGGATAATAAATCTCAGATTCATCACTCTAAAAGTCATGAATTAAGCTCAAATCCCTAAAATTCATCGGCATTTCTTCATTTATATTGCATAATTAGCATTCATGCATGTTTTGATAAGAATGGCATTTTATCACTTATTATTGCACAAAATAAGAAGCCAAAAATCTCAGCCTAATTGATCTGTAAATTAGCCTAACTTCCCCGGTTTTTAACTAATTCATGCTAACTCCAAATGATCCGAAACTACCTCCACTGTATACATATTACTAACAAGAATAAATAAAAAATACAAAAAAAATCACTAACCTAAATAAGTGGACCAAAAATCCAAACCCTAGTTCTAGGATTTCTAAACTAAAATCTTGATATCTTCCACATCTAGTGTCTGATTTGATCCTACTCACTTTTGAACTAATGTAAATTTGAATACCTTCAAAATAAGACTATGTTCAAGTGAATCGGAGCTCATATGTGAAAGTGAGGTTTTGGGCCTCTTTTGTACATTTTTTATTTTAGCTATTTTTGACCTATTATTTTATGTACATAATTAACCCAATTTATTTTATTTTGCTATCATCTGTCTTCTTTGATAAAAGTTTATTAAAATGCGCAAAAATCCAAATCCAAACTGATCTTGAAATCAAAGAAACTAACTGATTCTGAGTCTTCACTAACCGTTTGTTCAAAAATTGTCTGTTCGTATTTTATTTTATTATTCTTTTTCTTAATCAATAAAAATCAAAAAATATATATTAATGTGTAAATATTTATCTTTGATTTTATCATTTTTTCTGGATTTTTATCTAATTTAAAAATGACAAAAAATATAAAATCCAAAAATCAAGGTATTCTATGTACATGGGATACCCCAAAATATCACTCTGTGAAAAAGATCGATTTTCATTTTGATCCCTTCAAAAAATTGTAGATCTCAGTGAGACGAGCAACTTTCGTGAAGAAAATTTATTCGATCCGAGGTTGTTTACTATTTTTTATGTATTTATGAATGTATTTATTTTTTGATTTTTGTGGGGCTGACACGTGGCAACTCCTGGAGCCACCACGTGTCACCTATTTTTAGCCTTATTTTTTGCTTATTTTATTAAAAAATATAATAAAAAATTAATTAATAAAAAATAAAAAAATAAAAAAAATAAAACAGGTGGCATATCTGGGACCGTCCAATCTCGACCAATCAGACGGCCCAGAGGTCTTCTCCTTCATTCGCTCGTTCCTCCCCCTTTCCAGATTCGGGTGACGGCGCCTCCACGAATCTCACGGCCGCCACCTAGCTCCCGATCTCTGCCTTCCCTCTAATTCTGCCCCTGCGATCTCCGTCCGCCGCGTATGTCGTATCTCCGCCACCTTCCTCTTCCATCTCACCCTCAATACCCTTCCATTAGTGATTAATATCATCACCATGAATCCCTCTCTGATACCCTTTTCAATTAGATCTTCCTCGACCCAATCGTCCCTAATCCGATCTCATCAAATCATGCACCTTCCTTCTCTGATTACTCCCCTCATCCTATAAAGCTCACCCCCCTTCTACTCGAGTCCATCCTCCGTTACAAACACAACCAGGCTTCAAAGTCTGGTCAACGGTGACAGCGCTAAGCCCTGGCTTCGCCTTCAGGTACGCGGCGAGATCCGAGGTGCTCCGCTCCTCATCGTAGATTACCTTTTATGAGACTGCTCCGCTCCAATCTTCCTGCCGTCGAGCTCCATCTTCCAGGTACTCCACCCTTCTCCATCTTCGTCTCCTCCACCATTTCGATCGATCATCTTCTCCACCCAGTCTCCTTTGTTAAGCAACCCACCTACGTTCTCGCTCCATCATCGGAGCTCTGCTCCTCCACTTTACCACTGACGAATCTCCTCTCTTGCTTGTCACCGCCATCGATACCCTCGCACCATTAAGCATTCTCGACAGTCTCTCAACACCATTCCACCCCTTCATCAACTACACCACTCCGACAACTACGCCGCCTCCAGCTCCTCAGTCGTGCTCCATCGTCAACAACTTCATAGGCCGCCACCAATTCGCCATCAACCGCTGGAGCCGCCTAGACCGTACTCACCTTCTTCCAGCCGTACGCATGTCGTTGACCTCACGCTTCCCCGACATCCGTTGTCTGTGTGTCAGCCACGTCTCCACTAGCAGCGCATCCTTCGTCCCCGCGAGCTCCGTCGTTGTTCAACCTCCTCCACCATTAAGTTCTGATGTCCTGACTGCCTCTCCCTGCTGCAAGCCAACCGAGCACTCTACCAGTGGCCCTCCTTACGTGCACCGCACGTGCGTGGATGGAACTTTGCAGAGTTAACCCCTACAAGTTCAACAATATCCAGAAGACCCCCCCACCACGTGAACCTCACATATGCAAATTCATATAATATGTTTAATATTTATTATAATTAAATATTGAAATTCACATCGTTTGTATTCATAAATTCATATAATATTTATCTTGCATCCAAAAATTCCAAAAACATTATAGTACATTCATTTCATCATAATTAACATCTCGGCCAAGTCCCATATTTTTCGGACATTATTTGATTGGAAATTGCTTTTTAATCCATTAAATTGACCGTATTTGCATTCTGCATCCCAAAATTGCATAAAAATACCAACAAAAATACCGTCTTAAAAATCGTACGCAAACTTTGATAGACAAAACTCTAGGTTGTTCCTTTGCCTCCTTGAGTTCGACCTTGGGACTTGCCCAAGTAAAATAAACAAAAACCACGTTGATTAAAATTGACTAAATTTCCTGTGATTATTTCGTGACCGATTTTGTTTGCCCAACAATGATAAATTCAACATTAGTTTTAAACGCTCAATAATTCCCCATAATTAACGTAGGCAGATTTCGGACTCGTCAGTGGTACAATGATTTCATATAGCTGTTGAAGTGCTCATTATGATCCTACTTGTTGCGCGAACATTAATGACCTGCATATGATTCAACTACTCGAGATCATATGCTCAATTCAACACAGAGATAGAATGATGAGTGAAAAGCTCCAACGTACGTGAGGAAGGGAGCTAGAGGTGAAGACGATGAGGCAGAGGGGGTAGTGATGGTCGGGAGATGTTTGTGTCTGAAAATGGTTGGCAAGATGATTGGAAAGCAAAGAATAGAGGAGTTGAGAGAAGAAGAGAGAGGATGAGAAGAGAAGGTAGAAGAAGAAACCTAACATGGAGTTGCAGATGAAGGAGGTTGTTGCATGTGGATCAGCTCATATGAACTTGAGGTTCTAGCCTCGATGCGGCGGTGTCGCAGAGGCTGGACGTGCGAAGTGCAGCAGAGCACCACCTTGGTGATTGATCGCTTCGATCTCCCTGCCCTTGACCTCGCTGCAAAGACGGTATGGGATGCTTCTCTCATGAGCTTACTATCTTCCTCATAGCTCACAGGTTAGAGAGGGGAAATGTGAAACGGCGGATACCAACGGCCGAGGGGTTGGTGCTTCTAATATAGGGGAGGTTGAGTGGGTAGCATGGAGACTGGTGCGGTCACCACCGGCGGATGGGGTGACCGCAGGTGGTTAGGCGAATGGTCGGCCAACGGTCAGCCGTTGAGCGCGTTGGTGACGGCGGGCACAGGAGGAAGAAGGAAGGGGAAGGTGACGGGGAAGGAGAGGAAAGTAAGAGAGAGAAATGAGAAAAAATAAATTAAATTAAATTAAATTAAATAATTTATTAATTATATAATTAGATGTTAATTACATAATTAAGTAAATAATTAATAAGTAACTAATTAATTATATATATAATTATTGAAATAATTAAGCAACTTAACAAATAAATAAATAATAATTAGGAATTAAATAATATATATAATAAAAAGATATATATATATATATATAATTTAATATTATTTATTAATATAATATTAATAAAGTATATAAATATAAGGAATGATATATAATATAAACTAAGGTACATTGTACATTTATACCGATATGATCCCAAAAACCACATTTTGCATTTTAGCTCCGATTTTATTAAAATCATGTCATTTGGTAGATAATTAAATAAAATGAATTCTAAAACTGAGTTTGCCTAATTTGGAGTCCATATGGCCAAGTTATGAGTCCCGAAAATTTAGGTAACGGCTTCGTGGCTTCCGGATTTAT
Organism: Ottelia alismoides; assembly: GCA_037367405.1. NCBI lineage: Eukaryota > Viridiplantae > Streptophyta > Magnoliopsida > Alismatales > Hydrocharitaceae > Ottelia > Ottelia alismoides. The sequence continues at coordinate 95,332 of JAZKJV010003225.1, read as the reverse complement.
TGGCTTTTTTTTAGTTATATTTTTTATATTTTTTTATTATTTTTAGAAGTATTTTATATAAGAAATTAAGTTAAACGGAGTTGTGGATAATTAATTATAAAATTGGAAAGTTTCTATATATTGTACATATATACAACATGGCCCAAACACCAAAACTCACCCATTTTATTCGATTTTTTGATATTTTTAGTAAATAGTATTATTTATAAAACGAAGTCTAAAAGTGAGTTTGGTCAGTTTGGAGTTTTCTATAAATACTTATGAGCCTCGGAAGTCGGCTTTTACAACTTTTTTGGTTCATGATAATATTTTATTTTTGTATTGAATAATTTTTCTAATATTTTTATAAAATAATTTATTTCATACAAGAACCCAGCAACTCTTTTACACCATCTTCCACCTCGATTAGACCACCTCCAATAGCCATCATCTCCTCCATTCCTCCACCAAATAAAAAGAGCCTCAACTCCCATTTTTTGAAATCATCCACCATTTTGAGTTCTTCTCTAGCTTCCTTCCTTTCTTGGTGACAACAAACAAGGTTGTTGAATACATGACATGGAGTGACTCCTTGGCATGATCTCTTGGTGTCCCAACACCATTGTAGCACAAGCTCTCGACATGTTTAGCTTCCAGTCGTCGACCGTCGAGGCCACAACCCTTTCTTCCATGAGCAAATCCCCTAGCTCTTCATCCAGTACTTATAGTCATAGGTAACTTTAGTTTTAGCTTAATTTAGTTTCTTTTGCGGTTGATCTTGTTTGTAGAAGTATAACCCATCTTCACCACCATTTCCTTTCACCTCGTTGTGGTATTCGCTCCCACTTGCTTCCAACACCTCATCTTCTCCGCACCTCGTCCATGAGCCCATCCATCTTCGGCTGCATACAGTGGCTAGAGCACCTCCTTCTTCCCTCACCAAATAGAAGGAGAACCCACTCACGTCCCCATTTTTTGTGTACCTAACATTTTGGTTGAGTTTTATACCCGAGCTCTATTCTCCATCGCAGATACAAATGACACTACAGTGGAGGACCTTTTGTAGTGATCCTTGCTAGCCGTCGATCTCCTCCACTATACGTTGGTCCATCGTCAACCGTCGAACCTCCAATAACCACCAACCAAGAAAAAAGGAGGAATAGCAGCCACAGTTGGATGATATTCGTCTCCTTCAATCTCAACCATTCATTGTGTTGGTGTTTTTTCAAAAGAGGGCCCTAAAGATATCATTTTTGCACATCTATTTTCACATCTAGAGATGCCGCGTGAATGAGTTGCAAATTTCAAAGAAGACCCTATCATTTTTAGCATATTTTAGGAAGTTTTCTGCTCTATTTTGAACCAAAGTTTCGTTCTTTACTATAGCATCTGTAACCCTGCATTTAAACGTTCACTAATCATGCATCTGGACTCTGTTTTTTATGAATTTTTTGTTAGAAAGTTGTTCTAAATATCTACATTGCATCCAAATTTCACAATATTCTGATATATAAATTGGTAATAGTGAATTTTTGAAATTAGGGTACTATTTTGGAGTATTTTATTAATAACTATTTGAATACCTGATATCATTTGCTCATTTTTGGTTATGTTTTAGAGCTACATAAGCTAAACACGTATCCAAGTATCATGAAAAGATCTTTTGATTTGTAGCATGTAGAATTTCTACAACATTTTGAGTAATAATTTATTTCTGGAGCATCTGTTATCTATTTGAAAATCTCAAAATATGTCCATGTGGCTATGAGTTTTTTTATAACCAGGGATGTTTACTTTATTTTTATCTTGTTGTTTGAATAGTCAAAAAAATCAAAAATATTATTTCAGCCTTCTTGTTATCTTGTATTTTTAATATATTCATTACATCTCAGAAAAATACCAAAAAATATGTACCTTGCCCTCATCTATATCATATCCAAAGGGCATTGAGTGATATTAGGTATAGTGTCCAAAAACTCAAAAACACTTTAAAACTTGCACAAATCAATAAAATTTGAAACAGTGTCAAAAATCCAAAAATAAGGTCCTGTTTTATTTTGTATAATCTTATCTATCTAGGAAAAATATAGACGTAATTTTAAGACTTCACTTTGATCTATTGGTAGTGTTTATTTTTGAGTGTCCTATTTACGTTCTTTATCCAAGTGTAGGATTGCATGTTTTATCTCATTTCTTGCATTCTCTTATTTCTAAAAATTCTAAAAATAATTTTAAATCAACTAAAATACCAAAAAGATTTTTATTATCTTTATTTTAACGTTATTTGACCTATTTTAAAGATCCAAAAATATTTTCTATGTTTCCTTTATTTATCTCTCTCTCTTATTATCTAGATATTCATATATATATATGTCATTATTCTTTATATTAGTATTATTATAATTTTATTATAAATATAAAATCACAAAAATATTTTCATATTTAAAATAAAACAAAATAATTCAAAATTAAAAACCCAAAAAATAACAGAAATAAAAAGGCAAGAGAAGAAAAATTTTGGGTTCATTTTCCAATCTATCATGTTTGTTCCTTGAGTTCGACACTCTACATACTTGAACTATACACACATCTATTGTAGGGTTATAATAAATTTTAACTCCATATTTCTGCTTTTCATTGCTTTGTCTATTTGTGGGTTAATTGTTGAACTAGTTCGGGTTGGTGAGCGGTCATCTCAATGACAATGTTGGTCTCGTCTTGTGTAGACCACATTAGACTGTTGTAAAATATTTTCACTCCCCAAAGGGGACAACCCATTTTTCCCTATATATATGAAAAACTTGTCACCTGATCAGCTTCTTTATTCCTGCAACGGAAAAGAAATTCGATTTCACGGTCGTTGTATCGACCAGGTGAGTTTTACCAAAAAAGATTAATTTTTAGTTAATCTTCTTTTTATTTTATTTGTATTCCTAAACTTAAGTGTATAGCGGTTAAGCACAGGAATGTTGAACTCATGGAGGCAAATTGTTGTAAAACTAGGGCTAAACTATAGAAAATCTAAGGTAAACGGTTTCCTATTTTTCATTTTATTTTTAAAGAATTTTCTGAATTTTTAGTTGATTTTCAAGATTTTTATATTGTTTTTGTGTATTTTTAAAATTTTGTGATTTTTTATTTTTTTATATAATATTTTCTAATTTTTATTTGATTTTTATTTTATTATTTTTATGAGTAATTTGTTCTACTTGTTTTTATGAATTTTTAGACGGTTTTTAGGATTTTTAGGAATTTTGTATGAGTTTAATATGAAAAACAATGTTTTTTTTGGAAAACTGTAGAGAATTTTCAATTTTTAAAATGGAACACTGGATGAAAATGTATTTATTTTATTTTTATTAAAATGTAGGTGAAATTATCTTTAAAACGATATATTGTTCATTTTTATGTGATTTTTATTTATTTATTTATGATTTTTACAAGTTTTAATGAATGTATTTTTTATTGGTTTTAATATTAAATTTTTATTTTGTTTTTGGTTTATTATGTAAAATATGGTAAAAGATACTTCAGGAAATTTTTGTAGATTTTTTTAGTGTTTTTTGTATTTTTATGAATTTTTAAAGTGTATTATATATTTTTAACGTTTTTACATTATTTATACTAAAAAATATTTTTATTTTCAAAATGAGATTTAAGACTGTGTAGAATATAGTACTACATATTTTATGTGTTTTTATCATTTTTTATATTTTGTATTTTATTTATATGTAAATTGTAAGTATAATATGTATATACAGCTTTAGGGGTATGAATGTGATTATTTGAAAGTGTAGGGGTGTTCGTGACAATTTGTCAGAAATGCAAGTGTATATGCATAGTTATCCGTGTAAAAATGTGTTGTCCACGTGATGCTCCCAGAATGGTAGGGACCTAGATGCAAAATCAAAATCAACGAGGGGTATCACACATAATTTTGCCAAAATATCAGACTTTGTGCGTAAGGAGCATGTTACTTATCCGTCCCGAAACCTATGCTTAAAATAGAGGAGTTAAGGGGCTTAAACATAAATTCGCCCTAATACTGAATTCCGTACGTGCTTCCCACGTGCGGTGCTTAGGCGGTGGAAACTGGGGCGCGGTGATGTTTTGTTGCATCTGACGCATGGCAAGTTGTGGTCCCTTGGATCAGATCTAATCCAAGGGTAGTTGTAGTACCTCAGGATAATTCTTGTTTTCCCTCTTTACAGCGCAAGCAGCTACAAACAGTTCTTCATTTGCAGGTGCTCCTGATGTAATGCCTATAGGTTCTATGTTGTGTGGAGATTCTCGATCGAGAGCCTCGATGATGGCGACTCGATCGCGTTTAGATGCTAAAGGCAGAGGATCTCGATCTAACTGGTGGTTTGGCGGTGGAGATCAGGTTAACAACGGAGCTCTCAAGCGGCAAGTTTGAATCAAAGGATGGTGGATGATATTTATTGATCTCCAATCAGTGGCTGCTGCGACAGAATAAGGATGTCTGTCCGGCAGTGAAACGGTGGTCAAAGTTGAGATACTGATGTCCGGTGGTGGTCAAAGTTGAGATACTGATCCTCTAAGTGTTTCATTTTGATCGGATGCTATCCAAATCTAAAGAGTTCTCAAGTGGAGTTGCAGAGGCTCGATGCATTTTTAAAGTGTTCGTTGGCTTCGATGATTCATGACTGATGCTCCTCAGTGATAATCCTCATGCAAATTCGAACATGTCTTGAGCTTGCGGTGGCTCGGACATAAATAGGAAACAAGTGATGCATGACTAGATGTGATGGAGGACAAAGATGTAAGTTGGACAGGGAAATGGTAATCGAATATGGATTAGGGAATAATGGATAAGAGATGTGATGAGATGATATTAAATTTGGAGATGGATGATCGAATATCAATGAGGGAAATGTAAAGCACAAGAAGGGAATAATAGGAAGAGATGCGATGAGTACTGGAGGGATTGAGAAGAGAAAAGAGAAGGTAAGAGGAGAAGGATGTTCTGACATGGAAGGTGAACGCGGTCATATGTGGATGGGGTCGTCTGGGAGTGCAGAGCACGGAGGTACTCCGTGGGGTAGTGGCCTCGATGCGATGGCATTTCACGGAGGCTAAGCTCGCGTGTCTAGTAGATCTCTGATGCGGCAGTGATCTCACCGGATCTCCTCCTTCAACAGCCTTGCTCGACGACGGGGAATGAGACGTTGTCACCCTCTCGCTCAAACCTCTCAGAGCTGAAGGTGGAGAAAGACTGGAAATGGCAGATTCAATGGAAATAGGGGGTCGACGGTCTATATATAGCCAAGGAGAGATGGCATCACCGGAGGCGGTGATGGGAGTGAGGGGACTTGGATCAACGGTCGGCCGTTAGGACGGTTGGCGACGTTGGAAGAGAGGAAGAAGGAGGTGAGGTGGGTTTGTGCGACGGATAAGAAGACAACGTGCGAGGAATAAGATTGGGAATAGGGGAAAGGTAGAGAGAAGAAAAATAGGAGAGAGGGGAAAATGAAAAAATTAATAATTAATTATACTAAATAATTGATAATAGTAGTATTCATAATAAATAGATAATTAAATAATTAATAATTATATTAAAGTAATTATTAATGTATTATTTTCATAATTAACTAAATAATTACTAATTAAGTATGATTAATAAATTAATTAAGTAATTAGTTTAATAATTAAGTATATAATTAAGTAATTACTTAAATTAATAAATAAATGACTAATAAATTAAATAAATAAGTAAATAAATAAATAAATTTTTATTTACTTATATTTACTAATAAATAATAATATAAATTACGGTACATTGTACAATATACCAATACATACCTGAAAATAGTGTTTTTTGTATTAACTCCGATTTAAGCGAAACCAATGTCATTTTGTAGATAATTTAATTATATGAATTTTAAAACTGAGTTTTCCCAATTCGTAGTTCGTACGACCGAGTTATGAGGTCCAAAAAATTTATGTAGCGGCTTTGAGGTTTCAGGTCCGTATTGGTATTTTAACTTATTTTATTTTTATACTTTTATATACATTTTTTAGAAAATTTTAGGAAAAGATATTAAGTTAATCGGGTTTACGTTTAATTATTAAAAATTCGAGAAGATTCTACATATAGTACATATAGACAACGGGTCCCAAAAGTCAAAACTCACTGATTTTATTCGAATATTTTTTTAATATTTTTAATAAATAGTATTAGTTATAAAACGAATTGTAAAAGTGAGTTTGATCTGTTTGTATACTTCTATAAATAGTTATGAACCTTGAAAGTCGGCTTTTGCGGCTTTTACGGTTCATTGCGGTTAATTATTTGTGTCAAAATATTTTTCTGATATTTTTTTAAAATATTATATATTTTTGTGAACAGTTTTACAAAAGAAGTGATTTGGTTTGAGATTGTCTTGGTGATAAATAAAATAAGTGAAATATTTACAATATGAAAAATGGGTAAATTATATTTTTGATCTTGATTTTCTTGATATTTTTATAAGTTGGGATCCTTATCTCCCCATACTTATTTATTTTGTCACCCAGCCAATATTGACCTGATCTCGAGATTAGGATCAGTTTGTATATATTTCATATTTACAACATTCTTTTTATTTTTCTTTTATTTTTATTCTTTTATTTTGGTAAAATAGGTGTTAATTATATAATATTAATATTTGTGATTAAAATGATAATTAGTTGGAATTAATGGATATTTACATGTAATTTACAATGGATTTTATCCAAAATAAAAGAATAAAGGTGATGAATCATGGATTCATCAATATATGTAGGGTAAAATGGGGTTGTCCATGGGGGGAGCTGACTTAGCGCAACCCTCTCCATCCCAATTTTCTCCATTTTTTATTTTTTTTTTTTCAAAAATACTTCTGTGAATTTTCATTATTATATCCCTATACAATATAATTCAAATTTCATGCGAAATAGAGACTCCTACGACCTCCATCCAGACATGAGCGATTTCAAAAATTATGCGATCATAAAAAAAATGACTGTCTAGATGGAGGTCGTAGGAGTTTTTGTTTCTCACGAACTTGAATGATATAATATAGGAATATAGTGATGAATTTCCATGGATTCATTTTTAAAAATTAAAAAATATGGGGAAATGAGGCGGGGGAGCTAAGTTAGATCCCCTTTGGGTGCAACCCTATTTTTCACATATATAGAGGAAAAAATTGGGCTTCCCCCAAGGGCTTGCAATATTTTTTTCGCATTTTTTTTGTAAAATATCAACATGTATATTCATCTATATATCCCGTCAATATATCATTCAAATTTTGACAGAAATAGATACTCCTATGCTCTCCTCATAGAACATATAATTTCAGCGGTCTAAACATTGTTGTAATTGATGTGTTCTAGATGGAGGGCATAGGAGTCTCCATTTCTGACAAAATTTAAATGATATATTGAAGGGATATATAGATGAATATACATGGTGATATTTAAAAAAATAATAAAAAAATAGCAGAAAAATGGTCGAGGTAGCCCCCATCAAACCCATGTATATAGGGGAAAATGAGTATGCTCCTTGGGACCATGTAACTTACATGCTCCGACCCTTTTTTTCTCGTATTTTTTTATTTTTCTTAAATAAAATCTAGTAGAATTTAGATCACAATATGTCACCATGGTGTCGTCCGAAATTCGACTTAGTTCGAGACTTCTATCCCCTCCATCAAGATTTTCAAATACACGGTCTTAGAATTGCTGCAATTGACGCCCTCTAGATGGAAATGCTAGAAACATTTGTTTTTAAACAAAATTTGAAACACATATTCCACTTATTATTCTAAATAAATCCACTCAGGTTTCAATTCAAAAAAATAAAAAAAGTGGAAAAATATAGGAGAATACTCTTATATGCTCCCAATGAGCATGCTCATTTATCACACACATAGAGGAAGGAATTCTACTTCACGAAGTAGCTAACCTTAGCTACTCCATGGGTATTTTTCACCGCTTTTTTTACTTTTTTAGAAAATGCCACAATGGAAATGTTAATAACTATATCCCTCTAATATGTCATTTAAATTTCATCAGAAAAAGAGAATCATATGCCCTCCATCCAGGACATATAAATTTAACAGTCTTAGATTTGTTGTAATCGACCTGTTCTTGATGGAGGGCATATGAGTATATGTTTCTGATGAAATTAGAATGGCATATTAGAGGGATATAGTTATGAAAATCCATGATGGTATTTTCCAAAAAAAACAATGAAAATAACCATGGAGTAGCTAAGGTTAACAACTTCATGAAGTAGCCTCCCCCCCCCCTCTCCCCCCCCCCCCTCTCTTTGTGTGTGTGTGTGAGAAAAAATGGGGCTGCCCCGCACCATTTTTCCAGAAAAATAATTATTTTTTTTGAAAACTATCACCATGTATATTCATATATATAACCCTCCAATATGCCACTCATATTTCATTAGAAACAGAGACTCATATACCCTTAATCTAGAACAGGTAAATTTAATGGTCTAAACATTGTTGTAACTGACCTTTTTAGATGGAGGGCATATGAGCCTCTGTTTCTGACGAAATTTGAATCGTATATCGGAGGGATATATAGATGAATATACATGGTGATATTTTTCAAAAAAATAAAAAAAATACGGAAAAATAGCATGGGATAGCCCGGTGGCTGCCCCCTGAGGGCAACCCACCAAACCCTGTACATATGGGTTTGATGGGGTTGTCCCGGCCTATTTTTCCACAATTTTTATTTTTTTTTGAAAAATATCACCATGTATACTCATATAAATATCATTCCAATGTGCCATTTGAATTTCGTCGGAAATAGAGACTCCTATGCCCTCCATCTAGAACAAGTAGATGTTTAGACCGTTAAAATTACTTGTTCTAGATGAAGGGCATAGAAGTCTCTGTGACCAAATTCGAATTGATGAGTATACATGGTGATAATTTGCAAAAAAAATGTAGAAAAATGGCATGGGGAAAGCCCCATTTTCACACACACACAGGGAAAAAGTTGTATGCTCCCTCGATGTAGCTGACTTACATGCTCCCACCTCTTTTTCCCGGTATTTTTTTTATTTTTCTATAATGAAACCTATTAGAATTTTAATCACAATATGCCACCATGGTATCATTAAAAATTCTACTCAATTCGAGAGTTGTATCCCCTCCATCACAGAATTGTTTAAATAGTCTCCCTTTAGATGGAGGGCATAAGAGTCTCTATTTCTGACGAAATTGGAATGACATGTTAGGGAAATATAGTAATGAATATAAATATTTTTATTTTCCAAAAAAAAATAAAGGGGAAATGGGGCTCAGAGTAGCCAATTGGCTACACCTAGGGTGTAGCCTCATTTAACCTATATACATACATACATACATACATACATACATACATACATACATACATACATGCATACATACATACATATGAGGAAAGGGATCCTACTCCATGGAGTAGGTAACTTACCTACTCCGCTTTCTTTCTTTTTTTCAAATTTTTTTATTTTTTTTTAAATGCTTCCATAGATATTCATAACTATATCCCTCTAATATGTCATTCAATTTTTGTCAGAAACAGAGACTCCTATGGCCTCCATCAAGAACATGAAAAATACAGCAAATATGTGACCGTTAAAAATGACCATCTGGATGGAGCCCGTAGAAGTCTCTGTTTTTGACGAAATTGGAATGACATATTATAGGGATATAGTTATGAAAATCCATGGAAGTATTTTTCAAAAAAACTAAAAAAATTTGAAAATTTTGAAAACGGAGTAGGTAAGTTACCTACTCCATGGAGTAGGATCCCCTCTCTCTCTCTCTCTCTCTCTCTCTCTCTCTCTATATATATATATATATATATATATATGAGGTTGGGGAGCTTGCACCAAGGTGCATATAACCTTACATGCACCGGTGCCATAAATGCCCATATTTTTTTATTTTTTTGAAATGAAATCATGTGGGATTTAGATCATCATATATCACCATGTTATCAATAAAATCCAACTTAATTCGAGACTCCTAAGCCATCCATCAAGACTGTGAAATTTTAACAGTCTCAGAATTGCTGAAATTTAGTCGTCTAGATGAACATGTTAGGAACGCCCATTTTCCACGAAATTTGAAACACATATTCCACTAATGGTTCTAAGTAGATCCTCTAAGGTTTGGTTTCAAATAAAGGGGTGTTTATGACACCGGTGCATGTAAGGTTACATGTACCTTGGTGCAACCTCCCCCCCCCCTCTCTCTCTCTCTCTCTCTCTCTATATATATATATATATATATATATATATATATATATATATATATATATAAGTGTGCATGTGAGAGAGGAAAGGGAAGCTGCTCCTTGGAGCAGCTAAGCTGGTTGCTCGAGGGAGCGATTTCCCTCATTTCTTTAGAAAATACCACTATGTACAATCATCTATATATCCCTCTTACATGTCATTCGAATTTGTCAGAAATAGAGACTCCTATGCCTTCCATCTAGAACAGGTAATTTTTAAAGGTCTCAAATTTACTATAATCGACATGTTCTAGATGGAGGGCATATGAGTCTATGTTTTTGTTGAAATTCAAATGACAAATAGAAGGAATATATAGATAAATATACATGGTGGAATTTTTCAAAAAAAATAAAAAAATAGGGGAAATTGCTCTGTGGAGAAGCCTGCTTAATTGCTCTATGGAGCAGCTTCCTTTTCCTATATATATATATATATATATATATATATATATATATATTATTGTTATATGTGTTTGCTCCCTTAGAGCATATAAGGGTTCATTTGGTTACCGGGTTACCCCAAGATAACCCGGTTTAACCCATGCATTCTTGGGTCATTCCTAGGTTGGAATTCCATCATAAATCAATGTAACATCACATCACATTCCTTATTCCAACCCTGTACCAACCCTCATAACCATCCAAACGACTACTATTCACATGAGGTTACCCCAACCCAGTAACCAAACGAGCCCAAAGAGTATGCTCCCACAATTCTTTTTGCAAAATTTTTTTTTTGAAATGAAATCTTGGGCGATTGACTTAGAATAATAAGTGGAATATGTGTGTCAAATTTTGTGTAAAACAAATGTTCATAACTCTTCCATGTGAAGGGGATCAAGTTCAGAAATTCTGAGACCATTAAAACTTGTCAGTCTTGATGGAGGGGATAGAAGTACCGAATTAAGTCGAATTTTAAGTGACACCGTGGTGACATATTGTAATCTAAAGTCCATTATGTTTCATTTCAGAAAAGTAAAAAAACACGGGGAAAATGGTGGGAGCATGTAAGTTACATGCTCCCAATGAGCATACTCCTTTTCCCCATATATATATATATATATATATATATATATATGAAAAAATAGGGATGCCCCGCTGCCTGCCTACGTGCACTTTTTCCGCCATTTTTTAGTTTTTTACAAAATATCACAATGTATATTCATTTAAGTATCACTCTAATATGCGATTTGAATTCCGTCAGAAACAAACTCATATGCCCTCCATCTAGAATATGTATTTTAATGTCTAAACATTGTTGTAACTGATATAATCTAGATGGAGGGTATAGGAGTCCCATTTCTTATGAAATTAAAATGACATATTGGAGGGATATATATATATATATATGAATTGATATGGTGATATTTTTCAAAAAAAATAAAAATTGCAAAAATACCGTAGGGGCAGCCCCATCAAACCCATATATATATATGAAAAAATATTTACGCCCCAACATGGTTGCCCCTGCCTCATTTTATGTAATTTTTTTATTTTTTGAAAAATATCTCTATATATATTCATCTATGTCCCTCGAATATGTCATTCGAATTTTGTAAGAAATAGAGACTCGTCTTTTGCCCTCCATTTAGAACAGACAATTTTAACGGTTTAAACATTGTTGTAATCAGCATGTTCTAGACGGAGGCATATGAGTTTATATTTCTGACGAAATTCGAGTGGCATATTGGAGGGATATATAGATGGAAAAAGATGGCTTTATTTTTAAAAAAAATTAAAAATACCAGAAATTAGGGCGGGGGCAGCTCCATTGAACCCATGTGTGTGTGTATGTGTAGAGGTGTGATCCTATGAGAGCATGAGAGGACTAATTCTGGACCACTAGATTATGTCATCTCTCTCCTCATTGATTGCAGGAGGAGAAAGAAGAAGAGAATCTAATGGTCCAGATTCACTGCTTTCATGCTCTCACAGATTTTGGCTCTCACAGGATCAACCCTCTATATATGTATATGTGTGTATGTGTGTGTGTGTGCGTGCGCACGTGTGTGTGTGTGTGTGTGTATGTATGTATGTATGTATGTATGTATGTATGTATGTATGTATGTATGTCTGTATGTATGTATGTATGTATGTATGTATGTATGTATGTATGTATGTATGTATGTATGTATGTATGTATGTATGTATGTATGTATGTATGTATGTATGTATGTATGTATGTATGTATGTATGTATGTATGTATGTATGTATGTATGTATGTATGTATGTATGTATGTATGTATGTATGTATGTATGTATGTATGTATGTATGTATGTATGTATGTATGTATGTATGTATGTATGTATGTATGTATGTATGTATGTATGTATGTATGTATGTATGTATGTATGTATGTATGTATGTATGTATGTATGTATGTATGTATGTATGTATGTATGTATGTATGTATGTATGTATGTATGTATGTATGTATGTATGTATGTATGTATGTATGTATGTATGTATGTATGTATGTATGTATGTATGTATGTATGTATGTATGTATGTATGTATGTATGTATGTATGTATGTATGTATGTATGTATGTATGTATGTAT